>JAUKNK010000077.1:1152500-1752500 GCA_030765055.1 Mantis religiosa | reverse complement strand
ACAAGATATTACATCAGTAAGTGTATTATGTACCTACGTTATATTTCTCGATCCGGTGTGTATGGAAGATGTGCCTAAGCTTATGAGATACTCTCTGTTTGCCAGAAGTGATTTACTTTCAGAAACTGTTGGAGGACATTAGATGGAAACAAAATATTATATCAGTAAGTATCTCATTATGTAGCTACGTTATATTTTACGATCGGGTGCGTATGATGGAGGTGGCTACGCTTATGAGAGACCCTCTGTTTGCCAGAAATGAGGTACTTACAGAAACTGTTGGAGGACATTAGAAGGATAAAACGTATTACATCAGTAAGTGCCTCATTATGTACCTTCGTTATATTTCTCCATCCGGTGCGTATGGTGGTTGTGGCTACGGTTATGACAGACTCCCTGTTTGCCAGAAATGAGGTACTTCCACCAACTGTTGGAGGATATAAGAGGGATACAAAATATTACTTCAGTAAGTGCCGCATTATGTATCTTCGTTACATTTCCCGATCCGGTGCGTATAGTGGTTGTAGCTAAGCTTATGAGAAACTCTCTGTTTGCCAGAAATGAGGTACTTACACAAACTGTTGGAGGATATAAGAGGGATACAAAATATTACATCAGTAAGTGCCTCATTATGTAGCTACCTTATATTTCTCGATCCGGTGCGTATGGTGGATGTGGCTACGCTTATGAGAGACTCTCTGTTTGCCAGAAATGAGTTACTTACACAAACTGCTGGAGGACATTAGATGGATACAAAATATTACATCAGTAAGTGCCTCATTATGTAACTACGTTATATTTCTCGATCCGGTGCGTATGGTGGATATGGCTACGCTTATGAGAGACTCTCTGTTTGCCGGAAATGAGGTACTTACAGAAATTGTTGGAGGACATTAAATGGAAACAAAATATTACATCAGTGTCTCATTATATAGCTACGTTATATCTCTCGATCCGGTGTGTATGGTGGATGTGGCTAAGCTTATGAGAGACTCTCTATTTGCCAGAAATGAGGTACTTACAAAAATGTTGGAGGACATTAGATAGAAACAAAATATTACATCAGTAAGTGTCTCATTATGTACCTACGTTATATTTCACGATCCGGTGCGTATGGTGGATGTGCCTAAGGTTATGAGAGACTCTCTGTTTGCCAGAAATGAGGTACTTACAGAAAATTTTAGAAGGCATTAGATAGAAACAAAATATTACATCTGTAAGTGTCTCATTATCTAGCTACGTTATATTTCTCGATCCGGTGTGTATGGCGGATGTGGCTAAGCCTATCAGGGGTTCCCTGTTTGCCAGAAATGAGGTACTTACAGAAACTTTTGGAGGACATTGGATGGATACAAAATGTTACATCAGTAAGTGTCTTATGCACCTACGTTATATTTCATAATCCGGTGTGTGGTGGATGTGGCTAAGCTTATGAGAGACCCTCTGTTTGTCAGAAAGGAGGTACTTAAAGAAACTGTTGGAGGACATTAGATCGATACAAAATATTACATCTGTAACTGCCTCATTATGTAGCCACGCTATATTTCTCAATCCGGTGAGTATGGCGTATGTGGCTAAGCTTATGAGAGACCCTCAGTTTGTCAGAGATGTGGTACTTACAGAAACTGTTGGAGGACATTAGATGGATACAAAATATTACATCAGTAACTGCCTCATTATGTAGCCACGCTATATTTCTCAATCCGGTGAGTATGGCGTATGTGGCTAAGCTTATGAGAGACCCTCAGTTTGTCAGAGATGTGGTACTTATAGAAACTGTTGGAGGACATTAGATGGATACAAAATATTACATCAGTAACTGCCTCATTATGTACCTACGCTATATTTCTCAATCCGGTGAGTATGGCGGATTTGGCTACGCTTATGAGAGACTCTCTGTTTGTCAGAGATGTGGTACTTAAAGAAACTGTTGGAGGACATTGGATGGATACAAAATATTACATCAGTAAATGTCTTATGTACCTACGTTATATTTCACGATCCGGTGCGTATGGAGGATGTGGCTAATCTTAAGAGAGAGCCTCTGTTTGCCAGAAATGAGGTACTTACAGAAACTGTTGGAGGATATAAGAGGGATACAAAATATTACATCAGTAAGAGCCTCATTATGTACCTAAGTTATATTTCTCAATCCGGTGCGTATGGTGGATTTGGCTACGCTTATGAGAGACTCCCTGTTTGCCAGAAACGAGGTACTTACATAATCTGTTGGAGGACATTAGATGGATACAAAATATTACATCATTAATTGCTCATTATGTACCTTCGTTATATTTCTCAATCCGGTGCGTATGGTGGATGTGGCTACGCTTATGAGAGGCTCTCTGTCTGCCAAAAATGAGGTACTTACAGAAACTGGTTGGAGGACATTAGATGGATACAAAGTATTACATCAGTAAGTTCCTCATTATGTAGCTACGTTATATTTCTCGATCCGGTGCGTATGGTGGATGTGGCTACGCTTATGAGAGACTCTCCGTTTGCCGGAAACGAGGTACTTACAGAAACTGTTGGAGGACATTAAATGGAAACAAAATATTACATCAGTGTCTCATTATGTAGCCACGTTATATTTCTCGATCCGGTGCTTATGGTGGTTGTAGCTAAGCTTATGAGAGACTCTCTGTTTGCCAGAAATGAGGTACTTACAGAAACTCTTGGAGGACATTAGATGGAAACAAAATATTACATCAGTAAGTTCCTCATTATTTAGCTAGGTTATATTTCTCGAGCCTGTGCGTATGGTGGATGTGGCTTCGCTTATGAGAGACTCTCTGTTTGCCAGAAATGAGGTACTTACAGAAACTCTTGGAGGACATTAGATGGATACAAAATATTACATCAGTAGGTGTCTCATCATGTAGTTACGTTATATTTCTCGATCTGGTGCGTATGGTGGTTGTAGCTGATCTTATGAGAGACTCTCTGTTTGCCAGAAATGAGGTTCCTACAGAAACTGTTAGAGGACATTAGGTGGATACAAAATATTACATCAGTAAGTGTCTCATTATCTAGCTACGTTACATTTCTCGATCCGGTGTGTATGGCGGATGTGGCTAAGCTTATCAGAGGTTCTCTGTTTGCCAGAAATGAGGTACTTACAGAAACTTTTGGAGGACATTGGATGGATACAAAATGTTACATCAGTAAGCGTCTTATGCACCTACGTTATATTTCATAATCCGGTGTGTGGTGGATGTGGCTAAGCTTATGAGAGGCCCTCTGTTTGTCAGAAAGGAGGTACTTAAAGAAACTGTTGGAGGACATTAGATCGATACAGAATATTACATCAGTAAGTGCCTCATTATGTAGCTACGCTATATTTCTTAATCCGGTTAGTATGGCAGATGTGGCTACGCTTATGAGAGACACTCTGTTTGACAGAAATTAGGTACTTACAGAAACTGTTGGAGGACATTAGATGGATACAAAATATTACATCAGTAACTGCCTCATTATGTAGCCACGCTATATTTCTCAATCCGGTGAGTATGGCGTATGTGGCTAAGCTTATGAGAGACCCTCAGTTTGTCAGAGATGTGGTACTTACAGAAACTGTTGGAGGACATTAGATGGATACAAAATATTACATCAGTAACTGCCTCATTATGTACCTACGCTATATTTCTCAATCCGGTGAGTATGGCGGATTTGGCTACGCTTATGAGAGACTCTCTGTTTGTCAGAGATGTGGTACTTAAAGAAACTGTTGGAGGACATTGGATGGATACAAAATATTACATCAGTAAATGTCTTATGTACCTACGTTATATTTCACGATCCGGTGCGTATGGAGGATGTGGCTAATCTTAAGAGAGAGCCTCTGTTTGCCAGAAATGAGGTACTTACAGAAACTGTTGGAGGATATAAGAGGGATACAAAATATTACATCAGTAAGAGCCTCATTATGTACCTAAGTTATATTTCTCAATCCGGTGCGTATGGTGGATTTGGCTACGCTTATGAGAGACTCCCTGTTTGCCAGAAACGAGGTACTTACATAATCTGTTGGAGGACATTAGATGGATACAAAATATTACATCATTAATTGCTCATTATGTACCTTCGTTATATTTCTCAATCCGGTGCGTATGGTGGATGTGGCTACACTTATGAGAGGCTCTCTGTCTGCCAAAAATGAGGTACTTACAGAAACTTGTTGGAGGACATTAGATGGATACAAAATATTACATCAGTAAGTTCCTCATTATGTAGCTACGTTATATTTCTCGATCCGGTGCGTATGGTGGATGTGGCTACGCTTATGAAAGACTCTCCGTTTGCCGGAAACGAGGTACTTACAGAAACTGTTGGAGGACATTAAATGGAAACAAAATATTACATCAGTGTCTCATTATGTAGCCACGTTATATTTCTCGATCCGGTGCTTATGGTGGTTGTAGCTAAGCTTATGAGAGACTCTCTGTTTGCCAGAAATGAGGTACTTACAGAAACTCTTGGAGGACATTAGATGGAAACAAAATATTACATCAGTAAGTTCCTCATTATTTAGCTAGGTTATATTTCTCGAGCCTGTGCGTATGGTGGATGTGGCTTCGCTTATGAGAGACTCTCTGTTTGCCAGAAATGAGGTACTTACAGAAACTCTTGGAGGACATTAGATGGATACAAAATATTACATCAGTAGGTGTCTCATCATGTAGTTACGTTATATTTCTCGATCTGGTGCGTATGGTGGTTGTAGCTGATCTTATGAGAGACTCTCTGTTTGCCAGAAATGAGGTTCCTACAGAAACTGTTAGAGGACATTAGGTGGATACAAAATATTACATCAGTAAGTGTCTCATTGTGTACCTACGTAACATTTCTCGATCCGGTGTGTATGGTGGTTGTAGCTGAGGTTAGGAGAGACTCTCTGTGTGCCAGAAATGAGGTACTTACAGAAACTGTTGGAGGAAATTAGATGGATACAAAATATTACATCAGTAACTGCCTCATTATGTAGCCACGCTATATTTCTCAATCCGGTGAGTATGGCGTATGTGGCTTAGCTTATGAGAGACCCTCAGTTTGTCAGAGATGTGGTACTTACAGAAACTGTTGGAGGACATTAGATGGATACAAAATATTACATCAGTAACTGCCTCATTATGTACCTACGCTATATTTCTCAATCCGGTGAGTATGGCGGATTAGGCTACGCTTATGAGAGACTCTCTGTTTGTCAGAGATGTGGTACTTAAAGAAACTGTTGGAGGACATTGGATGGATACAAAATATTACATCAGTAAATGTCTTATGTACCTACGTTATATTTCACGATCCGGTGCGTATGGAGGATGTGGCTAATCTTAAGAGAGAGCCTCTGTTTGCCAGAAATGAGGTACTTACAGAAACTGTTGGAGGATATAAGAGGGATACAAAATATTACATCAGTAAGAGCCTCATTATGTACCTAAGTTATATTTCTCAATCCGGTGCGTATGGTGGATTTGGCTACGCTTATGAGAGACTCCCTGTTTGCCAGAAACGAGGTACTTACATAATCTGTTGGAGGACATTAGATGGATACAAAATATTACATCATTAATTGCTCATTATGTACCTTCGTTATATTTCTCAATCCGGTGCGTATGGTGGATGTGGCTACACTTATGAGAGGCTCTCTGTCTGCCAAAAATGAGGTACTTACAGAAACTTGTTGGAGGACATTAGATGGATACAAAATATTACATCAGTAAGTTCCTCATTATGTAGCTACGTTATATTTCTCGATCCGGTGCGTATGGTGGATGTGGCTACGCTTATGAGAGACTCTCCGTTTGCCGGAAACGAGGTACTTACAGAAACTGTTGGAGGACATTAAATGGAAACAAAATATTACATCAGTGTCTCATTATGTAGCCACGTTATATTTCTCGATCCGGTGTGTATGGTGGATGTGGCTAAGCTTATGAGAGACTCTCTATTTGCCAGAAATGAGGTACTTACAAAAATGTTGGAGGATATAAGAGGGATACAAAATATTACATCAGTAAGTGCCTCATTATGTAGCTACGTTATATTTCTCAATCCGGTGCGTATGGTGGATGTGGCTACGCTTATGAGAGACTCTCTGGTTGCCAGAAATGAGGTACTTACAGAAACTGTTGGAGGACATTGGATGGATACAACATATTACATCAGTAGGTGCCTCATTATGTACCTTCGTTATATTTCTCGATCCGGTGCGTAAGGTGGTTGTGGCTACGGTTATGAGAGACCCTCTGTTTGCCAGAAATGAGGTACTTACACAAACTGTTGGAGGGCATTAGATTTATACAAAATATTACATCAGTAAGTGCCTTATTATGTAGCTACCTTATATTTCTCGATCCGGTGCGTATGGTGGATGTGGCTACGCTTATGAGAGACTCTCTGTTTGCCAGAAATGAGGTACTTACACAAACTGCTGGAGGACATTGGATGGATACAAAATATTACATCAGTAAGTGCCTCATTATGTAACTACGTTATATTTCTCGATCCGGTGCGTATGGTGAATGTGGCTACGCTTATGAGAGACTCTCTGTTTGCCGGAAATGAGGTACTTACAGAAATTGTTGGAGGACATTAAATGGAAACAAAATATTACATCAGTGTCTCATTATATAGCTACGTTATATCTCTCGATCCGGTGTGTATGGTGGATGTGGCTAAGCTTATGAGAGACTCTCTATTTGCCAGAAATGAGGTACTTACAAAAATGTTGGAAGACATTAGATAGAAACAAAATATTACATCAGTAAGTGTCTCATTATGTACCTACGTTATATTTCACGATCCGGTGCGTATGGTGGATGTGCCTAAGGTTATGAGAGACTCTCTGTTTGCCAGAAATGAGGTACTTACAGATAATTTTAGAAGGCATTAGATAGAAACAAAATATTACATCTGTAAGTGTCTCATTATGTAGCTACGTTATATATCTCGATCCGGTGTGTATGGCGGATGTGGCTAAGCTTATCAGAGGCTCTCTGTTTGCCAGAAATGAGGTACTTACAGAAACTTTGTGAGGACATTGGATGGAAACAAAATGTTACATCAGTAAGTGTCTTATGCACCTACGTTATATTTCATAATCCGGTGTGTATGGTGGATGTGGCTAAGCTTATGAGAGACCCTCTGTTTGTCAGAAAGGAGGTACTTACAGAAACTGTTGGAGGACTTTGGATGGATACAAAATAATACATCAGTAAGTGCCTCATTATGTAGCCACGCTATATTTCTCAATCCGGTGAGTATGGCGTATGTGGCTAAGCTTATGAGAGACCCTCAGTTTGTCAGAGATGTGGTACTTACAGAAACTGTTGGAGGACATTAGATGGATACAAAATATTACATCAGTAACTGCCTCATTATGTAGCTACGCTATATTTCTCAATTCGGTGAGTATGGCGGATTTGGCTACGCTTATGAGAGACTCTCTGTTTGTCAGAGATGTGGTACTTAAAGAAACTGTTGGAGGACATTGGATGGATACAAAATATTACATCAGTAAATGTCTTATGTACCTACGTTATATTTCACGATCCGGTGCGTATGGAGGATGTGGCTAATCTTAAGAGAGAGCCTCTGTTTGCCAGAAATGAGTTACTTACAGAAACTTTTGGAGGATATAAGAGGGATACAAAATATTACATCAGTAAGAGCCTCATTATGTACCTAAGTTATATTTCTCAATCCGGTGCGTATGGTGGATTTGGCTACGCTTATGAGAGACTCCCTGTTTGCCAGAAACGAGGTACTTACATAATCTGTTGGAGGACATTAGATGGATACAAAATATTACATCATTAATTGCTCATTATGTACCTTCGTTATATTTCTCAATCCGGTGCGTATGGTGGATGTGGCTACGCTTATGAGAGGCTCTCTGTCTGCCAAAAATGAGGTACTTACAGAAACTTGTTGGAGGACATTAGATGGATACAAAGTATTACATCAGTAAGTTCCTCATTATGTAGCTACGTTATATTTCTCGATCCGGTGCGTATGGTGGATGTGGCTACGCTTATGAGAGACTCTCCGTTTGCCGGAAACGAGGTACTTACAGAAACTGTTGGAGGACATTAAATGGAAACAAAATATTACATCAGTGTCTCATTATGTAGCCACGTTATATTTCTCGATCCGGTGCTTATGGTGGTTGTAGCTAAGCTTATGAGAGACTCTCTGTTTGCCAGAAATGAGGTACTTACAGAAACTCTTGGAGGACATTAGATGGAAACAAAATATTACATCAGTAAGTTCCTCATTATTTAGCTAGGTTATATTTCTCGAGCCTGTGCGTATGGTGGATGTGGCTTCGCTTATGAGAGACTCTCTGTTTGCCAGAAATGAGGTACTTACAGAAACTCTTGGAGGACATTAGATGGATACAAAATATTACATCAGTATGTGTCTCATCATGTAGTTACGTTATATTTCTCGATCTGGTGCGTATGGTGGTTGTAGCTGATCTTATGAGAGACTCTCTGTTTGCCAGAAATGAGGTTCCTACAGAAACTGTTAGAGGACATTAGGTGGATACAAAATATTACATCAGTAAGTGTCTCATTATCTAGCTACGTTACATTTCTCGATCCGGTGTGTATGGCGGATGTGGCTAAGCTTATCAGAGGTTCTCTGTTTGCCAGAAATGAGGTACTTACAGAAACTTTTGGAGGACATTGGATGGATACAAAATGTTACATCAGTAAGCGTCTTATGCACCTACGTTATATTTCATAATCCGGTGTGTGGTGGATGTGGCTAAGCTTATGAGAGACCCTCTGTTTGTCAGAAAGGAGGTACTTAAAGAAACTGTTGGAGGACATTAGATCGATACAAAATATTACATCAGTAAGTGCCTCATTATGTAGCTACGCTATATTTCTTAATCCGGTTAGTATGGCAGATGTGGCTACGCTTATGAGAGACACTCTGTTTGACAGAAATGAGGTACTTACAGAAACTGTTGGAGGACATTAGATGGATACAAAATATTACATCAGTAACTGCCTCATTATGTAGCCACGCTATATTTCTCAATCCGGTGAGTATGGCGTATGTGGCTAAGCTTATGAGAGACCCTCAGTTTGTCAGAGATGTGGTACTTACAGAAACTGTTGGAGGACATTAGATGGATACAAAATATTACATCAGTAACTGCCTCATTATGTACCTACGCTATATTTCTCAATCCGGTGAGTATGGCGGATTTGGCTACGCTTATGAGAGACTCTCTGTTTGTCAGAGATGTGGTACTTAAAGAAACTGTTGGAGGACATTGGATGGATACAAAATATTACATCAGTAAATGTCTTATGTACCTACGTTATATTTCACGATCCGGTGCGTATGGAGGATGTGGCTAATCTTAAGAGAGAGCCTCTGTTTGCCAGAAATGAGGTACTTACAGAAACAGTTGGAGGATATAAGAGGGATACAAAATATTACATCAGTAAGAGCCTCATTATGTACCTAAGTTATATTTCTCAATCCGGTGCGTATGGTGGATTTGGCTACGCTTATGAGAGACTCCCTGTTTGCCAGAAACGAGGTACTTACATAATCTGTTGGAGGACATTAGATGGATACAAAATATTACATCATTAATTGCTCATTATGTACCTTCGTTATATTTCTCAATCCGGTGCGTATGGTGGATGTGGCTACACTTATGAGAGGCTCTCTGTCTGCCAAAAATGAGGTACTTACAGAAACTTGTTGGAGGACATTAGATGGATACAAAATATTACATCAGTAAGTTCCTCATTATGTAGCTACGTTATATTTCTCGATCCGGTGCGTATGGTGGATGTGGCTACGCTTATGAAAGACTCTCCGTTTGCCGGAAACGAGGTACTTACAGAAACTGTTGGAGGACATTAAATGGAAACAAAATATTACATCAGTGTCTCATTATGTAGCCACGTTATATTTCTCGATCCGGTGCTTATGGTGGTTGTAGCTAAGCTTATGAGAGACTCTCTGTTTGCCAGAAATGAGGTACTTACAGAAACTCTTGGAGGACATTAGATGGAAACAAAATATTACATCAGTAAGTTCCTCATTATTTAGCTAGGTTATATTTCTCGAGCCTGTGCGTATGGTGGATGTGGCTTCGCTTATGAGAGACTCTCTGTTTGCCAGAAATGAGGTACTTACAGAAACTCTTGGAGGACATTAGATGGATACAAAATATTACATCAGTAGGTGTCTCATCATGTAGTTACGTTATATTTCTCGATCTGGTGCGTATGGTGGTTGTAGCTGATCTTATGAGAGACTCTCTGTTTGCCAGAAATGAGGTTCCTACAGAAACTGTTAGAGGACATTAGGTGGATACAAAATATTACATCAGTAAGTGTCTCATTGTGTACCTACGTAACATTTCTCGATCCGGTGTGTATGGTGGTTGTAGCTGAGGTTAGGAGAGACTCTCTGTGTGCCAGAAATGAGGTACTTACAGAAACTGTTGGAGGAAATTAGATGGATACAAAATGTTACAACAGTAAGTGTCTCATTATCTAGCTACGCTATATATCTCGATCCGGTGCGTATGGTGGTTGTAGCTAGGCTAATGAGAGACTCTCTGTTTGCCAGAAATGAGGTACCTACAGAAACTGTTAGAAGACATTAGATGGAAACAAGATATTACATCAGTAAGTGTATTATGTACCTACGTTATATTTCTCGATCCGGTGTGTATGGAAGATGTGCCTAAGCTTATGAGATACTCTCTGTTTGCCAGAAGTGATTTACTTTCAGAAACTGTTGGAGGACATTAGATGGAAACAAAATATTATATCAGTAAGTATCTCATTATGTAGCTACGTTATATTTTACGATCGGGTGCGTATGATGGAGGTGGCTACGCCTATGAGAGACTCTCTGTTGTGCCAGAAATGAGGTACTTACAGAAACTGTTGGAGGACATTAGATTTATACAAAATATTACATCATAAGTGCCTCATTATGTAGCTACGTTATATTTCTCAATCCGGTGCGTATGGTGTATGTGGCTACGCTTATGAGAGACTCTCTGTTTGCCAGAAATGAGGTACTTACAGAAACTGTTGGAGGACATTAGAAGGATAAAACGTATTACATCAGTAAGTGCCTCATTATGTACCTTCGTTATATTTCTCCATCCGGTGCGTATGGTGGTTGTGGCTACGGTTATGAGAGACTCTCCGTTTGCCGGAAACGAGGTACTTACAGAAACTGTTGGAGGACATTGAATGGAAACAAAGTATTGCATCAGTGTCTCATTATGTAGCCACGTTATATTTCTCGATCCGGTGCTTATGGTGGTTGTAGCTAAGCTTATGAGAGACTCTCTGTTTGCCAGAAATGAGGTACTTACAGAAACTCTTGGAGGACATTAGATGGAAACAAAATATTACATCAGTAAGTTCCTCATTATTTAGCTAGGTTATATTTCTCGAGCCTGTGCGTATGGTGGATGTGGCTTCGCTTATGAGAGACTCTCTGTTTGCCAGAAATGAGGTACTTACAGAAACTCTTGGAGGACATTAGATGGATACAAAATATTACATCAGTAGGTGTCTCATCATGTAGTTACGTTATATTTCTCGATCTGGTGCGTATGGTGGTTGTAGCTGATCTTATGAGAGACTCTCTGTTTGCCAGAAATGAGGTTCCTACAGAAACTGTTAGAGGACATTAGGTGGATACAAAATATTACATCAGTAAGTGTCTCATTGTGTACCTACGTAACATTTCTCGATCCGGTGTGTATGGTGGTTGTAGCTGAGGTTAGGAGAGACTCTCTGTGTGCCAGAAATGAGGTACTTACAGAAACTGTTGGAGGAAATTAGATGGATACAAAATGTCACAACAGTAAGTGTCTCATTATCTAGCTACGCTATATATCTCGATCCGGTGCGTATGGTGGTTGTAGCTAGGCTTATGAGAGACTCTCTGTTTGCCAGAAATGAGGTACTTACAGAAACTGTTAGAAGACATTAGATGGAAACAAGATATTACATCAGTAAGTGTATTATGTACCTACGTTATATTTCTCGATCCGGTGTGTATGGAAGATGTGCCTAAGCTTATGAGATACTCTCTGTTTGCCAGAAGTGATTTACTTTCAGAAACTGTTGGAGGACATTAGATGGAAACAAAATATTATATCAGTAAGTATCTCATTATGTAGCTACGTTATATTTTACGATCGGGTGCGTATGATGGAGGTGGCTACGCTTATGAGAGACCCTCTGTTTGCCAGAAATGAGGTACTTACAGAAACTGTTGGAGGACATTAGAAGGATAAAACGTATTACATCAGTAAGTGCCTCATTATGTACCTTCGTTATATTTCTCCATCCGGTGCGTATGGTGGTTGTGGCTACGGTTATGACAGACTCCCTGTTTGCCAGAAATGAGGTACTTCCACCAACTGTTGGAGGATATAAGAGGGATACAAAATATTACTTCAGTAAGTGCCGCATTATGTATCTTCGTTACATTTCCCGATCCGGTGCGTATAGTGGTTGTAGCTAAGCTTATGAGAAACTCTCTGTTTGCCAGAAATGAGGTACTTACACAAACTGTTGGAGGATATAAGAGGGATACAAAATATTACATCAGTAAGTGCCTCATTATGTAGCTACCTTATATTTCTCGATCCGGTGCGTATGGTGGATGTGGCTACGCTTATGAGAGACTCTCTGTTTGCCAGAAATGAGTTACTTACACAAACTGCTGGAGGACATTAGATGGATACAAAATATTACATCAGTAAGTGCCTCATTATGTAACTACGTTATATTTCTCGATCCGGTGCGTATGGTGGATATGGCTACGCTTATGAGAGACTCTCTGTTTGCCGGAAATGAGGTACTTACAGAAATTGTTGGAGGACATTAAATGGAAACAAAATATTACATCAGTGTCTCATTATATAGCTACGTTATATCTCTCGATCCGGTGTGTATGGTGGATGTGGCTAAGCTTATGAGAGACTCTCTATTTGCCAGAAATGAGGTACTTACAAAAATGTTGGAGGACATTAGATAGAAACAAAATATTACATCAGTAAGTGTCTCATTATGTACCTACGTTATATTTCACGATCCGGTGCGTATGGTGGATGTGCCTAAGGTTATGAGAGACTCTCTGTTTGCCAGAAATGAGGTACTTACAGAAAATTTTAGAAGGCATTAGATAGAAACAAAATATTACATCTGTAAGTGTCTCATTATCTAGCTACGTTATATTTCTCGATCCGGTGTGTATGGCGGATGTGGCTAAGCCTATCAGGGGTTCCCTGTTTGCCAGAAATGAGGTACTTACAGAAACTTTTGGAGGACATTGGATGGATACAAAATGTTACATCAGTAAGTGTCTTATGCACCTACGTTATATTTCATAATCCGGTGTGTGGTGGATGTGGCTAAGCTTATGAGAGACCCTCTGTTTGTCAGAAAGGAGGTACTTAAAGAAACTGTTGGAGGACATTAGATCGATACAAAATATTACATCTGTAACTGCCTCATTATGAAGCCACGCTATATTTCTCAATCCGGTGAGTATGGCGTATGTGGCTAAGCTTATGAGAGACCCTCAGTTTGTCAGAGATGTGGTACTTACAGAAACTGTTGGAGGACATTAGATGGATACAAAATATTACATCAGTAACTGCCTCATTATGTAGCCACGCTATATTTCTCAATCCGGTGAGTATGGCGTATGTGGCTAAGCTTATGAGAGACCCTCAGTTTGTCAGAGATGTGGTACTTATAGAAACTGTTGGAGGACATTAGATGGATACAAAATATTACATCAGTAACTGCCTCATTATGTACCTACGCTATATTTCTCAATCCGGTGAGTATGGCGGATTTGGCTACGCTTATGAGAGACTCTCTGTTTGTCAGAGATGTGGTACTTAAAGAAACTGTTGGAGGACATTGGATGGATACAAAATATTACATCAGTAAATGTCTTATGTACCTACGTTATATTTCACGATCCGGTGCGTATGGAGGATGTGGCTAATCTTAAGAGAGAGCCTCTGTTTGCCAGAAATGAGGTACTTACAGAAACTGTTGGAGGATATAAGAGGGATACAAAATATTACATCAGTAAGAGCCTCATTATGTACCTAAGTTATATTTCTCAATCCGGTGCGTATGGTGGATTTGGCTACGCTTATGAGAGACTCCCTGTTTGCCAGAAACAAGGTACTTACATATACTGTTTGAGGACATTAGATGGATACAAAATATTACATCATTAATTGCTCATTATGTACCTTCGATATATTTCTCAATCCGGTGCGTATGGTGGATGTGGCTACGCTTATGAGAGGCTCTCTGTCTGCCAAAAATGAGGTACTTACAGAAACTTGTTGGAGGACATTAGATGGATACAAATTATTACATCAGTAAGTTCCTCATTATGTAGCTACGTTATATTTCTCGATCCGGTGCGTATGGTGGATGTGGCTACGCTTATGAGAGACTCTTCGTTTGCCGGAAACGAGGTACTTACAGAAACTGTTGGAGGACATTAAATGGAAACAAAATATTACATCAGTGTCTCATTATGTAGCCACGTTATATTTCTCGATCCGGTGCTTATGGTGGTTGTAGCTAAGCTTATGAGAGACTCTCTGTTTGCCAGAAATGAGGTAGTTACAGAAACTCTTGGAGGACATTAGATGGAAACAAAATATTACATCAGTAAGTTCCTCATTATTTAGCTAGGTTATATTTCTCGAGCCTGTGCGTATGGTGGATGTGGCTTCGCTTATGAGAGACTCTCTGTTTGCCAGAAATGAGGTACTTACAGAAACTCTTGGAGGACATTAGATGGATACAAAATATTACATCAGTAGGTGTCTCATCATGTAGTTACGTTATATTTCTCGATTTGGTGCGTATGGTGGTTGTAGCTGATCTTATGAGAGACTCTCTGTTTGCCAGAAATGAGGTTCCTACAGAAACTGTTAGAGGACATTAGGTGGATACAAAATATTACATCAGTAAGTGTCTCATTATGTACCTACGTAATATTTCTCGATCCGGTGTGTATGGTGGTTGTAGCTAAGGTTAGGAGAGACTCTCTGTGTGCCAGAAATGAGGTACTTACAGAAACTGTTGGAGGAAATTAGATGGATACAAAATGTTACAACAGTAAGTGTCTCATTATCTAGCTACGTCATATATCTCGATCCGGTGCGTATGGTGGCTGTAGCTAGGCTTATGAGAGACTCTCTGATTTCAGAGATGAGGTACTTACAGAAACTGTTGGAGGAAATGAGATGGAAACAAAATATTACATCAGTAAGTGTCTCATTATCTAGCTACGTTATATTTCTCGATCCGGTGCGTATGGTGGCTATAGCTAAGCTTATGAGAGATTCTCTGTTTGCCAGAGATGAGGTACTTACAGAAACTGTTGGAGGACATTATATGGAAACAGAATATTACATCAGTAAATGTCTTATGCACCTTCGTTATATTTCACGAACCAATGCGTACGGAAGATGTGGCTAAACTTATGAGAGACCTTCTGTTTGTCAGAAATGAGGTACTTTCAGAAACTCTTGTAGGACATTGGATGGATACAAAATATTACATCAGTAAGTATCTCATTATGTAGCTACGTTATATTTCTGCATCCGGTGCGTATGGTGGATGGTGCTACGCTTATGAGAGACTCTCTGTTTGAAGCAAATGAGGTACTTACAGAAACTGTTGAAATACATTGGATGGATACAAAATATTACATCAGTAAGTATCTCATTATGTACCTACGTTATATTTCACAATCCGGTGCGTATGGAGGATGTGCCTAAGCTTATGAGAGACTTTCTGTTTGCCAGAAATGATTTACTTACAGAAACTGTTGAAGGACATTAGATGGATACAAAATATTACAGCAGTAAGTATCTCGTTATTTAGCTACGTTGTATTTCACGAACCGGTGTGTATGGAGGATGTGGCTAAGCTTATGAGAGACTGTCTGTTGTGCCAGAAATGAGGTGCTTACAGAATCTGTTGGAGAACATTAGATGGATACAAATTAATCCATCTGTCAGTGTCTCATTATGTAGCTACGTTTTATTTCTCGATCCGGTGCGTATGGTGGTTTTAGCTAAGCTTATGAGAGACTCTCTGTTTGCCAGAAATGAGGTACTTACAGAAACTGTTAGAAGACATTAGATGGAAACAAGATATTACATCAGTAAGTGTATTATGTACCTACGTTATATTTCTCGATCCGGTGTGGATGGAAGATGTGCCTAAGCTTATGAGATACTCTCTGTTTGCCAGAAGTGATTTACTTTCAGAAAATGTTGGAGGACATTAGATGGATACAAAATATTACAGCAGTAAGTATCTCATTATTTAGCTACGTTGCATTTCACGATCCGGTGTGTATGGAGAATGTGGCTAAGCTTATGAGAGACTCTCTGTTGTGCCAGAAATGAGGTGCTTCCAGAATCTGTTGGAGAACTTTACATGGATACAAAACATTACATGAGTCAGTGTCTCATTATGTAGCTACGTTTTATTTCTCGATCCGGTGCGTATGGTGGTTTTAGCTAAGCTTATGAGAGACTCTCTGTTTGCCAGAAATGAGGTACTTACAGAAACAGTTGTAGGTCATTCGATGGATACAAACATTACATCAGTGTCTTATTATATACCTACCTTATATTTAACACCACTATCACAGACAAACGTTTGGAACAGTAAATGTGATGTACTAAATTTCCAAGATGGGCTCAAGAACTTTGTTCTAGCGTGAAATATACGAATGGAATTCCTTTGCGTGTGATATCTGTCAATAATTTACATTTTCTAATTTAGCACCTCTTATACTTGTCGCCAAATTAGAATGTAATTGACAGTAAGCTCGTGGAAAAGGGCTGTAAATAAGCACGAGGGAATGCTTACGTCATAACGGTTGCCATAGTAACCATTAGAACGTCCAATTAGATTCGAGACGTTTCCATGACAACGTTAGACGCTATACCTTGGTTGCCGATGTTCTAACACTTGTGTAGCATGACCTGCGGTCGGGCGAGCTATACAAACGGTGCAGTAAACACAATATCTTGGCTTTTGTTTCTCTTCTGATAACGCTGCGTGAACAGAATTCCCTCACGTATGCAACAGTTAGAGATCCTGTACTGGCAAGTTACTTTGCACTTTATTTGTGGCAATTTCCTTGGATTACGTGTGCCTGAGTCCGTGTAACTGTGCGCGTGTTGTGGTGATTTGCAATTGCCTTTAATGAATGTTTAGTTATATCTAAATATAGTGACAAGCGAAAACCTGAACGTGCTCGGGAACCAAATAAAACTATATTTTGTAAAGGTATTGCAATTAAAGGACATTCACGGGAAATAATATTCTCTGCGAGATAATAGTTGGGTGAGGAAAAATTGAAAGAGTAGTCTAGGTGCTTGATAAGACTTCGCGTGCTGTAGGTATCAGTAAGGGCATTAAGGTTAAGACTGGCAAAGAAAAGCGTTTTAAAGAAGAAAGTGAGACATTGGGTTATAAATTAGAAACTCCCGGAAAAAATTATGTAAGCAGCATTTTCCCACTTCAATAAGCATCAGAATGTCGCAGGTATGCCTCTTTTGTTACGATGATCTTTACATTGATGTGTTCTTGCATGTTCTAGCGTTTGTCTCTAGATCCATGACTGTACTGTTGTCTTTGTGTGCAGTATATTAAATAATAATAACAATAATAATAAATAATAATAAAATACCCATTGCAATCTCAACTGAATCACCTTCGAACGCGTAATCCTCTCGCAGACTCCACGTGGCAGCAACAAGCGGCAACGCTGCCTCTCTCTCCGTACGAAATGTCAATCACTTTCTAGATTGACGACCAGTATAGCTTAACCTGATTATTTTTATATAGTCAGAAGAAAAGGAAAATGCAAGTGGGTAACATATTATAATCATATTTTTATATAAAGAAGATTGCACTGAATAATGTAAGGTTCTTTAAATGCATATTGTTACTATCCAATATTAGGCACCCTATATACCATTTACACGCGATACTGCGCTACTAAATAAATGGAAACATTTTTATCATAATTAACTCTAATATCATAATTGTTGTAGCATATGATTGTTTTATGTTTATGCCAAATGAAATATACTAAATTTGCAGGAAATGTCCTCAGAAGTAGTTTTCATTATGAATCACTTTACATAACTGTAAACAGTAAGAGATAAACAAAGACTAACTACACATATGACCTAGATCTTGTTATAAAACACAATTTATGTCTGATACAATTTATTTTGTAGAGTCAACAATTTCGGATTTACACTTTGTTATATTTCACAATTTCCCAATAGTTATATTTTTTTAAAAGTGACAAGTCGTTATTACTTTCTATTATGGACTTACTCGAGTTATAAAGTATTGTAGTGAGTGAGTGTGTGGTGTTTTAGGGCCCGTCGACAACAAGGTCATTTGGGCCCGTAAAGTATTTTATTATCGTCCAATAATTCAATATCGATGTTTCAGTAGCAACACACGTTTTTAAGTCCCCAGAACTAGAACGTATTTACAAATACATACCATCCTTGCAGGAAATGTAGAGGAGCAATTTCGATTTAAGAAAGCTATGAGAAAACCATATGAATGTAAGAATGAGATTGTTTATTTTCTGTTGGAGATACAAAGAGAAGGAAATTTCAAACCATCCGCTATTTAATCACTTTTAAAACATTTGACGGTCACTTAAAATCTATTGTCTTTTGTCTCTTCACGACATTATAGACAGAAATGTTACTGTAATATATCTAAAGTTTGTATATTGATATAAAGTATCCATTAATTATCTAACTTGAATCTAAAAACAATAAATAATCAATTCTTATTGTGAAGTATGTTTAATGTGACGACTAATGCTAGGAAATCCTGAAGAGGCGCTGCTGTCAGCTATATTAAACCTATTTATAAATGTTGCTCTTCCGCTTCTCCTTCCTTGTGTAACATTATAGAAAATGCTAGAACAATCAAAAACAGTTACTAAAAATAAAAACATTGCACCATTTTTAAACTTCAAATGATTTTTTGTACGAATAATTGTGAATGAGAACAGAGATATGCAACATAATTCTAACAAAATTGATGAACTTGTCAAATACATGTGAGTGTTGGTACTACTGCAGTCGGAAGTAGACACTCAGCCATAATCTGAACATTGTTCTGCCGTGAAGAAGTGCTCAGGTTTATTTAAATTCTCTTTCTTTGACCAACATTCAGATGTACTGTCATTTGTTTTTGAAAAGACTTCACAGAGAGACTACTTGAGACTTGCTGTTGTAAATTGCTTTGAGAAGTTGTTTCTTCTGATTATTACCATTTCTCTGTATATATCTGCCATTACCTGTATATAGTGTTCCTTTACTTGAAGTCTTGTCTTTTTGTCTGGCTACATTTTATTCATAGATTCTAATTTTGAGGATTTGAACACCAGGTAACTAATCCCTTCATTCAAAGGCAATTCTAAAATTTTCTAATTAAGTTGTTATGGAATACAACATAATTATGAATATCAGACTTCATTTATGACGACGTCCGTCTCCTTTAGTTTGTCAACAATGCACTAGAGATGGTCATTTATATTATCTGTGCTGTGCATTTTCTGTACAATTAACTACTAGAGAAGCGTAGCATTGCGGGCAGTGTCCGAACCTTTAAGACCTTTGAAGTTAGCAATGTTTTATTTGTTTTAATTCTCGAGGTGAAGTCATAAAAATGAGTTCTCTCTTTGGATTTGGATCACTTTCTTTTCAGGTTTGACGTCATTTTCCGTCTTTGTTTATTCTCCGGTCACAAAGACAGAAAGCTCAATGTGAGTGAGCACGGCTTGTACTTGTATTTGTCACGTATCGCAGTTGTCTTTCATTAGAGGTTTGACATGACAAACACCGGTATTTGTAGCCATGTTTTCCCTCACAATATTTTATACTGCTTTTGTTACACGTATTGTACACTTTTTACAAACTGGGGACGTTCTGGACCCTAAGCTGTTGTATTTATTTAGTAATTAATTGTATACTGCTCTGAATTAAATGTATAAAAGAGATACAAAGTCCAAGTTGAGGTGAAGCCAAGATTTTTAGAATGTACAACCTGATAACATAAAACGCCTGTCAATTGTTCACTACAAAACAGGTTACAGAACATCAAAAAACTGAGTCCATGTGAGTGTACAATGTCTTTAGTAGACAACAAGTTCTCTCCGTAGCGCAATAAACAATGGATAACTGACCTAACGTTCTTGTTCGATATAATTCATTTTAAATATTTTTGCAGTCGAGAAATAACCTCTGATATAATACAGCTTTAACAATTTTATTTGTTATTTGATTCTTAACCGAGACATGGAGGTATTTATAATTTTCCTTCATTAAAAGCATAAAATTGTGTACTTGCAGAATACCCTCTGATACATTGTTTTAATCTCGGTATTCAGTGTCAGAAATTACACCAAAACTTAAAAATTTTGATTATATTTTCATCGCGTTCTCTAAAAGTTAAATCAAATTTTCAATTAGGGCTGATGAGACTAATGTGAGATGCAGACTCAAGACACGTATTGTCTGTATACCTATGATTTAATTAAATTTTACAGGTATACCCAAATATAATATACTTGCCTTCAAATTTGGCAATATCCGCTACTAAATACAAATGTTTAGAAAATGTCTTTTTTTGTTTTTTTTTCTAACTACTATAGATGAAAGGTGAGACTAGGGAAGGCAATGGAGTAGTTTGTCGGGATCCCGCTAAAAGCACTCCCGTTAGTAAAGGTGAACATAAAGTGCTGGCCGTCTATAACGGCGAGCGGGTAAGGAGTGGTTGCCAGGCGTCGAACATGGCCAAAAGATCCTGATCGAGGCGCGTGGAGAGTAAAGGTGATAGTGAAGGAAGGTAGCTAAGGGGAAGTAGTAATCTTTATTGAGTTTTAATAGTGTAATTTCGTGGGAGGGCATAATTTCCGGTGCTTACTGCCGGGAGGGTAGTTGTTGAGGCCATCAGGTGTGCGGTTGTGATCCTGGTGGTCTCCAGATGTCAAATGAAGTCACAAATGTATACAACTTTTGTGTTTAGCTCATTAGGAAATTAGTGGAATCTTGCACAATGTTAGCTGTTTAATTATGTAAGCAGATGCTAAATGAAATGAATATACAAAAGATGTCCTTATTTTGTTGCTGATGTATAACTTTCTGTAGGCTTTCGTTCTGAAGCACAATAAATTCTGTCACTGTATATTGATTTATATATTAAATATAACTCGAAATTACTCTCATTCACATTAGGCAGGTCTTCTACTTGAAAACAGAGCTTCATTTGTCCTTATGTTCTGGAAGGTATTTGTAATAACTATGATATTTTTACAAATACATAGCGATTATAGCTTGCCCGCCATCTACTGACGTCGACCTGCACTTAGTGTTTCACAACACCGCCACCGTGTGCCGCTGTGATCCCAGTCACTCTTTAAGCAGACAGAACGTTTGTCTGTTTCTCGTAGTTTCGTCTCTTTTTTCTTCTTTGGCGTTAAATTAATACTTTTTGTAACACGAATATGCGTACAAGGAGGATAGTGTTATATTCGGAAACTAAATGCCGAGGTTGCAATGTAAAATACATTCTGGTATCATCTGCAACTAAAATGAACAAAAAGGTCGGTTAAATATCAAACTGCGCATATTTTCAGCTTTTTAAGGTAGCACTCGAAACTTTTCAAGAAAAGCTCATAATAAATCACCATTAAGTAAACGCAACTTTGAAGTTCTAAAAATCACTTTGACTGAAGTTAGTTGAGATATGTTATTATAATTGTTGTTATGATTAATGAAGTGCACATTGAAATAATATCCTCAGAAGATCTCTTCATCCTCAATGATTCTGTATAACTGGTAAAATGTAAGAGAAGGTCTATTAATACTGCTAAACATTTAAATACTAAGAAATAAGGTAAATGATGAAGGAAGAATAAAACCCAAATTTAGTTTAAAACGTGAATTAGTAAAAGTCTTACTAAATCAAATGAATAAATACAGTCTAAAGTGTAACAATGAACTGAGGTCGGAGTTGCTATAGCCGCAGGTAATCTCTGCTAATACAACTAATAATGAAATTAAACATTTATTATACAATCTAAATAATAAATATAATTTATCTTACAACATTTACGCAATAGCTACATCTGCTACTTGAGTTAATTTTTCGACATTGTAAGATTTCGATAATAAATAACTAAACAATTAAGTGTAACATCTCCTTATATATAACATAAAGACAAATATATAAAATTACCTAACGCTACAAATTAATACAAACCTAACAAATAAAAAGGTAATCAATGTTATATTAATAACAAATACTCAGGACAATAAACTACAGATAAATAAACAGTTGAAGTGTTACTTGACGTAAACATACTAATGTTAACCCCTGACAGTCTAATAGACAATTCGTATCTTACAAATTTCAATTTTACAACAAACTTATATGAAACAGTACAAAACAATTTAGCTCTAAGTTTTATGATTATAATATAATTACATCTCATCTATTTTAATCTTAAAATTATAAATATTTAAACAAATAAACTAATATGTAAACCCTTAAGTATAACTCATCCTTTAACTAAAATCTCAGCCAATATCTTACATTTTAAGTCCGTCAATCATAAAACATTAAGCTGGCTAGCATCATCCCAGTTGTGTCGTGTGTTGACGAGCGGTAGGCCAGCAAAAACAGTGGCACCTTGACGTCCCTGACTCGCTGGTGGCTGGCCACGACCTTCCTCAGGTGTTCCTCTTAGGTCTTGATGTATCTTTTGACCATGCCATCCGACTGGGGATGTAGAGGCGTCGTGCGAGTCTTGATCACCCCAAGCCTTTCTAGTGCCTCCTTCATAACTTCCTTGGACTCAAAGTTGGTACCCTCGTCCCTGTGTAGCTTTAACGACACCCCAAATCGACAGAACATTTGCTCCACGAGGCAGTCAGTGATTGTCTTTGCCTCTTGGTTTGGGATGGCATGGTGAAGTAGTCCACGACCACCATTAGGTACTTGTTGCCTCGGTCGGAAACTGGGAAAGGTCCAGCAATGTCAACGGTGATCCGTTCGAATGGCGCTCCGACGCTGTAGCGCTGCATGCGACCACGGCTCCTAATCTGGGGGACACGACTCGCCGCGCACACGTGACACTGAGGGCACCATTTCTCAGCATCTGCTCGGAGTCTCAGCCAGCAGTAGCGCTGCCGTAGTTTGTGAATCGTTGGGTTCGCTCCCAGGTGTCCTCCCAAAGTACCGGCGTACACTTCCTCCAAGACTTCCGGTACCTTACTCCGGGGAAGTACCAACGGTTCTCTCTGCGTCTTCCCATCGGGTGACTCCCATACCTGGAACAGCACGCCATCTCTGGTCTTCAGCGAGTCCCATTGGGCCCAGTACGATTTGTAGGTGGCACTCCTCGGTGCGATGTCCTCCCAGGTTGGTCTCGTCCGTTCCTCCACTTCCCTCAAGGGTGGCCCCAAGTCTGCGTCCGCCAGCTGCTCCCTCCTCAGGCCTGCGCTATCGCAGCCGTCCGCAGGCACTGCCACAACTACTCGTACTGCTGCGGCAAGCTCCTTCTCTTCCACTCTTGTGCACTGGCCGCACTCTCCTGGACAGGGTCTTTGGGATATGGCGTCAGCGGTACCGTGGCTCTTCCCTCTACGATGTTCCGAGGTGAAGTCGTACTCCTGCAGCCTCTGGACCCAACCTGCTGTCTGGCCTTCTGGTCGCGCAGTCACCGTCACCTCGCTCCTCGCTTGGACTACCACGTCTTCGTTGAAGACAACCCTGTAGATTACAAGGCGCTCTTGGGGTTGACGGAGTATAACCTCTTCTCCGTTGAGCCGCAGGTCCTTCCTGCCGAGGTCGACCGTCGCCTCGTGGCTCATGAGGGCATCCAGTCCCAGAATCACCTCCTTAGCCACCTTCGCGACGAACACCTACAGACGCACGGCACTCCGCCCCAAGGTCAGCACCAGCAGGGCCTCCTTCTCCACAGGCAAGGTGTCGTCCGATGCCGCGACAAGCTCGTATGGTCGGCTCGGCTTGCTCGTCAGCAAACCCTTCGCCACGTCCGGTCTGATGATGGTCATGGCTGCCCCAGTGTCCACCAGTACGCGGCACTGCTTCCCTGTCACCCAACCGTCCGCGATGAGGCTGTCATTCATACGCCGGCTGACGGCGCGCAGTGTCACTCGTGGGGATGTTGGTAATGGCGCCGACGTGCCCCTCTCCACGCCGGGGCTTACTCGTTCTTCCAGCTGCCCTTCCTGGTGTGGGCAGTCTCTCTGCAGGTGCCCGGGCCGTCCACGCCCCCAGCACAGGCCACTAGGTGTTCGCCGGCGTCCCTCGGCTGGTATTTTGTATCCGTTGTAGCGGACACTCCTCGTTCTCGACGGCGGGATAGCTGTTACCTTGGCCGCCTCCATCCTTAATGCTGCTGTCAGCGCCCCGTGGATGGTTTTATAATTGCCGAGCATTATGCGCTGACGAATCTCCGTATCTCGTACCACGTCCACGAATGTGTAGGCAGCTTCCCGTGATACGAACTCTGGTGGGAGGTCGACCAGGGCCTTGCTTGTCAGCTGTTCAACTGCCAGGGCGAACTCCTGCAGCGTCTCCCCCGGCAGCTGTGACCTTGGCTTTAGCTAGCTGCGGTACGCTGCGGCTAAGCGGTGGTTTCCGAAACGATTCTCCAGGGCCTCCCAGATTTTCTTGGGCGCCGCCGTTGTCTGCATCGCGTTTAGGACTTCCGCGGCCCGTCCCTGGAGGCTGGCTATTAACTGTGTGGCCTCCTCCTCTGGCGACCATTTTTTGTGCTTGGCCACTGTGTCGAAATGGCGGCGGAAGACTTCGAACTTTGACGCGCCGTCATTCTTGGGAGGTTTGACGCGCGCAGATGTTTTGTCACGTCCCGGCGCGTCGGCCTTCAAATCCTTCAGCCTCCTGCCGACGACGTCCTCCACCATAGCGTTCAGGGACTTGACGCTGCTGTCGGCATTTCCTTCCAAGTCGTTAACACGGCTCGCCAGGTCCTGGACGCGCTCGTCCACTCGGCCCATCTCCTTGTCCAGCTCCGTCACGTCATCCCTCACAACGGCCAACTGTTCTTCAACTTTGGCGGCGAGAAACTTGTTCGCCACCTTTTTTTTCGTGGTCAGTTCGGCCATCTTTACGGTCATTGTCGTGACCAAGTTGTTGTTTGCCGCTTCTATTTTTTGTTGTTAACTCGTTCCTCTTCGCGGCCAAGTTGTTATATGCCGTCTGCACTTGTTTCAACTCTGCGGCCAGGTTGTTATTTGACGCCTCCAATTTCTTTTCCATTTTATCGGTGATGTTTTCATTTGCCGTCTTCATTTCTGAGTCAGTTCGGCCTTCATTTCCATCATCTTCTGCAAAATCTTTTCCTATGCCGCGTCCATGGTTGTAATGTTCAGTGGTGTTGTCGTCCCGCTTCCTGACACCAGTCTGACTTTGTGGGCTCGTGAAATGAAAAGTCCAATTACACAAACTCAACAATGTTCCTTATTTCCACCGACTAACAGTTGAACACTTGCCAATTACACAGAATTACGT
Source organism: Mantis religiosa (assembly GCA_030765055.1). Lineage (NCBI taxonomy): Eukaryota > Metazoa > Arthropoda > Insecta > Mantodea > Mantidae > Mantis > Mantis religiosa. Next base: position 1,726,818 of record JAUKNK010000077.1, on the reverse strand, counting down.
AATGCACACAATTACAATTCACCAGTTCGTCCGTTACCGTTCCGATGCACGTACATAGTCTTCTCGTCCGTTCACTGGCTCGTCAAGCACTGACTGACTCAATTCACTCACTGCACCCCTTTTTATAGGAATATCGCCGTTTTCTCGAAGCCTCTAGTTTCTGTGAATCACCGCGAAGTTTCCAGATGGCAGTGGAAGGGGGGAGGAGACGGCCAGCGACAAGTGACACTTCCCTAATCATCCCCTCAGCTAGTGACAGAGACTAATGGGTGGGTGTGTCTTGGCTGCCTCTTTCCCCTTACTAAGCTGTCGTTAGGTTGTGCTTTCCGCTAATTGGGTGACAATATGTAACATCTCTTTCAGTACAGCGCTGTACTAACACTTCGTGTTTAAGACAAGACTACGAAAAATGATCAGTTGCCGTCAGTATGTATTTTTTGATATTCCAAACTAAAAATAAAAATTATGGGATTGTGAATAAATATACAGAAAATTTTTCGCTGGCTCCCTCGCTCGTGCTGGCTGGCTGTATACAGCCAGAACCTTTTGCATCTTAACGTGTCCCATTTTTGTATTTAAAAGACTTTCTAGTAATGAATTTGGTGAAAAAAAACGTTTTTGAGCTGATACGAAAATATCTACAGCTGCTCCAGTTTGACATCTAATTTTAGTACAAAATGTGACTCTTCCTCTACATATTATAATTGATGCTATATTTATTTTTCTGTATAAAAAATAGTTGAATTTGTTGTAGTTATATAGGATCTTGCATACGTTTGTTCCGAAACACATTAACTGTAGTCCGTCTATATTCATATTTATGTAAAATATAGCTCTAAAGTATTATGATTCACATCGCGGTTATGTTCTGCACCGAAACAAAGCTTAATTATCCTAAAGATTTATAATATATGTTTAATAATTTAGACACATTTATATATACATAATAGTTACAACCTCCGCGACATCTGTAAGCTCCTACGTGTACTTCGTGTTGCGAAGGACTACCACTGCGTGTCGCTGTTGTCGGAGGGAACACTTGGGACATTTGAACTGCAGGTTTATAACGGTTTCTTTGTTGGACTTTATTTTAGCGTTAAATAATGCCTTCTGTACCGCATCAAATATAATATGTAGAGGAGGAGTCACATTTTGTACAAAAATTAGGTGTCAAACTGGAGCTGCTGTAGATATTTTCGTATCAGCTCAAAAACGCTTTTTCCACCAAATTCATTACCAGAAAGTCTTTTAAATACAAAAATTAGACACGTTAAGATTTTGACAAAATTGTCACAATAACACATTACTGAATCAATAGAAACATTTAGAACTATATGGTTTTCTCAAGAAACAGCTCTCAAAATGTCAATTAAGATAATTTCTTTAGATCATGTTCATAACAAATAAAATGCTTAAGCTACATTTGCTGAGAAAGCCTTCAGAAGTGTTCTTTATTATGGATGACATTTGTATAATTGATAAACTCTAAGAGATACTAAAAAATGTACATCTTTTTAAAACATACAATTTATGTCAAATAGATTTTTCGTGGAGTGAACAAATTCGTAGATATTCCTAGTTATTTGTCTGAATTCATCAATACTTTCACTTTTATCAAACTACAAATAGTCGTCGTTTGTTTTTGTTATCTACAGACCATTCAAAGGTAGTAGGTCATCACATTACGACCAGCTTAGAAGTATTTGACTATAGCTTAAGGTTTATCTCTTCGAATTCTTTACCTGTTTATAGACGATCTTGGAAGTTTAAAGAACATTAATTTAACGTGTGGTATCTGTGAAGCTTTTACTCAGTTCTAGATAACAATTTATATACTTGATTTTATCAATGTTTGATGACCACAGTTAATACAGATTTTTTGAAACTACAGTTTGACCTGACTTGTTATACGTCACATCGTACCTAGAAGTATGTGTCCTATAACTAAGATAGTTTGACTTGGTATAAATTTAACTACGTCATTTTACCTTACTCTTATTGAGATGCTATATAAGTTATATTAAGTTAATATAAGTTCAACGTGATCAAGGATGGTACAAGAACATTTTCAAGAAATCTCATAACAAAAGGAAAAATTTCCAGCAATGTTAACTTTCATAAAACAGTACCAAGGATTTTTTTTAAATATTATATATAAGAATAAAAAGTAAATGTGAAATCTTTAGTTTATTATAAAAAGAAGTCTTACATTGTCAATTAAAGTTATTAAAGTTGTAAATTAGAGCGATATACCAATTATAGGCAAATTATTAAAATACAAAATTAAAATATAATACATAATGAAAAATTTCAAAATAGGATGTAAGTAATGAAAAGTAGTATTCATTGAAATAAAATATTTACAGACAGTAGACGCTAAAACTTCAAGAACGTCGAAGAGGTAGACCTTTGACTATAGTCAAATACTTTAAAACTGGTCACTGTACGATGACTTGGAAGTTCTGATTTATGTGTTTGGTCTACAGATAACAAAAACAAACGACTACACGGAATTTGATAATTATTTATGGTTATTTACGCCCTCTAACGTTAAGTGATATCGGACGGTAAATGAACTGGTGAATTGAAGCTCAAATGTGGCCAGGGTCCATAGAGCATAGAGTTACCCGACATTCGTCCTTCAGGATACGGAGAAAAAGCTTTTCCAGGTAACTCATCCTGACCGAGATTCGACCTCGGGACCTCTTGAACGTGAGGCAGACACGCTACCATCCACGCGACCGAGACGGGCTGTAATTTGATAAAATTAAAGGAATTGATCAATTAAGACAAATAACAAGGAATATCTACAAAGTGGTTCACTCCACGAAATAAGATATATCACACAAATAATAATAGATAATGGGGATTCAGGTGATCACAAAATATTTATTTGTAGTTGAATCTTGACTCTGAATTTTTGGATGAAGTACAATTCCTCCTCTACCTACTAAGTATGATTGTAGTACAGAAAGTATTATTTTAACACATGATGAACTCAAAACGGAAAGGGAGAGCTGGTACAATACTGCAGTTCAGATGTCACGAGTGTTCGCTGCAACCACAGCGGCACACAGTGGTAGTGTCATGAAACACGAAGTAAACGTTGTGTGGTACAGATGACGCACGTGGTATAACTGTTAGTTATTTAACAATATGTCTCGCTTATTAAGAATATATTACAAAATATTTGAATGGTGATGCATTGGTTTGGTGCAGAACATGTGCGTCATGTGGAATATAGCAAGCTGGAGCTATATTATATACAAAGTCAATATATATACCGTTAAGAAATATTGTGTTTCGGAACAAAGGCCTGCAGTTGCCTGTATAGAAGTAACAAAATTAACCCACAATTTGTAATTATCTTCCAATGTATTGTTGAGTTCTAGTACCATGTATATAGTGTGACTGGTTGTGATATGAAACCAATGAAACATTTCATATGAAGTAGCAAAATCCTCTCCAAATGAGATGCTGAACTGTGTTCAAAGAGCTCTGTGCATTTAGATAGATTTTTGATATCGTATTTTCAACCGGCTTTAAGTCTATTACTAAAACATCTATTCATATATAACACTAAATATTCTTCCGACAAACATCTGAAATCTGGGAAATTTCCATTGATTTACCGACAGTACCATTCCTTAACATTATGTATCGCTTTACTTTTACCAGTGATGTAAGCCGCTGAAGCGCGATGGAATTAATAAGCTAATGTTTTGTTTTCTGTAATTTACGTCCTCCAACGTTGTCATATCGTCCGATGAATGGCATGGGTGAAAAGATGCTCAAATGTGTCCAGGGTCAGTAGAGCTTAGTTACCCGACAAGTTATTAGACAGCTAAAAATGAATATTAAGAAAAAAAATCTCAAGCTACATTGTCAATCTTATATGAAACAGAGAAATTACATTACATACAACATTTCATTTTGATGATATTACAATAAAAAATCTAAGTCTACCTCAAGGAATTTCATTAAGCCCTATCTAGTATCAAATATGAAAGTTTTTAGTTTTACTTACGATTTATTATTATATTGTTGTAGAATATAAAATTAATGACTTCAACGAACACGCCGTGGCTCAGTGGTTAGACCGCTTGGCTCTCACCAAGGCGGCCCGGGTTCGTTCCCAGGTGACCGCAAAGTGAGATTTATGGTGGACGACACGGCGTTGGGGCGGGTTTTCTCCGGGATCTCCTGTTTTCCCCGCCGTCTCATTCCACCGGTGCTTCATCTTCATCTCATGTATCATCAGTGTCTTGCCTGTGGTGCCGTATATAGTAAAAGTGGGCGTTAAGCACTACACACACATTAATGAATTCCAAACTTGTATTCGTAATTTCTGTGTATCAGGTTAAAGAGCCAATTTTCTGATTTGTTTTTAAAAATTTTTTGGTTTGGCAAACTTAAGTTTTGATAACGATAATATTATCTTTGTGGTTTTTGATTTGAGCTGTTGTTGGTCTTTAAACTAATACCTTACTTAGATATACATGTGCAACAATAGTAATAGATTTTGTCTAACTCTTACGGTTTATGAGTTCTGCGTAATAATCTACAATGAAATGAACTTCTGAGGACCCTTCCTTAAAATCTATCTTGTTCTTCTTATTTGTTATGAAAGTATTTTGAACATAGAGTACCTTAATTTAAAATTATTATGCTTATTTTTGGCAATATAAAAAGTTTCGAAAAAGTTTAATGTTACATTAAATTTTTTGAACATCTTCGTGTATCATTCATGAAGATGCTGATCATAGAAATACACAAGTTTTGTGTTCAACATACTTTCGAGGTTGGAGTTTTAATGATTTGTTTTACTTCAGTTACTCTTAAAACAAGTGTGTGTAGTACAATCTATACAACGAATTTCCTTAACTACTCCTCTACCTACATTATACCTTTGTGGTAATGAACCTATTATTTTAGCGCTAAAATATTCCTTAAAGACGATAGCTGGTACAAACCTACAGCTCAAATGTCCCGTGTGTATGTTAGGTAGCTGCAACCACAGCGACAATCACTGGAAGTTTCATGCAACACCAATTACATGGTTCTACTTCTTTAGAAGTATATTCCTCAATTTATTTGATTATATCGAGTTAAACATTGGCAGAAATTGATTGTAGCTGTAAAGAGAATACGATTATAAAATAGAATTGAAGGTAAAGCAATTGTTCTAAGGTGCTGTTCGCTCTGGACGTTTAACATATTGTTGCCATTGAACATCTGAGAGGTGAAAGGAAAGAAATATCAATTTAATATTCGTCAAAATTATGGATATTTGTAAATTCAGTCATGAAACCAGGAATATGTCCGAAAGAGTCCGATTTTGTTTATCTCTTCTAATGATTAGTAATCTTCTGATGATATTCCAAGCAAAGTGAAGATATGTATTTCATTTATCATAAATATACCTTAAGCAATTAATATTTCAAACAAATGCTTGCAGCTATATCTAATAAAGTTAAAACTTGCGGAAAAATTTCCCTTTAAGGGGAAGTCTGTTATTATGGGATTTACTGGAATTCTTTGTATAACATTCTTGAACATAGTAATGTTGCATACAGTTTTGGTATTTAGCCGACCTTTCCGTTTAGAATATGGCAGAAAAACAACCTTTTTTTCTAAATTGAGCAGATACCCAAATACATATTTTCTATGCAGGCTCGACATTTATTATGTGAAACAATAAATAAATGCAAAACTTGTGAAAGAATCCTCTACCTGCTATGTTTAGTTGCGGCATTGGAAGTAATATTTTAACATTAAGGAAAAGCCTGACCAAGAAAGTCGGTACAAACGTACAGTTTTAAGGTCCCGAGCGCTTCTTGAGTACACAGCGACACACAGTGGAAGTCTCATGCATTACGAGGTACAATAAGCCTGACATAGATGACGCAATAGTTATAATTGTCATGTATATAGTAGTGTGTCTTAAATTGTTAAGAATGTTTTAAATCATTTAGAATAAAGATGGTCAGCATTGTTTGCAAGGCAGATAGAAAATTTGTCAGATAGTAAGTTATAGCTATATTACTGTAAAACACGCTCATAGACTGACAGGAAATATTTTGTTTGGCAACGAAAGTCTACAGAAAGCTATATGAGTTAATCAAATCGAGTACACTTCTCTTCGCTTTAAAGCCCAACTCATCAGAACAAAAACCAATCATCAAATCACCGTCCGTTGACTTAACACCCATAGAATGCCAGTAAGGGACAGCGTCCCGGGATAGCAGTAAGTCGAAGGCCCCTGTTCCATGGAGGAGGGTTCACCTTCAACGACACCTCAGTGCTGTGCTAGAATTTTTATATATTCTTTCAAATATGCTCCTATTCCTTCATTGTTTATTGGAGTGTGATAAAAATTTTACACTCACTTAAATCTTAATGTAAACTTTACTTGACTGCTGTCCAATTGATTTCCCACCCGGCAGTCATTTGCCACTGATGATATTTCAGTACAAATCTGTCAGAGACACATGTGTTGGTCAGGGTATGACTGTTATCACAAACAGCCACACGAACTCCTTTATTATCATTTAGAGAACATAGGAGTTTCAAAACGGGCGTTCCCGTTACTGCAATGCAGAATCAAAAGCGTATTTCCTGATTATTCTCCCCAAATATATTGTATTATAGTTTAGGATACATGAGCTAGAGTTGTGTGAGGCAGTCTTATAAAACTATATCCTGGACCAGCATGTAACTCTACGAACGCAGATCGTCACAATTGGTGTGAGGAAGTGGAACATAGACAATGGCCGCTACATTGGCAAATATTCTACTAGAGCTGAAAGAGATGAACACGGCTACAGACAACCTCTACGCGACAATGACTGCAATGAAATACGACTAAGGCTTTGCTGGCCATGTGCTCGATTGCCAGGACTAACTTCTGTAGCGTCTCCCCTGACTGCTGTGACCTTTATTTTAGCTGGCTGCGGTACGGTGCAGCTAAGTGGTGATTTCCAAAGCGGTTCTCCAGGGCCTCCCAGATGTCCATGGGCACCGTCGATTTCTGGACCGCGTTCAGGACTTCTACGGCCCGTCCTTGGAGGCTGGCTATCAACTGTGCGGCCTCTTCCTATGGTGACCAATTGTTGTGCTTACTCACCGTGTCGAATTGATGGCGAAAGACTTCGAAATTTGTCGCGCCGTTGTCTTTAGGTTTTTTAAATCCTTTAACGGCCTGCCGACGATGTCGTGTACCATGGCGTGTGCGTATCGAGGATGTGGCTAAGCTTATGAGAGACTCTCTGTTGTGCCAGAAATTAGGTAGTTATAGAAACTGTCGGAAGATACTAGAGGGAAACAAAATATTACATCAGTGTCTCATTATGTAGCTACGTTATATTTCACGATCCGGTACGTATGGTGGATGTGGCTACGCTTATGAAAGACTCTCTGTTGTGCCAGAAATTAGGTAGTTACAGAAATTGTTGGAGGACATAATCTGGAAACAAAATATTATATCAGTAAGAGTCTATTATGTACCTGTATTATATTTCACGATAGGGTGCGTATGGAGGATGTGGCTACGCTTATGAGAGACTCTCTGTTGTGCCAGAAATTAGGTAGTTATAGAAACTGTCGGAAGACACTAGAGGGAAACAAAATATTACATCTGTAAGTGTCTCATTATGTACCTACGTTATATTTAACGATCCAGTGCGTATGGAGTATGTGGATACGCTTATGAGAGACTCTCTCTTGTGCCAGAAATGAGGTACTTACAGAAACTGTTGGAAGACATTAATTGGAAAAAAAGATATTACATCAGTAAATGTCTTATGTACCTACGTTATATTTCACTATCAGGTGCGTATGGTGGATGGTGCTAAGCTTATGAGAGACCCTCTGTATGCCAGAAATGAGGTACTTACAGAAACTGTTGGAGGACATTAGATGGATACAAAATACTACATCACTAAGTGTCTCATTATGTAGCTACGTTGTACTTCACGATCCGGTGTGAATGGTGGATGTGGCTAAGCTTATGAGAGACTCTCTGTTTGCCAGAAATGAGGAACTTACAGGAAATGTTGGAAGACATTAGATAGAAACAAAATGTTACATCAGTAAGTGCCTCATTATGTAGCTACGTTATATTTCTCGATCCGATGCGTATGGTGGCTGTAGCTACGCTTATGAGAGACTCTCTGTTTGCCAGAAATGAGGTACTTACAGAAACTCTTGGAGGAAATTGGATGGATTCAAAATATTACATCAGTAAGTATCTGATGATGTACCTACGTTATATTTCTCGATCCGGTGCGTATAGTGGTTGTAGCTAAGCTTATGAGAAACTCTCTGTTTGCCAGAAATGAGGCACTTACAGGAACTTTTGGAGGACATTGGATGGAAACAAAACGTTACATCAGTAAGTATCTTATGCACCTACGTTATATTTCACAATCCGGTGTGTATGGTGGATGTGGCTAAGCTTATGAGAGACCCTCTGTTTGTCAGAAATGAGGAACTTACAGAAACTGTTGGAGGACATTAGATTTATACAAAATATTACATCAGTAAGTGCCTCATTATGTAGCTACCTTATATTTCTCGATCCGGTGCGTATGGTGGATGTGGCTAAGCTTATGAGAGACCCTCTGTTTGTCAGAAATGAGGTACTAACAGAAACTGTTGAAGGACATTAGATGGATACAACATATTACATCAGTAAGTGCCTCATTATGCAGCTAGGCTATATTTCTCAATCCGGTGAGTATGGTAGATGTGGCTGCGCTTATGAGAGACTCTCTGTTGTGCCAGAAGGGAGGTACTTACAGAAATTGTTTTGGAGGACATTAGATGGATACAAAATATTAAATCAGTAAGTGCCTCATTATGTAGCTACGTTATATTTCTCAATCCGGTGCGTATGGCGGATGTGGCTACGCCTATGAGAGACTCTCTGTTTGCCAGAAATGAGGTACTTACAGAAACTGTTGGAGGACAGTAGATGGATAAAACATATTACATCAGTAAGTGCCTCATTATGTACCTTCGTTATATTTCTCGATCCGGTGCGTATGGTGGTTGTGGCTACGGTTATGAGAGACTCTCTGTAGGCCAGAAATGAGGTACTTACAGAAACTGTTGGAGGATATAAGAGGGATACAAAATATTACACCAGTAAGTGCCTCATTATGTAGCTACAATATATTTCTCGATACGGTGCGTATGGTGGATGTGGCTACGCTTATGAGGGACTCTCTGTTTGCCGGAAATGAGGTACTTACAGAAATTGTTGGAGGACATTAAATGGAAACAAAATATTGCATCATGTCTCATTATATAGCTACGTTATATTTCTCGATCCGGTGTGTATGGTGGATGTGGCTAAGCTTATGAGAGACTCTCTGTTTGCCAGAAATGAGGTACTTACAGAAAATGTTGGAAGATATTAGATAGAAACAAAATATTACATCAGTAAGTGCCTCATTATGTACCTTCGTTATATTTCTCGATCCGGTGCGTATGGTGGTTGTGGCTACGGTTATGAGAGACTCTCTGTAGGCCAGAAATGAGGTACTTACAGAAACTGTTGGAGGACATCAGAGGGATACAAAATATTCCATCAGTAAGTGCCTCATTGCGTACCTTCGTTATATTTCTCGATCCGGTGCGTATAATGGTTGTAGCTAAGCTTATGAGAAACTCTCTGTTTGCCAGAAATGAGGTACTTACAGAAACTGTTGGAGGATATAAGAGGGATACAAAATATTACACCAGTAAGTGCCTCATTATTTAGCTACGTTATATTTCTCGATACGGTGCGTATGGTGGATGTGGCTACGCTTTTGAGAGACTCTCTGTTTGCCGGAAATGAGGTACTTACAGAAATTGTTGGAGGACATTAAATGGAAACAAAATATTACATCATGTCTCATTATATAGCTACGTTATATTTCTCGATCCGGTGTGTAAGGTGGATGTGGCTAAGCTTATGAGAGACTCTCTGTTTGCCAGAAATGAGGTACTTACAGAAAATGTTGGAAGACATTAGATAGAAACAAAATATTACATCAGTAAGTGTCTCATTATGTACCTACGTTATATTTCACGATCCGGTGCGTATGGTGGATGTGCCTAAGGTTATGAGAGACTCTCTGTTTGCCAGAAATGAGGTACTTACAGAAACTGTTGGAGCACATTAGAAGGATACAAAATATTACATCAGTACGTGCCTCATTATGTAGCTAGGCTATATTTCTAAATCCGCTGAGTATGGTGGATGTGGCTACGCTTATGAGAGACTGTCTGCTGTGCCAGAAATGAGGTACTTACAGAAACTGTTGGAGGACATTAGATCTATACAAAATATTACATCAGTAAGTGCCTCATTATGTAGCTACGTTATACTTCTCAATCCGGTGCGTATGGTGGATGTTGCTACGCCTATGAGAGACTCCCTGTTTGCCAGAAATGAGTTACTTACAGAAACTGTTGGAGGACATTAGATGGATACAACATATTGCATCAGTAAATGCCTCATTATGTACCTTCGTTATATTTCTCGATCCGGTGCGTATGGTGGTTGTGGCTACGGTTATGAGAGACTCTCTGTTTGCCAGAAATGAGGTACTTACAGAAACTGTTGGAGGACATTAGATTTAAACAAAATATTACATCAGTAAGTGCCTCATTATGTAGCTACCTTATATTTCTCGATCCGGTGCGTATAGTGGATGTGGCTACGGTTATGAGAGACTCTCTGTTTGCCAGAAATGAGGTACTTACACAAACTGTTGAAGGACATTAGATGGATACAAAATATTACATCAGTAATGTGTCATTATGTAGCTACGTTATATTTCTCGATACGGTGCGTATGGTGGATGTGGCTACTCTTACGAGAGACTCTCTGTTTGCCGGAAATGAGGTACTTACAGAAAATGTTGGAAGACATTAGATAGAAACAAAATATTACATCAGTAGGTGTCTCATTATGGACCTACGTTATATTTCACGATCCGGTGCGTATGGTGGATGTGCCTAAGATTATGAAAGACTCTCTGCTGTGCCAGAAATGAGGTACTTACAGAAACTGTTGGAGGAACTTAGATTTATCCAAAATATTACATCAGGAAGTGCCTCATTATGTAGCTACGTTATATTTCTCAATCCGGTGCGTATGGTGGATGTGGCTACGCCTATGAGAGACTCTCTGTTTGCCAGAAATGAGGTATTTACAGAAAATGTTGGAAGACATTAGATAGAAACAAAATATTACATCAGTAAGTGGCTCATTATATAGCTACGTTATATTTCTCGATCCGGTGCGTATGGTGGATGTGCCTAAGCTTATGAGAGACCCTGTGTTTGCCAGAAATGAGGTACTTACAGAAAATGTTAGAAGACATTAGATAGAAACAAAATATTACATCAGTAAGCATCTCATTATGTAGCTACGTTATATTTCTCGATCCGTTGTGTATGGCGGATGTTGCTAAGCTTATGAGAAACTCTCTGTTTGCCAGAAATGAGGTACATACAGAAACTTTTGGAGGACATTGGATGGATACAAAATGTTACATCAGTAAGTGTCTTATGCACCTACGTTATATTTCACAATCCGGTGTGTATGGTGGGTGTGGCTAAGCCTATGAGAGACCCTCTGTTTCAGAAATGAGGTACTTACAGAAACTGTTGGAGGACATTAGATGGATACAAAATATTACATCAGTAAGTGCCTCATTATGTAGCTACCTTATATTTCTCGATCCGGTGCGTATAGAGGATGTGGCTACGGTTATGAGAGACTCTCTGTTTGCAAGAAATGAGGTACTTACACAAACTGTTGTAGGACATTAGGTGGATACAAAATATTACATCAGTAATGTGTCATTATGTAGCTACGTTATATTTCTCGATACGGTGCGTATGGTGGATGTGGCTATGCTTATGAGAGACCCTCAGTTTGTCGGAGATGTGGTACTTACAGAAACTGTTGAGGAACATTAGGGGGATACAAAATATTACATCAGTAACTGCCTCATTATGTAGCTACGCTATATTTCTCAATCCGGTGAGTATGACGGATTTGGCTACGCTTATGAGAGACTCTCTGTTTGTCAGATATGTGGTACTTAAAGAAACTGTTGGAGGACATTGGATGGATACAAAATATTACATCAGTAAATGTCTTATGTACCTACGTTATATTTCACGATCCGGTGCGTATGGAGGATGTGGCTAATCTTAAGAGAGAGCCTCTGTTTGCCAGAAATGAGGTACTTACAGAAACTGTTGGAGGATATAAGAGGGATACAAAATATTACATCAGTAAGAGCCTCAATATGTACCTAAGTTATATTTCTCAATCCGGTGCGTATGGTGGATATGGCTACGCTTATGAGAGACTCCCTGTTTGCCAGAAATGAGGTACTTACATAAACTGTTGGAGGACATTAGATGGATACAAAATATTACATCATTAATTGCTCATTATGTACCTTCGTTATATTTCTCAATCCGGTGCGTATGGTGGATGTGGCTACGCTTATAAGAGGCTCTCTGTTTGCCAAAAATGAGGTACTTACAGAAACTTGATGGAGGACATTAGATGGATAGAAAATATTACATCAGTAAGTTCCTCATTATGTAGCTACGTTATATTTCTCGATCCGGTGCGTATGGTGGATGTGGCTACGCCTATGAGAGACTCTCCGTTTGCCGGAAACGAGATACTTACAGAAACTGTTGGAGGACATTAAATGGAAACAAAATATCACATCAGTGTCTCATTATGTAGCCACGTTATATTTCTCGATCCGGTGCGTATGGTGGTTGTAGCTAAGCTTATGAGAGACTCCCTGTTTGCCAGAAATGAGGTACTTACAGAAACTCGTGGAGGACATTAGATGGAAACAAAATATTACATCAGTAAGTCCCTCATTATTTAGCTAGGTTATATTTCTCGATCTGATGCGTATGGTGGTTGTAGCTGATCTTATGAGAGATTCTCTGTTTGCCAGAAATGAGGTTCCTACAGAAACTGTTAGAGGACATTAGATGGATACAAAATGTTACATCAGTAAGTGTCTCATTATGTATCTACGTTATATTTCTCGATCCGGTGTGTATGGTGGTTGTAGCTAAGCTTATGAGAGACTCTCTTTTTGCCAGAAATGAGGTACTTACAGAAACTGTTAGAGGACATTAGATGGATACAAAATATTACATCAGTAGATGTCTCATTATGTAGCTACGTTATATTTCACCATCCGGTGTGTAATGTGGATGTGGCTAAGCTTATGAGAGACTCTCTGTTTGTCGGAGATGAGGCACTTACAGAAACTGTTGTAGGACATTCGATGGATACAAACATTATATCAGTAAGTGTCTTATTATATACCTACGTTATATTTAACACCACTATCACAGACAAACTTAGGGAACAGTAAATGTTATGTACTAAATTTCCTAGATGGGCTCAAGAACTTTGTTCTAGCGTCGAATATACGAATGGAATTCCTTTGCGTGTGATGTCTGTCAATAATTTACATTTTCTAATTTTGCATGTTTTATACTGGTCGCCAAATTAGAATGTGGTTGACATTTAGTAAGCACGTGGAAAAGCGCTGTAAATAAGCACGAGCTGATGCTTACGTTATAGCGGTTGCCATAGTAACCATTAGAACGTCCAATTAGATTCGAGATGTTTCCATGACAACGTTAGACTCTATACCTTGTTTGCCGATATTCTAAAGCTTGTGTAGCATGACCTACGGCCGGGCGAGTTACGCAAACGGTGCAGTAAACACAATATCTTGGCTTTTGTTTCTCTTCTGATAACGCTGCGTAAACAGAATTCCCTCACGTATGCAACAGTTAGAGATCCTGTACTGGCAAGTTACTTTGCATTTTATTTGTGGCAATTTCCTTGGTTTACGTGTGCCTGAGTCCGTGCAATTGTGCGCGTGTTGTGGTCATTTGCAATTGCGTTTAATGAATGTTTAGTTATATCTAAATATAGTGACAAGCGAAAACCTGAACGTGCTCGGGAACCAAATAAAACTATATTTGGTAAAGGTATTGCAATTAAAGGACATTCACGGGAAATAATATTCTCTGTGAGAGAATACTTCGGTGAGGCGAAATTGAAAGAGTAGTCTAGGCGCTTAATAAGACTTCGCGTGCTGTAGGTATCAGTAAGGGCATTAAGGTTAAGACTGGCAAAGAAAAGCGTTTTAAAGAAGAAAGTTAGACATTGGGTTATAAATTAGAAACTCCCGGAAAAAATTATTTAAGCAGCATTTTCCCACTTCAATAAGGATCAGAATGTCACAGGTTTGCCTCTTTTGTTACGATAGACCTTACATTGATGTGTTCTTGCATGTTCTAGCGTTTGCCTGTAGATCCATGACTGTTCTATTGTCTTTGTGTGCTGTTTAGTAAATAATAATAACAATAATAATAAATAATAATAAAATACCCATTGCAATCTCAACTGAATCACCTTCGAACGCGTAATCCTCTCGCAGACTCCACGTGGCAGCAACAAGCGGCAACGCTGCCTCTCTCTCCGTACGAAACGTCCATCACTTTCTAGATTGACGACCAGTATAGTTTAACCTAATTATTTTTATATAGTCAGAAGAAAAGGAAAATGCAAGTGGGTAACATATTATAAACATATTTTTATATAAAGAAGATTGCACTGAATAATGTAAGGTTCTTTAAATGCATATTGTTACAATCCAATATTAGGCACCCTAAATATGTTTCAGCATATGTGCATCACTTAGAGTACATATAATTTTTTTAAATAAATTATTCAAATAAAGAAACCTTTTTCTTTATTACTCTGCTATAGTGTACCTAATATGTGTCAATACGGTACCTTGATATATAATAGCAAAATAAAATATTATTTTCCGCCACTTTAAAAATACTATCCGATATTCGGCTCCTCAGACCTATACTATTAATAACCACAAGAACGAAGAATTCTAGGAAGATCGAGTAAAAGTTGGAGGGAGAGAGACTTTAGAGCCGGAGCAGGCTAATAACCTAAACCGTGATGAAGCAGAAATAAAGCTTTTAATAATATTTTAAAAAGTGTCGCATTGTTTAATCAGCCCCATCTATAAGACGACAAAGAGTGCAACAGGAAAAACATTCATCAGCCGCATAGAACGGCTATGTATCTCTTGATATTTGATGAAAGTTATATGTGGGAAGAGCTGTACTTACTCAGCACTCCCACTTCCAAAAATTACATATTGATATTGTAAGCTACTTATTGGTGGTGCTTCTAATTTGACTCACCCAAACAGTCACAACTTATAGCCATTCTTGCGGACTTCTATTTTACCTGTGATATAATGATATATTTATAACTATTACATATATACCGCTATAGAACATACTGCACATTTTTCTCCTGAATTTTATAAAGATCCTTCATAATTGATAATTGTTTGGCTACTATTTCATAACACGTCTACAAAGACAGAAGATAATTGTTAGACTGGATAATGTTACCTATGCTGCCATCTCTGGAAATAAGCTCAAACTCCAAGAGATGCCTCCGCCCTCTGTCCTTTCATCCCGATGGTACAATAACTGTAACCTCACGAAATTCTTCAAATCTATAAACCTACACCATTTCCGTCCTAAAAAATCCCGTAAAGTTATAGTTTAATACTATTTATGAAACAGTTAATTCCATTTGAAATTAGGTAAACTTGGAGTCCAAGACATTTGCGTTTCTAACACATCTGTATATGAAAGTGTATCCTACTCGATCTCTCACTCGAAACATGAAATGAAAACCGCTTTAAGAAATCCGTAGACCTGATATAAATTGCATTGCTATTACGCTATTATTCACCTTTATTTCTCTCTCTTACTCACACGTAAATGTTATTGTATTACAATTATTCAACTATTCTTCATCATGTTCTCTCTGTCTCGACACATATTATTGTGACATAGTAGGAACATGAGCGTAATTCCTTACTATTTCTCTACCATCAAAGCTTCAATATAAACATTTACGAAGTTGACACATTAATATCTTACCAAAGAGCTCAAAATTAAGAAAAAAGACTGAAGTTCTTGCCCTAGTTAATATGAAGGTTAGTCTAGAATAGTGAACTCGGTTGTGGCACTTATTGCTGAAAGAGGCAAGGAGTATTTATCAGACATGTAATAAATGATCTTGATAATTTCCTAGCAAAGGTTATATTTATGTGACACTGTCTGTTTTGCCATGCGCTAAGTAGTTACAGAAACCGTTGGAAGCGATTACATGGAAACAAACTATTACACCAGTAAGTTTCTTATTATATACCTACGTCATACATCATGACCAGGGGCGTATGGAGGATATGACTAAATTTAAGAGAGAATATCTGTTGTATCGAGAATTAGTTAGATACAGAAACTGTTTGAAACCACTAAATGGAAGTGAAATATTAGTAAAAACAGATATTATATAAGAAAACTTCTTATAGTTCACTGAATGTCCGCCAGAGGGGAAATGGCTCACAAACAAGAATTGATCGTTTACGGAGTGCGCCTTTTTGCCGGGAGATGGCACTGTCAGTTATACGTTTTGCAGTGAAGGCATTGTATTAATATTTCAAGAATCAGTTAAGAAATAGTA
The DNA here is from genome assembly GCA_030765055.1 of Mantis religiosa. Taxonomy (NCBI): domain Eukaryota; kingdom Metazoa; phylum Arthropoda; class Insecta; order Mantodea; family Mantidae; genus Mantis; species Mantis religiosa. The sequence continues at coordinate 1,710,188 of JAUKNK010000077.1, read as the reverse complement.
AGAATTATTTTAAGCAGTTGCTGATTATTATATGCTTTTCTTAAACCTGAAAATTATTAGCAGCTAAAGTGAAAACTGGGACAGTAGGAAACGAGCAAATAATTGTTTCGCGGAAATGAAACCTTCTGCAGCATGTATTCCTCCTGAGATTTGAGAATTCTGTGCATTGGGCTTTTGTCAATTTAATTCAGTATGTTTTGGTTTTGTTGGAACTTGCAATCAATTATAATGAAGTGTACACTTGTTCATTGCTTTCTATTCTCACCAAGGGCTGCTCCCACATTGCTTTCAGTTGCCATGTATAAATTGACAATGTGTATTTCCTGTAACTTGATAGAGACACATGAGTTGTCCGTCTTTCGGGAGAGAGATTCTTTGTTCTTGTACGGGCTATTGAGCAGCCAAGTAACGCTTCATTTGGCTCATGAAGTGTAGCTATCAAATATATGTTGTACATCAGAAATAAAATTCCAACATTTACGCTTTACATATAAAAGATCGTGTAACTGTATTGAATTTTAGTATGAAATTTTGGACAAATAGCTTTCCTTCTACTCCAGTTTGCACCCATAACCTTACATATTATGGTGACTATTGTGGTCTGCTGTAACTTTCAGGTAACACAACTATTTTGTTTGAAATTAATAAATGGTGTGTATTTCTACAAACCTGTTGTTGACTGAAGATGTGGGCAAGTGTCCATGAAATTAATCTCACAAAGACATAATTGAAGTATTGTCACCGGCTTCTTATCTTAAGTGGAGAATATTTACTAAACACTTTTATTTGTGTAGTCCGTAAATTACTATTTACACTTGGAAATATCTGAACACTTGAATACAATAACACATCAACTCAATTATGACTATTTATGCATACACTGACACTAGCATTACAATTAATTGTGCCTAACTTGGTAGCGTGGTGGTAGCATGTCTGCCTCACGTGAAGAGGTCCCAAGTTGGAAATACGGTTAGGGTAAGTTACCTGGATAAGCCTTTTTCCGTAGTTTTCCGTTATCCTGAAAGACGAATGTCGGCTAACTATAAGCTCTATGGACCCCAGATGCATTGAGCATCATTTCACCCATTTCATTCATCGTCCGATATGACTAAATGTTAGAGGACGTAAATTTAAACAAAAAAACACTTAATTTTAATGCTTTGGCCAGTTATAGTCTATCATTGATGTGTCTTCCAATCTTGGAGACATGAAACAAAAATAGAAACATAATAGTTTAGTATAATTGTGTACGAATATCTGATAAATTTATATCTCACCTGAACTATATTCTAAGCAATCATTTACTGAGTAAAACTGATTTTTTCTAAAGAAATTATCTAACTCTTCGTTAAACTGATTGATACAAGGTATGTTTTTTAATTGATTTGGGAAGTGGTTGTATAGCTTTAAACCCATGTATTTGACAGAAGTCTGAAATAGTTTTGTTTTATGAATATAGGTGTGTAATTTATCTTTTTTATGTGTGTTATGGATGTGTACTTCAGCATTTCTGACATAGTTCACAATATTAGTCTGCATGTAAATTAATAACTGTTTCATATATAAAATTGGTGGGGTCAGGATATTCAAATCTCTGAAATGATTCCTGCAGCTTTCCAATTTTGGAATACCAACCATAATTCATAATGCTTGCTTTTGTAGCTTAAATATCATCCTACTATTTGAAGGTGTGACAGTACTTTTAGTGATTTGCATTCTACAATTTACAATTAATACAGCTGTTTAGTCTTATGAAAACATAATATAATAAATTAACACATCTATTGAATAATAAATAAAGTAAACTGCAAAACATAAAAATGTTGGTTCAGAAAAACCAGTTTAAGTAAGCCATTAACTTAAGTGCTGTAAGCTTGAGCAAAATATGTGTTGCCATGGTCCGTTGATGCAGAGTTATCAAAGTATACACATATTTAGTTGCTGGTTGTACATTATCCAAGTCATAAATCCCTTAGAAGTTAACTTGGATTAGTTATTGCACTTTTGGTGTTTTTGTTTGTTATATAATTGCAGTAGGCTATCACCACAGATTAAATAAACATTCTAGCATAATTAATGCTTCATAAAGCATAATAAAAAAACAAAAACAAATAATCTTCTTTCAATTAATTTTAATGCTGGTGTTATTAAATTCCACCAATCACAATTGTCTGAAGCATAAGCTTAAAATGCATTCAAAGCAAATAGATGCTTTTAGTAATTGTAAAGATGAACACAGTCTGTTCTGAGTACAATATTAGACAGGGCCTTTTCTTTTTTCTTCGCTATATTACATTTTTAATGCTTAACAGGAGCAGATTAAAATATTTAACTACTGTACAGCAAAAGAACACTAAACAGTGAAATTAAACTTCAAGTACTTGTCTTACATTAAGACTTCTCAACCCCATTTATTAATTAAGTTAATTTATTGAAATTAAATATTCCTTCACACTAGATGTGTATAGGCTAAATCTTGGGACAGATAGAACCAAACTGAAAAATTCAATGCCATGGCCGTGATTTTAATAATAGATTTTGCGGTTTCCGTCCAGCTGCTCTTACCCATTGAGCTACAACGGCCAATGTGCCGGCATGACATTAAATTTTCCAATTGACTTATATATATATATATATATACATTTTTTTTCCGGCAAACCACAAGGTCCTCTCGTATTCGAGGTACACTGTTTGTGTGATCTTAATGTTGTAAATACAAAACCTCAGCCTAGACACGGCTAAAGTACCTACAATATAAAAGTCGCCATTATGGTAGTTGTCTCATGTGTGTATGAGAGCTCCTAAGTGGTTTACCGGGAAAACACGAGTCAGTTGGAGAATTTAATGTCATATCGCCACGTAGCCCATAGTAGCACAAAGGTAGTACGGCTGGACGAAACCAGAAGATCCGTGGTTCAAATCCCGGCTATGGCATTGAATTTTTCAGTCTCACTCTACGTTTCCACAATTATAAGTAGTGTTAGACATAAATTCTGTAAACAATAATAATCATCGCAACAGTGCAACAGTGCAACGAAATAAAATATTACAGGCAGAGTCATATCTAGGCACTAAGACGGTAGCGGTAATAAGATTGATTCTCCTGTTGTTCTCTAACACCATTTCTCGCATGGAGGAGAATTATATTGGCAGCTGTATCCAGTTATGACGTTCAAGTCGTCTAGGATCTCCTTTTCCTCTGTCATAAATGCGACAAATGACATTCTATTTTAGAATCCCGCCCTTGAATTTTCGTGAACGTTTCTGAATATTTTGAAGCACCTAATTTTTTGGGAGAGGGTCCTGCAAGCTAATTTACTTAATTTTGTGTTCGGAGTTTCAATTCCCTTTCATTCCAACTGCAATGCCCATCAATGGTGTGGTTCCTCTTTTATTGACTAGAATGACATATAATTTAAATGGCAGCATACAGCTACCCACATTTCAAACATTTATCACTTACTCTGTTGTACACATTTTGTATCCGCATCCAAGTATATACTTGTTATGGTTCACTGATTGTCCGCCAGAGCGGAAAGTTTTCACAACTAAGAAGTCATCCTTTAGAGAGTGCGCCTTTTGGCCGGTAGATGGCCCTGCCAGTTCTATGTTTTGCTGTGAAGGTATTGTATTAATATTTTAAGAATCTGTTAAGAAATAGTAATTGTGATTTTCAGCAGTTACTTAATGTTATATGCATTTCTTAAACCTGAAAATTACAAGCAGCTAAAGTGAAACCTGGGACAATAGGGAACGAGCAAATAATTGTTTCGCGGAGGTGAAGCCTTCTGCAGCATTTATACCTCCTAAGATTTGAGAACTCCGAGCATTGGACTTTTGATGATCCTTTCCAAGAAGATCTAATTTTGTGTGATCTTGGAATCAATTATTCGAAAAGTCCACCTGTTCATTGTTTTCTATTCTCATCGACGGCCCCTCCCACAGTGCTTTCATTTGCCATGTATAAATTGAAAATGTGTATTTCCTGTAACTTAAAAGACACATGAGTTGTCCGTCTTTCGGGAGAGAGATTCTTTGTTCTTGTACGGGCTATTGAGCAGCCAAATAACGAATACTCGTTTAAAATGTAATGAAAATATAGAAAAATTCATACAAAGAAAGGGATTTGAATCGAGGGTCTCACGTTCTATCTATGCAAAACTCGGAATACACACACGGTTAGAATAGCTACAAAATAAGAATGAACATTGCCTTGGCCAATAATGTTCATTCCCTCTTTGCGCTGCCAGTTCGAGAGAAATGGGAGAGATTCCTGTATTTGTCTCATTGTATCGCCCTAACAAAGGCTGTGAGATGTACATACGTGTGCTGAGAGCGAAGTACATTCGATATTTCGGCATTTGTGTAAAAACATATACAGTGATTATCGTGTGGTGCCATAAAATGAACTTTGAACCTTTACAGCCCAAACATGTATACTGTTAATGTAAAAACATTTTTCCCCAGTATTATTGTTAAGGTTGCATTATGAAACTTATAAGCATTTGTCAAATTAAGAAAAGAGTAATTTTAATTAAAAATAATATTTTGTTACTTTGAAGTAACAATGGGCCACAAAGGCTACAGCAGAAATTACTTAAGGCATTACAAAGAGAGGAATCAAAATGAAAGCTATACCCAATAACTAGCTTTTTACTGTCCATTTCTCTATGAAATTCCAAACAATGTACTAAATCATAAAATTACAGTTCTGTATAGGCTATTGAAACATTTATGAAAGATCTACAATGCATTCTAAATCTGGGGGTATGTGGATATAAGAAAAACCATCATATGAAGAGTATAAGGTCTTCAGTGGTAACATTTATGCTGTTGACTGGATTATTTTGTACACTGTACAAATTTGTTTAACAAGAGATCGAAGAAAGGCAATTTTCGTCAATGAATTTTTCAAAATTGTGTATTGGTGGCTGTAGATAATCAGAATCTGCAAATAACAGCCCTTCCATTGAAGTGTTGGTTGAACCAGTCGTCTGTTGATGTTCTCCACATCATTTATATATGGTTTGCTTCAGAAATACCTTCATCACTTTCTTCCAAATCTAGAACAGGAGTGGCAGAGATGCTGCTTTTTTAAACATAGCTCATCAGTTTACTCTTCTCCAACTTCTGATATAATTGTGTTGGCACTGGTAGCTTTAATCTCCTTTTCTTCATCACTGTCAAATACAAGAACTGAGTCATCTCATTCATATCCATTTATTGGACCAGCAATTATATTATTTTTATTCTTCGTGCCATAAAAAATATGAGGATTCATAATATTCGAACTAAAAGGAAATAGATTTTGGAAGCTTTTTTTGGCTCATGAAGTGTAGCTATCAAATATATGGTGTATATCAGAAATAAAATTCCAACATTTATGCTTTACATATAAAAGAGAATGTAATTGTATTGAATTTTAGTCTGAAATTTTGGACAAATAGCTTTCCTTCTACTCCAGTTTGCACCCATAACCTTACCTATTATGGCCATTATTGTGGTCAATTGTAACTTTCAGGTAACACAACTATTTTGTTTGTAATTAATAAATGGTGTGTATTTCTACAAACTTGTTGTTGACTGAAGATGTGGGCAAGTGCCCATGAAATTAATCTCACAAAGACATAATTGAAGTATTGTCATCATAATGCTTGCATTTGTAACTTAAATATCATCCTACTATTTGAAGGTATGACAGTACTTTTAGTGATTTGCATCCTTCAATTTACAATTAATACAGCTGTTTAGTCTTATGAAAACATAATATAATTAATTAACACATCTATTGAATGATTGATCAAGTAAGCTGCAAAATATAGAAATATTGGTTAAGAAAAAGCAATTTAAGTAAGCCGTTAACTTAAATGCTGTAATCTTGAGCAAAATATGTGTTGCCATGGTCAGTTGATGCAGAGTTATCAAAGTATACACATATTTAGTTGCTGGTTGTACATTGTCAAAGTCATAAAAGCCTTAGAAATTAATTTGGATTAGTTATTGCTGTTTGGTGTTTTTATTTGGTATGTAATGGCAGTAGGCTATCACAACAGATAAAATGAACACTGTAGCATAATTGATGCTTCATAAGGCATAATAAAAAACAACTACAAATAATCTTTTTTCAGTTAATTTTGATGCTGGTGTTATTAAATTCCACCAATCACACATGCGTCAAGCATAAGCTTAAAATGTATTCAAACCAAATAAGTGCTTTTAGTAATTATAAAGATGAACACAGTCTGTTCTGAGTACAATATTAGACACGGCCTTTTCTGTTTGCTTTGCTATATTAAATTGTTAATGTTTAACAGCAGCAGATTAAAATATTTTACTACTCTACAGCAAAAGAAGACTAAACAGTGAAATTAAACATCAAGTACTTGCCTTACATTAAGACTTCTAACCCCGTTTATTAATTAAGTTAATTTATTGAAATTAACTATTCCTTCACACTAGATGTGTATAGGCTAAAGTTTTGGACAGATAGAACCAAACTGAAAAATTCAATGCCATGACCGTGATTTCAATGATAGATTTTCCGGTTTCCGTCCAGCTGCTCTTACCCATTGGGCTACAATGGCCAATGTGCCGGCATGACATTAATTCTCCAATTGACACGTATATATACATTTTTTTCGGCATACCACAAGGGCCTCTCATATTCGCGGTACACTGTTTGAGTCATCTTACTGTTGTAAGTACAAAACCTCAGCCTAATCACGGCTAATGGTAGTTGTCTCATATGTGTATCAGAACTCCTACGTGGTTACCGGGAAAATACGAGTCAGTTGGAGAATTTAATGTCATATCGTCACGTTGGCCATAGTAGCACAATGGTAGTACAGTTTGACGGAAACCAGAAGATCCGTGGTTCAAATCGCGGGTATGGCATTGAATTTTTCAGTCTGACTCTACGTTTCCACAATTTAGCCTACACATGGCCAATGTGAAAGAATAATCAATTTCCATTAATTAACCGAATAGTGGTTTACTATATGAAGCCCGGGCCTTAAAGTACTTACAATATGTAAGTCGCCATTAAGGTAGTTAACTCATGTGCTTATGAGGACTCCTAAGTGGTTTACCAGGAAAACACGAATCAGTTGGAGAATTTAATGTCACATCTGGGCGTTGGCACGTTGGTAGTGCGGCTGGAAGGATACCAGAAGATCCGTGGTTCAAAACCCGTCTATGGCATTGAATTTTTCAGTCTGACTCTACGTTTCCACAATTATAAGTAGTGTTAGTCGTAAATTCTGTAAACAATAATAAAACATCGCAACAGTTCAACGAAATAAAATGTTACAGGCAGAGCCATGTCTAGGCACTAAGACGGTAGCGGTAATAAGATTGATTCTTCTGTTGTTCTGTAACACCATTTCTCACATGGAGGAGAATTATATTTGCAGTTGTATCCAGTTATGACGATCAGCTCGTTTAGAATCTCCTTTTCCTCTGTCATAAATGCTACAAATGACATTCGATTTTAAAATCCCGCTCTTGAATTTGCGTGAACGTTTCTGAGTATTTCGAATCACCTGATATTTGGGGAGAGGTTCCTGCATACTAATTTATTTAATTTTGTGTTCTGAGTTTCAATTCCTGTTCATTCCAACTGCAATGCCCATCAATGGTGTGGGTCCTCTATGATTGACTAGAATGGCATATAATTTAAATGGCAGCATACAGCTACCCACATTTCCAACATTTATCACTTACTCTGTTGTACACATTTTGCATCCGCATCCAAATATACTCTGATACATTTTTTTCTAAACCGTTATTGGAACTTGGAGCAGTAATTTACGTCCGCTCCAACGTTAAGTTATATCGGACGTTGAATGAATTGGGTGAAATGGTGCTCAAATGAGTCCAGGGTGCATGGAGCTTAGAGTTCCCGACATTCGTCTTGAATGACAAGGGAAAACCCCGGAAAAAAACCTTATGCAGGTAACTCACCCTGACCGAGATTCGAACTCGGCACTTTTTGAACGTGAGGCAGACATGCCACCATCTACGCTACCGAGGCGGGCATGAGCAACCTGCAATAGTCTTTCCACAAAGGTAAAAATGTGAAAGAAACATTATTATTATTATTATTATTATTATTATTATTATTATTATTATTATTATTATTATTATTATTATTATTATTATTATTATTATTATTATTATTATTATTATTATTATTATTATTATTATTATTATTATTATTATTATTATTATTATTATTATTATTATTATTATTATTATTATTATTATTATTATTATTATTATTATTATTATTATTATTATTATTATTATTATTATTATTATTATTATTATTATTATTATTATTATTATTATTATTATTATTATTATTATTATTATTATTATTATTATTATTATTATTATTATTATTATTATTATTATTATTATTATTATTATTATTATTATTATTATTATTATTATTATTATTATTATTATTATTATTATTATTATTATTATTATTATTATTATTATTATTATTATTATTATTATTATTATTATTATTATTATTATTATTATTATTATTATTATTATTATTATTATTATTATTATTATTATTATTATTATTATTATTATTATTATTATTATTATTATTATTATTATTATTATTATTATTATTATTATTATTATTATTATTATTATTATTATTATTATTATTATTATTATTATTATTATTATTATTATTATTATTATTATTATTATTATTATTATTATTATTATTATTATTATTATTATTATTATTATTATTATTATTATTATTATGATTATGATTATTATTATGATTATGATTATTATTATGATTATGATTATTATTATTATTATTATTATTATTATTATTATTATTATTATTATTATTATTATTATTATTATTATTATTATTATTATTATTATTATTATTATTATTATTATTATTATTATTATTATTATTATTATTATTATTATTATTATTATTATTATTATTATTATTATTATTATTATTATTATTATTATTATTATTATTATTATTATTATTATTATTATTATTATTATTATGTGAAAGAAACAGTATTAGGCACCCTAAAAATGTTTCAGCATATGTGCATCACACAGAGTACATATAATTTTTAAAAATAAATAATTCAAATAAAGAAACCTTTTTCTCTGCAATAGTGTTCCTATTATGTGTCAATGCGGTTCCTTGATATATAATAGCAAAATAAAATATTTTCCGCCACTTTAAAAATACTATCCGATATTCGGCTCCTCACCCCAATACTATTAATAACCACAGGAAAGAAGAATTCTAGAAAGATCCAGCAAAAGTTGGAGGGAGCAAGACTTTGTAGCCGGAACAGGCTAATAACCTAAACCGTGATGAAGCAGAAATAAAGCTTTTAATCATATTTTAAAAAATGTCGCATTGTTTAATCAGCGCCATCTATAAGACGACAAAGGGTGCATCAAGAAAAACATTCATCAGCCGCATAGAACGGTTATGTATCTCTAGATATTAGATGAAAGTTATATGTCGGGAGAGGTGTACTTACTTAGCTTCTCCCATTTCCAAAAATTATATGTTCATATGTAAAGCTACTAATTGCTCGGGCTTCTAATGTGACTCACCCAAACAGTCACAACTTATAGCCATTTTTGCGGACTTCTATTTTACCTGTGATATAATGATATATTTATAACTATTAGATATATACCGCTATAGAACATAATGCACATTTATTTCGTGAATTTTATAAAGATCCTTCATAATTGATAATTGTTTGGCTACTATTTCATAACATGTCTACAAAGACAGAAGATATTTGTTAGACTGTATAATGTTACCTATGCTGCCATCTGTGGAAATGAGCTCAAACTCCAAGAGACATTTCCGCTCTCTGTCCTTTGATCCCGATGGTACAATAACTGTAACCTCACGAAATTCTTCAAATCTAGAAACCTACACAATTTCCATCCTAAAAAAATCCCGTAAAGTTATAATTTAATAGTATTTATGAAACAGTTAATTCCATTTGAAATATGGTAAACTTGAAGTCCAAGATATTTGCGTTTCTAACACATCTGTCTATGAAAGTGTATCCTACTCGATCTCTCACTCGAAACATGAATTCAAAACCGCTTTAAGAAATTCGTAGACCTGATGTAAATTGCATTGCTATTACACTATTATTCGCCTCATTTTCTCTCTCTTACTCACACGTAAATGTTATTGTATAACAATTATTCAACTATTCTTCATCATGTTCTCTCTGTCTCGACACATATTATTGTGACATAGTAGGGACATGAGCGTAAGTAATTACTATTTCTCTACCATCAAAGCTTCAATATAAACATTTACCGAGTTGACACATTAATATCTTAACAAAGAGCTCAAAATTTAGAAAAAAGACTGAAGTTCTTACCCTAGTTAATATGAAGGTTAGTCTAGAATAGTGAACTCGGTTGTGGCACTTATTGCTGAAAGAGGCAAGGAATATTTATCAGACATGTAAATGATCTTGATAATTTCCTAGCAAAGGTTATATTTATGGGACACTGTCTGTTTTGCCATGCGCTAAGTAGTTACAGAAACCGTTGGAAGCGATTACATGGAAACAAACTATTACACCAGTAAGTTTCTTATTATATACCTACGTCATACATCATGACCAGGTGCGTATGGAGGATATGACAAAATTTAAGAGAGAATGTCTGTTGTATCGAGAACTTGGTAGATACATAAACTGTTTGAAACCATTAAATGGAAGTGAAATATTACATTAGTAAGTTTCTTAATATGAAGCTATTTTATATTTCACGTTCCAGGCCGTTTGGAGGATGTGGCTAAATTTACGAGACTCTGAATTTTACCGTCATTGGTAGTTACAGAAACTGTCGGAAGCCATTAGATGGAAACAAAATATTACATCAGTAAGTGTCTCATTATGTACTGTTCGTCCGTTCTATCTCCGGCGCTGACATTTCTCGAGAGGGGGAAGCAGGCTGTTGCCAATTCTTTAGCGGGTATTTCAAGTAGAGGAATAATGCGTACTGTAAATATTTCAGTAATTGCATATTACACGAACCAGGAGCCATATTCTTATAATAGCGATAATAATAGGACTTACGAACATTAAAAATCGTAATTCACGCACGCAAAATATAAGTAAAGAAAGTTTACCAGCGCAAGCAGCTATAACCACGTGGCTCAAATAAATTTAACCTGGCAACACAGTGTTGGGTTCGGGAGTCACGCATAGCAGCGTAAATGCTGATTGGCGCTAGCAGACAGTTTTAACTTCCTGACCACAAAACCAGAAGTAAAGATTCCCAGTACCACCAACAGATGCTGTTAGTGTGTGTGAAAGGTGTGAACGAAATATTCGAATAGAGTGGTGTTGTAATAAATATCATGCATGATAATGAAATTGAAAGTTGTATTTCAGTGTTTTAAAGCTAATATAATCCTATATTTTCATTCTAAAGATAACTTTTAGGATACGTTTTCAATTGCTCATTACTGTATGTTGGTACTACTAACCTCCCCCCTCCACCTCTTGCAATCCCAAAACATCAGAGCCGGAGATACAACGGCCGGACTATAGCTAGGTTATATTTCAAGATCCGGTGCGTATGGTAGATGTGGCTACGCTTATGAGAGACTCTCTGTTTGCCAGAAATGAGGTACCTACAGAAACTGTTAGAAGAAATTAGATGGAAAAAAATATTATATCAGTTTCTCATTCTGTACCTACGTTATACTTCTCGATCAAGTGCGTATGGTGGGTGTGGCTTCGCTTATGAGAGACTCTCTGTTTGCCAGAAATGAGGTACTTACAGAAACCGTTGTAGGACATTGGATGGATAAAAAATATTACATCAGTAAGTGTCTTATGCACCTACGATATAATTCGCAATCCGGTGTGTATGGTGGATGTGGCTTCGCTTATGAGAGACTCTCTGTTTGCCAGAAATGAGGTACTTACAGATACTGTTGGAGGACATTAAATGGATACAAAATATTACATCAGTAAGTGTCTGATTATGTACCTACGTTATATTTCTCGATCCGGTGCGTATGGTGAATGTGCCTAGGCTTATGACAGACTCTCTGTTTGCCAGAAATGAGGTACTTACAGAAACTCTTAGAGGACATTAGATGGAAACAAAATATTACAACAGTAAATGTCCCATTATGTAGCTACGTTATATTTCTCGAACCGATTCGTATGCTGGTTGGAGCTAACCTTATGAGAGACTCTCTGTTTGCCAGAAATGAGGTACTTACAGAAACTCTTAGAGGACATTATATGGAAACAAAATATTACATCAGTAAGTGTCTCATTATGTAGCTACGTTATATTTCTCGATTCGGTGTGTATGGAGGATGTACCTAAGCTTATGGGAGACTCTCTGTTTGCCAGAAATTAGGTAGTTATAGAAACTGTCGGAAGCAAAACATTACATCAGTAAGAGTCTATTATGTACAAACATTATATTTCTCGATCCGGTGCGTATCGAGGATGTGGCTAAGCTTATGAGGGACTCTCTGTCGTGTCAGAAATTAGGTAGTTATAGAAACTGTCGGAAGCAAAACATTACATCAGTAAAAGTCTATTATGTACAAACATTATATTTCTCGATCCGTTGCGTATGGTGGATGTGGCTAAGCTTATGAGAGACTCTCTGTTTGCCAGAAACGAGGCACTTACAGAAACTGTTGGAAGACATTATATGGAAACAAAATATTACATCAGTAAGTGTCTCATTATGTAGCTACGTTATATTTCTCGATCCGGTGCGTATGGTGGATGTGGCTACGCTTATGAGAGACTCTCTGTTTCCAAGAAATGAGGTACTTACAGAAACCGTTGGAGCACATTGGATGGATACAAAATATTACATCAGTAAGTGTCTCATTATGTAGCTACGTTATATTTCACAATCCGGTGCGTATGGTGGATGTGGCTACGCTTATGAAAGACTCTCTGTTTGCCAGAAACTATGTACTTACAGAAACTGTTGGTAGACATTATATGGAAACAAAATATTACATCAGCAAGTGTCTCATTATATAGCTACGTTATATTTCTCGATGTGGTGCGTATGGTGGATGTGGCTACGCTTATGAGAGACACTCTGTTTGCCAGAAATTAGGTACTTACAGAAACTGTTGGATCACATTGGATGGATACAAAATATTACATCAATAGGTGTCTCACTATGTAGCTACGTTATATTTCTCGAACCGATTCGTATGGTGGTTGTAGCTAACCCTATGAGAGACTCTCTGTTTTCCAGAAATGAGGTACTTACAGAAACTGTTAGAGGACATTAGATGGAAACAGTATTATACATCAGTAAGTTTCTCATTATGTAGGTACGTTATATTTCACAATCCGGTGCCTATGGTGGATGTGAAATGAAATGTATAGTGTTTAACGCCCGCTTTTACTACATATGGCACCGCAGGCGGTGACACCGACGATGCAAGAGAGGAAGATGAAGCACGGGTGGAATGAGATGGAGGGGGAAACCGGAGGTCCCGGAGAAAACCTGCCCCAACGCCGTGTTGTCCACCACAAATCTCACTTTGCGGTCACGTGTGATCGAACCCGGGACGCCTTGGTGAGAGCCAAGCGGTCTAACCACTGAGCCACGGCGTAGCCAATGGTGGATGTGGCTACGCTTATGAAAGACTCTCTGTTTGCCAGAAATGAGGTACTTACAGAAACTCTTGGAGGACATTAGATGGATACCAAATATTACATCAGTAAGTGTCTCATTATGTAGCTACGTTATATTTCTCGATCCGATGCGTATGGTGGATGTGGCTACGCTTATGAGAGACTCTCTGTTTGACAGAAATGAGGTACTAACAGAAACTGTTGGAGGATATTAGATGGATACAAAATATTACATCAGTAAGTGTCTCATTATGTAGCTACGTTATATTTCTCGATGTGGTGCGTATGGTGGATGTGGCTACGCTTATGAGAGACTCTCTGTTGTGCCAGAAATTAGGTACTTACAGAAACTGTTGGTGGACATTAGATGGATACAAAATATTACATCAGTAAGTGCCTCATTATGTAGCTACGTTATATTTCTCGATCCGGTGCGTATGGTGTATGTGGCTACGCTTATGAAAGACTCTCTGTTGTGCCAGAAATGAGGTACTTACAGAAATTGTTGGTCATTAGATGGAAACAAAATATTACATCAATAGGTGTCTTATGTACCTACGTTATATTTCACGATCCAAATCGTATGGTGGATGGTGCTAAACTAATTAGAGACCCTCTGCATGCCAGAAATGAGGTACTTACAGAAACTCTTGGAGGACATTAGATGGATGCCAAATAATACATCAGTAAGTTTCTCATTATGTAGCTACGTTATATTTCTCGATAACGTGCGTATGGTGGATGTAGCTACGCTTACTAGAGACTCCCTGTTTGCCAGAAATGAGGTACTTACAGAAACTGTTGGAGGACATTAGATGGAAACAAAATATTACATCAGTAGGTGTCTTATGTACCTACGATATATTTCACGATCGAAATCGTATGGTGGATGGTGCTAAGCTAATGAGAGACCCTCTGCATGCCAGAAATGAGGTACTTACAGAAACTCTTGGAGGACATTAGATGGATACCAAATATTACATCAGTAAGTGTCTCATTATGTAGCTACGTTATATTTCTCAATCCGATGCGTATGGTGGATATGGCTACGCTTATGAGAGACTCTCTGCTTGCCATAAATGAGGAACCTACAGAAACCTTTAGAAGACATTAGATGGAAAATAATATTACATCAGTAAGTGCCTCATTATGTGGCTACGTTATATTTCTCGATCCGGTGCGTATGGTGGATGTGGCTAAGCTTATCCGAGACTGTCTGTTGTTTCAGAAATTAGGTAGTTATAGAAACTGTCGGAAGCAAAACATGACATCAGTGTCTGTTATGTAGCTACATTATATTTCACGATCCGGTGCGTATGGAGGATGTGGCTACGCTTATGAGACACTCTCTGTTGTGCCAGAAGTAAAGTACTTACAGAAACTGCTGGAGGACATTAGATGGAAACAAAATATTATATCAGAAAGTGTCTATTATGTAAATGCGTTATATTTCACGATCCGGTGCGTATGGGGGATGTTGCTACGCTTTTGAGAGGCTATCTATTGTGCCAGAAATTAGATAGTTATAGAAACTGTCGGAAGACACTAGAGGGAAGCAAAATATTACATCAGTAATTGTCTCAATATGTAGCTACGTTGCATTTGACAATCCGGTGCGTATGGTGGATGTTACTACGCTTATGAAAGACTCTCTGTTGTGCCAGAAATTAGGTAGTTATAGAAACTGTCGGAGGCAAAACATTACATCAGTAAGAGTCTATTATGTACAAACATTATATTTCTCGATCCGGTGCGTATCGAGGATGTGGCTACGCTTATGAGAGACTCTCTGTTGTGCCATAAGTGACGTACTTACAGAAACTCTTGGAGGACATTAGATGGAAACAAAATATTAGATCAGTAAGTGTTTATTATATGCCTACGTTATATTTCACCAACCGGTGCGTATAGAGGATGTGGCTACGCTTATGACAGTCTCTCTGTTGTCCCAGAAATTAGTTAGTTATAGGAACTGCCGGATGACACAAGAGGGAAGCAAAATATTACATCAGTAAGTGCCTCATTATGTAGCTACGTTATATTTCACAATCCGGTGTGTATGGTGTATGTGGCTAAGCTTATGTAAGACTCTCTGCTTTGCCAGAAATAACCTAGTTAGAGAAATTGTTGGAGGACATTAGATGGACACAAATATTACATCATCAAGTGTCTCATTATGTACCTACGTTATATTTCACGATGCAGTGCTTATGGAGGACGTGCCTACGCCTATGAGAGACTCTCTGTTGTGCCAGAAATGAGGTACTTACAGAAAATGTTGGAGGACTTTACATGGAAACAAAATATTATATCAGTAAGTGCCTCATTATGTAGCTACGTTATATTTCACTATCCGCTGCGTATCGAGCATGTGGCTAAGCTTATGAGAGACTCTCTGTTGTACCAGAAATTAGGTAGTAATAGAAACTGTCGGAAGCAAAACATTACATCAGTAAGTGTCTATTATGTACAAACATTATATTTCACGATCCGGTGTGTATCGAGAATGTGGCTAAGCTTATGAGAGACTCTCTGTTGTGCCAGAAATTAGGTATTTATAGAAACTGTCGGAAGCAAAACATTACATCAGTAAGTGTCTATTATGTAGCTACATTATATTTCACGATCCGGTGCGTATGGAGGATGTGGAAACGCTTATGAGAGACTCTCTGTTGTGCCAGAAGTGAGGTACTTACAGAAACTGTTGGAGGACATTAGATGGAAACAAAATATTATATGAGTGTCTATTATTTACCTGCGTTATATTTCAAGATCCGGTGCGTATGGAGGATGTGGCTACGCTTATCAGACACTCTCTGTTAAGCCAGAAATTAGGTAGTTATAAAAACTGTCGGAAGACACTAGAGGGAAACAAAATATTACATCAGTAAGTGTCTCATTATGTACCTACGTTATATTTTACGATCCGGTGCGTATGGCGGATGTGGCTACGCTTATGAGAGACTTTCTGTTGTGCCAGAAATTAGGTACTTACAGATACTGTTGCAGGACATGATATGGCTACAAATTATTAAATCAGTAAGTGCCTCATTATGTAGCTACGTTATATTACCCGATCCGGTGCGTATGGTGAATGTGGCTACGCTTATCAGAGACTCTCTGTTTGCCAGAAATTAGGTACTTACAGAAACTGTTGGAGGACATTTGATGGAAAAAAAATATTACATCAGTAAGTGTCTTATGCACCTAAGTTATATTTCACGATCCAATGCGTACGGAGGATGTGACTAAGCTTATCAGAGGCTCTCTGTTTGCCAGAAATTAGGTAATTACAGAAACTGTTTAGGACATTCGATGGATAGAAAATATTACATCAGTAAGTGTCTTATGCACCTACGTTATATTTCACAATCCGGTGTGTATGGTGGATGTGTCTAAGCTTATGAGAGACCCTCTGTTTGTCAGATATGAGCTCCTTACAGAAACTGTTGGAGGACATTATATGGATACAAAATATTACATCAGGAAGTGTCTCATTATGTAGCTACGTTATATTTCACGATCCGATTTGTATGGAGGATGTGGCTAAGCTTATGAGAGGCTCTCTGTTTGCCAGATATGAGGTACTTAGAGAAACTATTGGAGGACATTAGATGTATACAAAATATTACATCAGTCAGTGCCTCATTATGTAGCCACGCTATATTTCTAGATCCGGTGCGTATGGTGGTTGTAGCTAAGCTTATGAGAGACTCTCTGTTTGCCAGAAATGAGGTACTTACAGAAACTGTTGGAGGACATTAGATGGAAGCAAAATATTACATCAGTAGGTGTCTCATTATGTAGCTACGTTATATTTCTTGATCCGGTGCGTATGGTGGTTAAGGCTAAGCTTATGTGAGACTGTTTGCCAGAAATGAGGTACCTACATAAACTGCTGGAGAACATTAGACGGAAACAAACTATTACATCAGTAAGTGTCTTATATACCTACGTTATATTTCACGATCCGGTACGTATGGAGGATGTGGCTAAGTTATGAAAGACTCTCTGTTTTGCCAGAAATTAGGTAGTTACAGAAATTGCTGGAGGACATTAGATGGATACAAATATTACATCATCAAGTGTCTCATTATGTACCTACATTATATTTCACGATTAGGTGCGTATGGAGGATGTGGCTACGCTTATGAGAGCCCCTTTGTTGTGCCAGATATGAGGTACTTACAGAAACTGTTGGAGGACGTTAGATCCAAACAAAATATTACACAGTAAGTGTCTTATATACCTACGTTATGTTTCACGTTCCGGTGCGTATGGTGGATGGGGCTAAGCTTATGAGAGACGCTCCGTATGCCAGAAATGAGGTACCTTCAGAAGCTCTTGGCGGCCATTAGATGGATACAAAATATTACATCAGTAAGTGTCTCATTATGTAGCTACGTTGTATTTCACGATACGAAGTGTATGGAGGATGTGGCTAAGCTTATGAGAGAACCTCCGTTTGACAGAAATGAGGTACTTACAGAAACTGTTGGAGGATATTAGAGGGATACAAAGTATTGCAACAGTAAGTTCCTCATTATGTAGTTACGTTATATTTCGCGAACCGATGCATATTGTGGATGTGGCTACGCTTATCAGAGACTCTCTGTTTGCCAGAAATGAGGTACTTACAGAAACTGTTGTAGGACATTGGATGGATACAAATTATTATATCAGTAAGTTTCTTTTGCACCTACGTTGTATTTCACGATCCAATGCGTACGGAGGATGTCGCTAAGCTTATCAGAGACTCTCTGTTTGCCAGAAATGAGGTAATTACAGAAACTGTTTAGGACATTGGATGTATGGAAAATATTACATCAGTAAGTTTCTCATTATGTAGCTACGTTATATTTCACAATCCGGTGTGTATGGAGGATGTGGCTAAGCTTATGAGAGTCTCTCTGTTTGCCAGAAATGAGGTACTTAGAGAAACTGTTGGACTACATTAGATGTATACAAAATATTACATCAGTCAGTGGCTCATTATGTAGCTACATTATATTTCTCGATCCGGTGCGTATGGTGCATGCTGCTACGCTTATGAGATTCTCTCTGTTTGCCAGAAATTAGGTACTTACAGAAACTGTTGGAGAACATTAGATGGATACAAAATATTACATCAGTCAGTGCCTCATTATGCAGCTACGTTATATTTCTCGATCTGGTGCGTATGGTGGATGTTGCTACGCTTATGAGATTCTCTCTGTTTGCCAGAAATTAGGTCCTTACAGAAACTGTTGGAGAACATTAGATGGATACAAAATATTACATCAGTCAGTGTCTCATTATGTAGCTACGTTATATTTCTCGATCCGGTGCGTACGGTGGTTGTAGCTAAGCTTATGAGAGACTCTCTGTTTCCCAGAAATGAGGTACTTACAGAAACTGTTAGAAGATATTAGATGGAAACAAAATATTACATCAGTAAGTGTCTTATATACCTACGTTATGTTTCACGATCCCGTGTGTATGGAGGATGTGCCTAAACTTATGAGAGACTCTCTGTTTGCCAGAAATGAGGTACTTACAGAACATTTGGAGGACATTCGATGGATACAAACATTATATCATAAGTGTCTTATTATATACCTTCGTTATATTTAACACCACTATCACAGACAAACGTAGGGAACAGTAAATGTGATGTACTAAATTTCCTAGATGGGCTCAAGAACTTTGTTCTAGCGTCGAATATACGAATGGAATTGCTTTGCGTGTGATGTCTGTCAATAATTTACATTTTCTAATTTAGCATCTTTTATACTGGTCGCCAAATTAGAATGTGATTGACAGTTAGTAAGCACGTGGAAAAGCGCTGTAAATAAGCACGAGGGGATATTTACGTCATAACGGTTGCCGTAGTAACCATTAGAATTTCCAATTAGATTCGAGACGTTTCCATAACAATGTTAGATGCTATACCTTGGTTGCCGATATTCTAACAGTTGTGTAGCATGACCTGCGGGCGGGCGAGCAGTAAACACGATATCTTGGCTTTTGTTTCTCTTCTGTTAACGCTGCGTAAACAGAATTCCCTCACGTATGCAACAGTTAGAGATCCTGTACTGGCAAGTTACTTTGCATTTTATTTGTGGCAATTTCCTTGGTTTACGTGTGCCTGAGTCCGTGTAACTGTGCGCCTGTTGTGGTCATTTGCAATTGCGTTTCATGAATGTTTAGTTATTTCTAAATATAGTGACAAGCGAAAACCTGAACGTGCTCGGGAACCAAATAAAACTATATTTGGTAAAGGTATTGCAATTAAAGGACATTCACAGGAAATAATATTCTCTGTGAGAGAATACTTCGGTGAGGAGAAATTGAAAGAGTAGTCTAGGTGCTGGATAAGACTTCGCGTGCTGTAGGTATCAGTAAGGGCATTAAGGCTAAGACTGGCAAAGAAAAGCGTTTTAAAGAATAAAGTTAGACATTGGGTTATAAATTAGAAGCTCCCGGAAAAAATTATGTAAGCAGCATTTTCCCACCTCAATAAGCATCAGAATGTCGCAGGTATGCCTCTTTTGTTACGATGATCTTTACATTGATGTGTTCTTGCATGTTCTAGCGTTTGCCTGTAGATCCATGACTGTACTATTGTCTTTGTGTGCAGTATAGTAAATAATAATAACAATAATAATAAATAATAATAAAATACCCATTGCAATCTCAACTGAATCACCTTCGAACGCGTAATCCTCTCGCAGACTCCACGTGGCAGCAACAAGCGGCAACGCTGCCTCTCTCTCCGTACGAAATGTCAATCACTTTCTAGATTGACGACCAGTATAGTTTAACCTAATTATTTTTATATAGTCAGAAGAAAAGGAAAATGCAAGTGGGTAACATATTATAATTATATTTTTATATAAAGAAGTTTGCACTAAATAATGTAAGGTTCTTTAAATGCATATTGTTACAATCCAATATTAGGTACCCTAAAAATGTTTCAGCATATGTGCATCACTTAGTGTACATATAATTTTTTTAAATAAATTATTCAAATAAAGAAACCTTTTTCTTTATTACGCTGCTATAGTGTTCCTAATATGTGTCAATGCGGTTCCTTGATATATAATAGAAAAATAAGATATTACTTTCCGCCACTTTAAAAATACTATCCGATATTCGACTCCTCACCCTTATACTATTAATAACAACAAGAACGAAGAATTCTAGGAAGATCGAGTAAAAGTTGGAGGGAGCAAGACTTTGGAGCCGGAGCAGGCTAATAACCTAAACCGTGATGAAGCATAAATAAAACTTTTAATAATACTTTTAAAAATGTCGCATTGTTTAATCAGCGCCATCTATAAGACGACAAAGAGTGCAACAGGAAAAACATTCATCAGCTGCATAGAATGGCTATGTATCTCTAGATATTAGATGAAAGTTATATGTGGGAAGAGCTGTACTTACTCAGCACTCCCACTTCCAAAAATTACATGTTGATATTGTAAGCTACTTATTGGTGGTGCTTCTAATTTGACTCACCCAAACAGTCACAACTTATAGCCATTCTTGCGGACTTCTATTTTACCTGTGATATAATGATATATTTATTACTATTAGATATATACCGCTATAGAACATACTGCACACTTATCTCCTGAATTTTATAAAGATCCTTCATAATTGATAATTGTTTGGCTACTATTTCATAACACGTCTACAAGGACAGAAGATAATTGTTAGACTGGATAATGTTACCTATGCTGCCATCTCTGGAAATAAGCTCAAACTCCAAGAGATGCCCCCGCCCTCTGTCCTTTCATCCCGATGGTACAATAACTGTAACCTCACGAAATTCTTCAAATCTAGAATCCTACACCATTTCCATCCTAAGAAATCTCGTAAAGTTATAGTTTAATACTATTTATGAAACAGTTAATTCCATTTGAAATTAGGTAAACTTGGAGTCCAAGACATTTGCGTTTCTAACACATCTGTCTATGAAAGTGTATCCTACTCGATCTCTCACTCAAAACATGAAATCAAAACCGCTTTAAGAAATCCGTAGACCTGATATAAATTGCATTGCTATTACGCTATTATTCACCTTATTTTCTCTCTCTTATTCACACGTAAATGTTATTGTATTACAATTATTCAACTATTCTTCATCATGCTCTCCCTGTCTCGACACATACTATTGTGACATAGTAGGAACATGAGCGTAAGTCCTTACTATTTCTCTACCATCAAAGCTTCAATAT
This sequence comes from Mantis religiosa, assembly GCA_030765055.1. NCBI lineage: Eukaryota > Metazoa > Arthropoda > Insecta > Mantodea > Mantidae > Mantis > Mantis religiosa. The sequence continues at coordinate 1,688,269 of JAUKNK010000077.1, read as the reverse complement.
AAATATTTACCAAGTTGACACATTAATATCTTACCCAAGGGCTCACAATTAAGGAAAAAGACTGAAGTTCTTACCCTAGTTAATATGAAGGTTAGTCTAGAATAGTGAACTCGGTTGTGGCACTTATTGCTGAAAGAGGCAAGGAATATTTACCAGACCTGTAATAAATGATCTTGATAATATTCTAGCAAAGGTTATATTTATGGGACACTCTGTTTTGTCATGCGCTAAGTAGTTACAGTAACCGTTGGAAGCGATTACATGGAAACAAACTATTACACCAGTAAGTTTCTTATTATATACCTACGTCATACATCATGACCAGGGGCGTATGGAGGATATGACTAAATTTAAGAGAGAATGTCTGTTGAATCGAGAATTAGGTAGATATATAAACTGTTTGAAACCATTAAATGAAAGTGAAATATTACATTAGTAAAAACAGATATTATATAAGAATACTTCTTATAGTTCACTGATTGTCCGCCAGAGGGGAAATGACTCACAAACAAGATGTGATCCTTTACGGAGTGCGCCTTGTTGCCGGGAGATGGCCCTGTCAGTTATACATTTTGCAGTGAAGAGATTCTATTAATATTTCAAGAATCAGTTAAGGAATAGTAAGAATTATTTTAAGCAGTTGCTGATTATTATATGCCTTTCTTAAACCTGAAAATTACTAGCAGCTAAAGTGAAAACTCGGACAGTAGGGAACGAGCAAATAATTGTTTCGAGGAGATGAAACCTTCTGCATCATGTATACCTCCTGAGATTTGAGAATTCTGTGCATTGGGATTTTGACAATTGGTTTATCGAACATTCGGTTTTGTTAGAACTTGCAATCAATTATAATGAAGAGTACACTTGTTCATTGCTTTCTATTCTCACCAAGGGCTGCTCCTACGTTGCTTTCAGTTGCCATGTATAAATTGACAATGTGTATTTCCTGTAACTTGAAAGAGACAAATGAGTTGTCCGTCTTTAGGGGGAGAGATTCTTTGTTCTTGTACGGGCTATTGAGCAGATAAATAACGCTTCATTTGGGTCATGAAGTGTAGCTATCAAATATATGGTGTATATCAGAAATAAAATTCCAACATTTACACTTTACATATAAAAGAGAGTGTAACTGTATTGAATTTTAGTATGAAATTTTCGACAAATAGCTTTCCTTCTACTCCAGTTTGCACCCATAACCTTACTTATTATGGTGATTATTGTGGTCTACTGTAACCTTCAGGTAACACAACTATTTTGTTTGAAATTCATAAATGGTGTGTATTTCTACAAATTTGTTGTTGACTGAAGATGTGGGCAAGTGTCCATGAAATTAATCTCACAAAGACATAATTGAAGTATTGTCATCGGCTTCTTATCTTAAGTGGACAGTATTTACTAAACACTTTTATTTGTGTAGTACGTAAATTACTATTTACACTTGGAAACATCTGAACCCTTGAATAGAATAACACATCAACTCAATTATGACTATTTATGCATACACTGACACTAGTATTACACTTAATTTTGCCTACCTTGGTAGCGTGGTGGTAGCATGTCTGCCTCACGTCAAGAGGTCCCAAGTTCGAATCTCGGTTAGGGTAAGTTACATGGATAAGGCTTTTTTCGGGGTTTGCCGTTATCCTGAAAGACGAATGTCGGCTAACTATAAGCTCCATGTACCCCAGATGCATTGAGCATTATTTCACCCATTTCATTCATCGTCCGATATGACTAAATGTTGGAGGACGTAAATTAAAACAAAAAACAAAAAAACACTTAATTTTAATGCTTTGGCCAGTTAAAGTCTATCATTGATGAATCTTCCAATCTTGGACACATGAAGCAAAAATAGAAATATAATAGTTTAGTATAATTATGTACAACAATCTGATAAATTTATATCTTACCTGAGCTATATTCTAAGCAATCAATTACTGAGTAAAACTGATTTTTTCTAAAGAAATTATGTAACTCTGCGTTAAACTGATTAATACAAGGTATGTTTTTTAATTGATTTGGGAACTGGTTGTATAGCTTTAAACCCATGTATTTGACAGAAGTCTCAAATAGTTTTGTTTTATGAATATAGGTGTGTAATTTATCTTTATTATGTGTGTTATGGGTGTGTACTTCAGCATTTCTGACATAGTTCACAATAATAGTCTGCATGTAAATTAATAACTGTTTCATATATAAACTTGGTGGGGTCAGGATAGTCAAATCTCTGAAATGATTCCTGCAGCTTTTCATTTTTGGAATACCAACCATAATTCATAATGCTTGCTTTTGTAGCTTAAATATCATCTTACTATTTGAAGGTATGACAGTACTTTTAGTGATTTGCGATCTACAATTTACAATTAATACAGCTGTTTAGTCTTATGATAACATGATATAATAAATTAACACATGTATTGAATAATAAATAAAGTAAATTGCAAAACATAAAAATATTAGTTCAGAAAAAGCAATTTAAGTAAGCCATTAACTTAAGTGCTGTAAGCTTGAGCAAAATATGTGTTGCCATGGTCAGTTGATGCAGAGTTATCAAAGTATACACATATTTAGGTGCTGCTTGTATATTATCCAAGTCATAAATTCCTTAGAAATTAATTTGCATTAGTTATTGCTCTTTTGGTGTTTTTATTTGGTATATAATGGCAGTAGGCTATCACAACAGATAAAATAAACACTGTAGCATAATTGATGCTTCATAAAGCATAATAAAAAAAACAACTACAAATAATCTTTTTTCAATTAATTTTGATGCTGGTGTTATTAAATTCCACCAATCACAATTGCCTGAAGCATAAGCATAAAATGTACTTAAACCAAATAAGTGGTTTTAGTAATTAAATTGCACTAGATATCACTTTTTTATTAAGTATGTAAAAAGTATCCTTCAGCAAAGCATAATGGGTTAAGGCATCATGTCTTGTTACCTGTCATGGAATGTACCTGGGTGCGATATCACCCCTGGGGAATGCAGATTTTGTCACAGGTATAGGAGCGTTGCCCATTCACATCTTGAGGAAAGTGACGAGATACACTAGGGTGCAGCCCTAGTTGCATAAGCCAATTTTCCAGCTGGGGGTGCCAAGATGCTAACCACATCTCCACGACGTATTGGTTAGATGATCACCCAACTCTACCTTGCACAGCGGGTGTGAGTCCTGCAACAGTTTGGCAGTATTTGGTCCACGGATTGATTTGATATTGATATATAATAAATATGGGAGGTATTGCATTCCACCCAAGAATTTGATATCAGGATCTGACAGAAAATAGATTGTGCAATTTTGTGTTTGTGTGTGTGTGTGTGTGTGTGTGTGTGTGTGTGTGTGTGTGTGTGTGTGTGTGTGTGTGTGAGTGTGTGTGTGTGTGTGTGTGTGTGTGTGTGTGTGTTTGTGTGTGAGTGTGTGTGAGTGTGTGTGCGTGTGTGTCTATAGGTAGTAGAGTTCTAGAACATAAAGGTAAATAATACTACACTTGATATTAAAGTTCTGTACATATTGCGCCGTACGAGGGCTGTTAAATAAAGTATGATCAATTTTTCTTTTAAAATAAAACTCAGTCTAATTTTATATTGTTAGCTTAATGTGAAACATACACACCGTGGTAGTTTCATTGTAAGTAATCTTGATTCCCGCCTGTGAGAACCAGGCAAGTTCAGACATGTTCAGTATCGCCTACCGCTGCAATGGAGGTATCATGCAGTTAAAGTTGATGTTAGAGGAGGATCCAGAGATTCTTTCAAACGCAATCACTGCTGATGAAATTTGGCTACATCATTTTTATCCTGAGAGCATACAGCAAAGCGCAGGAAGGAAATCTCCATCATCACCAACACTCAAATAAGCAAAGTTGGTTGCTTCTGCTGGGAAAGCTATGGTCAACTCATTCTTTTGTATTCATGGAATGGTTTATGTGCATGTTGTACCTGCACACATAGCAGTAACTGCACAATACGGCAGCGTAGTCCTGAAAACATTGCAAGTCCATGGTAGGCACACAAGACCACATTTCCATGAAGCTGGCTGAATGCTGCACCACAATAACGTGCGGCGGCATATTGCCAATGCAAAAAAAAAAAAAAAAAACCAATCCCTCACCCTACCTGTAATACAGATTAAGCCCTATGGTACCTTTTCTATCCCCTAACTTGAAGAAACACCTTCGTTGGAGGCATTATCCATCATCAGAAGCAGTCGTGTAGGCTGCAGAGGGGATTTTGAAGGATCTGTCAGAAAATAGTTTCAGCATGTTTTTAAAGACTGATAGAAACACTGGGACAAGTGCTTTGCATTCAGGGGAGACTACTTTGAGAAGGAATATCAATATAATGAGGATGAGTAAAGGCATTACGCTGTCAAAAAAATTGTGATCAATCTTTATTGAACAGCGTTCATACAAATAAGGAATTTCCAGAATGCCTATCGATCACAGACTGAATTAATAAGGAAACATTTTCTAAATTTCCATTTTCTTCAAACTGTCACTAATAATTCTAATTCAAATACCATGTGTTACCACATTTTGTTTTAAATGAAATGTTTATCTTCAATATTTTGGGAATGTCCTTGGAAGGTCTCGGCCTTCTGATTGACCTGAGCAAAAACTGGTAGATAAAAATTTCCAACACAAAGTATGTAAATCTTGTCAAACACATAGATTATTTTAAATATGTTTGTATTAAGCTGTGATCCAATTTGTGAATGATTTTAGCAATGAAGATAAACTAAGACTTTAGCTTGGCAACAATCTTTATATCAGGGAAAGCAATAAAATTTAACACTGCAGTGAAATGCCTCAAAGTGTCGTTGGGTCATCTTTATTATTTTAACTTCTGAGATTATGCCAGTTTTATTGCTGAAATATTTTAACATAAAGTTACATAGCTCTGTATCACAATGGATTGTGGAAAGAATTCTACTATTGTTTGGCATATTCATTGTCTTTTAATGAAATATTCCTTTGCAGATATAAAAAATATAGCTAAAGCTTTATATCAGCACAATCATATATTAGCATGACGAACAAGAGGTCTAGAGCACATATTAATATCAATTTATAAAGTAATATATTGGGGATAGTAGCTGAATACAGTGCTTTTTCATGGTTTTAGTGGCAGTTAACCAAAAAGCTACTTCAGTGGGTAATGCAGATAACTGCATTGTCATCAATCCCAAATCGTGCATGGACTACTGCTGGCCGTACCCACTGCTTTTGAAAACTAAAAAACAAACGAAAGGAGTGCAAGTTATAAATAAAATAACCAACATTTTAATAACATTTGCATCCTAGAAAGAATGCCATTAAAACACATAGGTAACATTATTCAAAACCTGCACCCCTATAAATTTGTCTTATTTATCTGTTACAATATTGAGATTCTTATTTTCAATGATCTATATCACATTTTATACATTGAGTCAACATGAAATATTCAATGCCATGGCCGGAATTTTAACCATGGATCTCCTGGTTTGCGCCCAGTCGCAATTACCCATTGAGTTACAGTAGCCATCATGCCATCATGAGATTAAGACCTCCAATTGACTCACATATGTATTTTCCTGGTAAACCACAATTGTCTTTCGTATTTGTGACACCTGGATTGTGGCGGCATGCTATTGTAAGCACAAATGTGAAATAAACACGCCGTAGCAGTTTCATTGTAACTACTCTTGGTTCCCGCCTGTAAGAACCGGGCAATTTCACACATGTTCAGTATTGCCTACCGCTGCAGTGGAGGTAACATGCAGTTACAGTTGATATTAGAGGAACATCCGGAGTTTCTTTCAAACATAATCACTGCTGAGGAAACTTGGCTACATTATTTTGAGCCTGAGAGCATACAGCATAGCTCAGTGTGGAAATCTCCTTTATCACCAACCGACAAAAAAGCAAAATTGGTTGCTTCTGCTGGGAAAGTTATGGTCATCTCCTTCTTTGATATTCATGAAATGGTTTAACAGCATGTTAGACCTGCAAACACATCAGTAGCTGCACAAGACTACAGGGATGTCCTGAAAAAATTTCAAGTCCATAATAGGCGCAAAAACCACATTTCCATGTAGAATGTTGGATGCTACACCACGATAATGCAGGACTGCATATTTCCAATGCACATATCAATATGAAATACATCACCCACCCTTCCTGTATTCCGGAATTAGTGCCATGTGACTTTTTTCTATTCCCTAACTTGAAGAAATGCCTTCCTTGAAGGCATTATCCATCATCAGAAGCAGTGGTGAAAGCTGCAGAGGAGATTTTGAAGGATCTCTCAAAAAATTGTTTCCAGCATGTGTTTGAAGACTGGTAGAAATGCTGGGATAAGTGCATCGCATTCAGGGAAGCCTACTATCAGAAGGAATATCAAAATTATGAGGATGAGTAAAGGTTTTACTTTGTCGAAATGAATCATGATCAATATTTATTGAACAGCCTTCCTACAACTAAAGTATTTCCAGATTTCAAATCAAGCACAGACTGCCTTATTAGGAACCTTTTTCTAAATTTCCATTTTCTCAAAAATGGCAATAATTATTTTAATTCATATACCATGTTGTAGATCGTTTCATAAGAAATGAAATGCACACCTTGAATATCTTGAGAATGTCCTCAGAATGTCTCTGTCTCATGGATGACTTTAGCAAAAACTGGTAGAAAAAATCTTACTACACAAAATATGTAGATCTTTTCAAAACACATAGATTATTTTAAATATATTTGTTTTAAGCTGTGATCCAATTTGGGAATGATTTTATCATTGAAGTTAAACTGGGAGTTTTGCTTGGCAACAACTTTTAATCAGGGAAAGTAATAATATTTAACTCTCCAGTGAAAAGGCTCAAAATATCAATAGGGTCAGGTTTATTATTTTACATTCTGAGATTATTGCTGAAATTTTTAACATAAAGTTACAAAGTTCTGTTTCACAATGGATTGTGGAAAGAACTCTATTATTATTTGGCATACTCTTTGTATTCTTATGAAAGTTTCCTTTGGAGATATAAAAAGTACAGTTAAAGTTTTATATCAGCACAATCATATATTAGCATCATGAACAACAGGTCTAGAGCACATATTAATATCAAATTCTGAAGTAAATTTTGGGGATAGTTGTTCCATAGGGCACTTTTTCATGTTATTAGTGGCAGTTAAGAAAAAAATTCTTCGTAGGTAATGCAGATAACTGCATAATCAACTGGTCGCATCTGGTGCATGGACCAGTGTACAGCTGGTTTGAAACTTACCTTACAAATTGAAAGCAACTAACAGAGATTTTCGACACAAACCCTAATACCAATACTCATTCGGCAGTTAGATCAGACCTACTTGACATTATATATATCGACTGCCGCAAGGCCCAATTGTGGGCCCATTTCTATTTATCTTGTATATAAATGACTTTCTAAAGAAAATCAAAGCTAATAACACTGTACTGTTTGCAGATGAAACTAACTTACTAATAACAGGAAAGAGTAACGCAACATTAAATAATACATTAAGTCACACAAGTAAAGACTTGGTATCATGGATAGCTGATAACAACCTGATTTTAAACACGGATAAGACAGTTTGTCTTAAATTTAGTATTACTGACAGAGGAAACAATGAAAGTATTCCTGAAGTAAAATTAAATAATAAATTAATTTCATACAAAAGTGAAACAAACTTTTTAGGCTTGTGGATACAGGATAACTTAAAATGGAAACCTCATACCTGTCATCTGCTAACCAAATTAAGCAGGAATATATATGCTCTAAGAATATTAAGTCAAAGTGTCAGCCTTTATGTACTTTTAATGTCCTATTATGCACAAATACATTCTATAATTAAATATGGAATAATATTTTGGGGAAGTTCACCAGAAGTGAAAGAAGTATTTACTAAACAAAACCAAGCCATTTGAATTATAGGCAACGAAAGAATGCTATGTTCATGTAAGCCACTGTTCAAAAAGCTTTACATACTTCCATTGGCATGTGTTTATATACTGGAGACAGCTTTATTTGTAAAAAGAAATAGATTTAACTTTCATGCATATATCGTGTTCATATGCATTACACGAGGCATATTAAGGATATACACGTAACCTCAATCAGAACTACATTGTTTAAGAATGGAGTACTGCATTCCTGTACAATAGTTTACAATTCCCTTCCTAATGACTTCAAAAGCATAAATAACTACATCGTGTTTCAAACTAGAAAAAGGACTTTCTTGCAGGAGCACTACTTTTAAACAGTAAAGGAATATCTGCAATTTAACTAAACCAGATAATCATAAAACATGAATTTACTTAGCTTGTTCATTTCCCTCATTTATAGTTATTTCCAATTTGTGTTTCATTTTAACTAATGTAGGTGAGGTATATTTGATATTTAACATTGTAATATTAAGTGTAAATTTACTGACGTATCCTATATCTAGGTACTAAGTACAGATTTGATTTTAACTGACGAATAAATTTGAATTTGAATTTGAATTCTTTCAAACATAGGTAACCACTGCTGATGAAACTTGGCTACATCATTTTGTTCCTGACAGCAAACAGCAAAGTTCAGCATTGAAATCTCCTTCATCACCAACCCCACAAAAGCAAAAGTGGCTGCTTCTGCTGGGAAAGTTATGGTCATCTCATTCTTTGATATTCATGGAATGGTTTATGTGCATGTTGTACCTGCACACATAGCAGTAACTGGACAATAGGACAGCAATGTCCTGAAAACATCGCATATCCATAATAGGCGCAAAGGACCACATTTCCATGAAGCTGGCTGAATGCTGCACCACGATAATGCGCGGCGGTATATTGCCAATGCAAAAAGCAATGTGAAGTCCATCCCTCACCCTCCCTGTAGTCCGGATTTAGCCCCATGGGACCTTTTTCTATTCCCTAACTTGAAGAAGACCTTAGTTGGAGGCATTATCTATCATCAGAAGCAGTGGTGAAGTTTGAGCAGTGGATTTTGAAGGATCTCTCAGAAAATGGTTTCAGCATGTGTTTGGAGACTGATAGAAATGCTGGGACAAGTGCATTGCATTCAGGGGAGGCTACCTTGAGAAGGAATATCAAAATTATGAGGATGAGTAAAGGTATTACGTTGGCCAAAAAGATTGAGATCAATCTTTACTGAACAGCCTTCGTACAAATAAGGAATTTCCAGAATGCCTATCGATCACAGACTGCCTATATATGGAATCATTTTCTAAATTTCCATTTTCTTCAAACTGTCACTAATAATTCTAATTCAAATACCAAGTGTAAGAACTTTTCATTTTAAATGAAATGTTTACCTTGAATATTTTGGGAATGTCCTTAAAAGGTCTCGGCCTTCTGATTGACTTGAGCAAAAACTGGTAGATAAAAATTTCCTACACAAAGTATGTAGATCTTGTCAAAACACATAGATTATTTTAAATATGTTTGTATTAAGCTGTGATCCAATTTGTGAATGATTTTAGTAATGAAGATAAACTAAGAGTTTAGCTTGGCAACAACCTTTATATCAGGGCAAGCAATAAAATTTAACATTGCAGTGAAAAGCCTCAAAGTGCCGATGGGGTCATCTTTATGATTTTACCTTCTGAGATTATGCCAGTTTTATTGCTGAAATATTTTAACATAAAGTTACATAGCTCTGTATCACAATGGATTGTGGAAAGAATTCTACTATTGTTTGGCATTTTCAATGTCTTTTTATGAAAGATTCCTTTGCAGATATAAAAAATACAGCTTATGTTTTATATCAGCACAATCATATATTGGCATGACGAACAAGAGGACCAGAGCACATATTAATATCAATTTCTAAAGTAAATTATTGGGGATAGTAGCTGAATAGAGTGCTTTTTCATGGTTTTAGTGGCAGTTAACAAAAGAACTACTTCAGTAGGTAATGCAGATAACTGCATTATCATCAATCCCAATTCATGCATGGACTACTGCTGGACGTACCCACTGCTTTTGAAAACTAAAAAACAAACGAAAGGAGTGCAAGTTATAAATAAAATAACCAACATTTTAATAACATTTGCATCCTAGAAAGAATGCCATTAAAACACAAAGGTAACATTATTCAAAACCTGCCCCCTATAAATTTGTCTTATTTATGAGTTACAATATTGAGATTATTATTTTTAATGATCTATATCACATTTTATACATTGTGTCAACATGAAATATTCAATGCCATGGCCGGAATTTTAACCATGGATTTCCTTGTTTGCGCCCAGTCGCAATTACCCATTGATTTACAGTGGCCAACATGCCATCATGACATTAAAACCTCCAATTGATTCATATATGTATTTTCCTGGTAAACCACAATTGCCTTTCGTATTTGTGACAGCTGGTTTGTGGCGGCATGCTATTGTAAGCACAAATGAGAAATAAACACGCCGTGGCAGTTTCATTGTAACTACTCTTGGTTCCTGCCTGTAAGAACCAGGCAAGTTCACACATGTTCAGTATTGCCTACCGCTGCAGTGGAGGTAACATGCAGTTATAGTTTATATTAGAGGAATATCCGGAGTTTCCTTCAACCGTAATCACTGCTGAGGAAACTTGGCTACATCATTTTGAGCCTGAGAGCATACAGCATAGCACAGTGTGGAAATCTCTTTGATCACCAACACCCAAAAAAGCAAAAGTAGTTGCTTCTGCTGGGAATGTTATGGTCATCTCATTCTTTGATATTCATGAAATGGTTTAACAGTATGTTAGACCTGCAAACGCATCAGTAACTGGACAATACTACAGGGATGTCCTGAAAACATTTCAAGTCCATAATAGGCGCAAAAGACCACATTTCCATGTAGCATGTTGGATGCTACACGACGATAATGCGGGACTGCATATTTACAATGCATATATCAATGTGAAATAAATCACCCACCCTCCCTGTATTCTGGAATTAGCGCCATGTGACTTTTTCTATTCCCTAACTTCAAGAAACGCCTTCTTTGAAGGCATTATCCATCATCAGAAGCAGTGGTGAAAGATGCAGAGGAGATTTTGAAGGATCTCTCAAAAAATTGTTTCCAGCATGTGTTTGAAGACCGTTAGTAACGCTGGGATAAGTGCATCGCATTCACAGGGAAGTCTACTATTAGAAGGAATATCAAAATTATGAGGATAAGTAAAAGTTCTACATTGTCAAAATGAATCGTGATCAATATTTATTGAACAGCCTTCCTACAACTAAAGTATTTCCAGATTGCTCATCAAGCACAGACTGCCTTATTAGGAACCTTTTTCTAAATTTCCATTTTCTCAAAAATGGCAATAATTATTTTAATTCATATACCATGTTTTAGATCATTTCATAAGAAATGAAATGCACACTTTGAATATTTTGGGAATGTCCTCAGAAGGTCTCTGTCTCATGGATGACTTTAGCAAAAACTGGTAGGAAAAATCTTACTACACAAATATGTAGATCTTTTCAAAACAAATAGATTATTATAATATATTTGTTTTAAGCTCTGATCCAATTTGGGAATGATTTTAGTATTGAAGTTAAACTAGGAATTTTGTTTGGCAACAACTTTTATATCAGGGAAAGTAATAATACTTAACGCACCAGTGAAAAGGCTGAAAATATCAATATGGTCATGTTTAGTATTTTACATTCTGAGATTATTGCTGAAATCTTTAACCTAAAGTTACAAAGTTCTGTTTCACAATGGATTTTGGAAAGAACTCTATTATCATTTGGCATATTCTTTGATTTTTTATGAAGGTTTCCTTTGGAGACATAAAAAGTACAGTGAAATTTTTATATCAGCACAATCATATATTAGCATCATGAACAAGAGTTTTAGAGCACATATTAATATCAAATTCTAAAGTAAATTTTGGGGATAGTTGTTCCATAGGGCACATTTTCATGTTATTAGTTACAGTTAAGAAAAAAATTCTTCAGAAGGTAATGCAGATAACTGCATCATCAACTGGTGCATGATCCAGCGTACAGCTGGTTTGAAACTTACCTTACAAATTGAAAGAAATTAACAGAGATTTTCGACACAAACCCTAATACCAATACTCATTTGGCAGTTAGATCAGACTTACTTGACATTACATATCGACTGCCGCAAGGCTCAATTTTGGGCGGCACATTTCTATTTATCTTGTATATAAATGACTTTGTAAATAACATCAAGGCTCATAACACTGTACTGTTTGCAGATGACACTAACTTACTAATAACAGCAAAGAGTAACGCAACATTAAATAATACATTAAGTCACACTAGTAAAGACTTGGTATCATGGATAGCTAATAACAACCTGGTTTTAAACACGGATAAGACAGTTTGTCTTAAATTTAGTATTACTGGCAGAGGAAAAAATGAAAGTATTCCTGAAGTAAAATTAAATAATAAATTAATTTCATACAAAAGTGAAACAAACTTTTTAGGCTTCTGGATACAGGATAACTTGAAATGGAAACCTCATACCAGTCATCTACTAACCAAATTAAACAGGAATATATATGCTCTAAGAATATTAAGTCAAAATGTCAGCCTTTGTTTACTTCTAATCTTCTATTATGCACATATACATTCTATAATTAAATATGGAATAACATTTTGCGGAAATTCACCAGAAGTGAAAGAAGTATTTACTAAACAAAACCAAGCCATTCGAATTATAGGCAAGGAAAGAATGCAATGTTCATGTAAGCCACTGTTCAAAAAGCTTACATTGGCATGTGTTTATATACTGGAGACAGCTTTATTTGTAAAAAGAAATAGATTTAACTTTCATGCATATATCGTGTTCATTTGCATTACACGAGGCATATTAAGGATATACACGTAACCTCAATCAGAACTACAATGTTTAAGAACGGAGTACTGCATTCCTGTACAATAGTTTACAATTCCCTTCCTAATGACTTCAAAAGCATAAATAACTACAACGTGTTTCAAACTAGAAGAAGGGCTTTCTTGCAGGAGCACTGCTTTTAAACAGTAAAGGAATATCTGCAATTTAACAAAACCATATAATCATAAAACATGAATTTACTTAGCTTGTTCATGTCCCTCATTTATAGTTATTTCCAATTTGTGTTACATTATAATTATTGTAGGTTAGGTATATTTGATATTTAACATTGTAATATTAAGTGTAAATTTACTGACTTATCCTATATCAAGGTACTAAGTACACATTTGATTTTAACTGGTGAGTAAATTTGAATTTGAATTTGAATTCTTTCAAACATAGTTAACCACTGCTGATGAAACTTGGCTACATCATTTTGTTCCTGACAGCAAACAGCAAATCTCAGCACCGAAATCTCCTTCATCACCAACCCCCCAAAAGCAAAAGTGGCTGCTTCTGCTGGGAAAGTTATGGTCATCTCATTCTTTGATATTCATGGAATGGTTTATGTGCATGTTGTACCTGCACACATAGCAGTAACTGGACAATAGGACAGCAATGTCCTGAAAACATTGCATATCCATAATTGGCACAAAAGACCACATTTCCATGAAGCAGGCTGGATGCTGCACCACGACTATGCGTGGCGGTATATTGCCAATGCAAAAATCAATGTGAAGTCCATTCCTCACCCTCCCTGTAGTCCGGATTTAGGCCCATGGGACCTTTTTCTATTCCCTAACTTGAAGAAGACCTTAGTTGGAGGCATTATCCATCATTAAAAGCAGTGGTGAAGTATGAGCAATGGATTTTGAAGGATCTCTCAGAAAATGGTTATAGCATGTGTTTGGAGACTGATAGAAATGCTGGGACAAGTGCATTGCATTCAGGGGAGACTACTTTGAGAAGGAATATCAAAATTGTGAGGATGAGTAAAGGTATTACGTTGGCCGACAAAATTGAGATCAATCTTTACTGAACAGCCTTCGTACAAATTAGGAATTTCCAGAATGTCTATCGATCACAGACTGCCTTAATATGGAAACATTTTCTAAATTTCCATTTCCTTCAAACTGTCACTAATAATTCTAATTCAAATTCCATGTGTTGGAACATTTCATTTTAAATGAAATGATTACCTTGAATATTTTGGGAATGTCCTAGGAAGGTCTCGGCCTTCTGATTGACCTGAGCAAAAACTGGTAGATAAAAATTTCCTACACAAAGTATGTAGTCTTGTCAAAACACATAGATTATTTTAAATAGGTTTGTATTAAGCTGTGATCCAATTTGTGAATGATTTTAGTAATGAAGATAAACTAAGAGTTTAGCTCGGCAACAACCTTTATATCAGGGAAAGCAATACAATTTAACACTGCAGTGAAATGCCTAAAAGTGTCGTCGGTTCATCTTAGTTATTTTAACCTCTGAGATTATGCCAGTTTTATTGCTGAAATATTTTAACATAAAGTTACATAGCTCTGTATCACAATGGATTGTGGAAAGAATTCTACTATTGTTTGGCATATTCATTGTCTTTTATGAAATATTCCTTTGCAGATATAAAAAATATAGCTAAAGTTTTATATCAGCACAATCATATATTAGCATGACGAACAAGAGGTCTAGAGCACATATTAATATCAATTTATAAAGTAATATATTGGGGATAGTAGCTGAATAGAGTGCTTTTTCATGGTTTTAGTGGCAGTTAACCAAAAAGCTACTTCAGTGGGTAATGCAGATAACTGCATTATCATCAATCCCAAATCGTGCATGGACTACTGCTGGCCGTACCCACTGCTTTTGAAAACTAAAAAACAGACGAAAGGAGTGCAAGTTATAAATAAAATAACCAACATTTTAATAACATTTGCATCCTAGAAAGAATGCCATTAAGACACAAAGGTAACATTATTCAAAACCTGCCCCCTATAAATTTGTCTTATTTATGAGTTACAATATTGAGATTATTATTTTTAATGATCTATATCACATTTTATACATTGTGTCAACATGAAATATTCAATGCCATGGCCGGAATTTTAACCATGGATTTCCTTGTTTGCGCCCAGTCGCAATTACCCATTGATTTACAGTGGCCAACATGCCATCATGACATTAAAACCTCCAATTGATTCATATATGTATTTTCCTGGTAAACCACAATTGCCTTTCGTATTTGTGACAGCTGGTTTGTGGCGGCATGCTATTGTAAGCACAAATGAGAAATAAACACGCCGTGGCAGTTTCATTGTAACTACTCTTGGTTCCTGCCTGTAAGAACCAGGCAAGTTCACACATGTTCAGTATTGCCTACCGCTGCAGTGGAGGTAACATGCAGTTACAGTTTATATTAGAGGAATATCCGGAGTTTCCTTCAACCGTAATCACTGCTGAGGAAACTTGGCTACATCATTTTGAGCCTGAGAGCATACAGCATAGCACAGTGTGGAAATCTCTTTGATCACCAACACCCAAAAAAGCAAAAGTAGTTGCTTCTGCTGGGAATGTTATGGTCATCTCATTCTTTGATATTCATGAAATGGTTTAACAGTATGTTAGACCTGCAAACGCATCAGTAACTGGACAATACTACAGGGATGTCCTGAAAACATTTCAAGTCCATAATAGGCGCAAAAGACCACATTTCCATGTAGCATGTTGGATGCTACACGACGATAATGCGGGACTGCATATTTACAATGCATATATCAATGTGAAATAAATCACCCACCCTCCCTGTATTCTGGAATTAGCGCCATGTGACTTTTTCTATTCCCTAACTTCAAGAAACGCCTTCTTTGAAGGCATTATCCATCATCAGAAGCAGTGGTGAAAGATGCAGAGGAGATTTTGAAGGATCTCTCAAAAAATTGTTTCCAGCATGTGTTTGAAGACCGTTAGTAACGCTGGGATAAGTGCATCGCATTCACAGGGAAGTCTACTATTAGAAGGAATATCAAAATTATGAGGATAAGTAAAAGTTTTACTTTGTCAAAATGAATCATGATCAATATTTATTGAACAGCCTTCCTACAACTAAAGTATTTCCAGATTGCAAATCAAGCACAGACTGGCTTATTAGGAACCTTTTTCTAAATTTCCATTTTCTCAAAAATGGCAATAATTATTTTAATTCATATACCATGTTTTAGATCATTTCATAAGAAATGAAATGCACACCTTGAATATTTTGGGAATGTCCTCAGAAGGTCTCTGTCTCATGGATGACTTTAGCAAAAACTGGTAGAAAAAATCTTACTACACAAATATGTAGATCTTTTCAAAACACATACATTATTTTAAATATACCTTTTTTAAGCTCTGATCCATTTTGGGATGATTTTAGTATTGAAGTTAAACTAGGAATTTTGCTTGGCAACAACTTTTATATCAGGGAAAGTAATAATACTTAACGCTCCAGTGAAAAGGCTCAAAATATCAATATGGTCATTTTTATTATTTTACATTCTGAGATTGTGCCAGTCTTATTGCTGAAATCTTTTACATAAAGTTACAAAGTTCTGTTTCACAATGGATTGTGTAAGGAACTCTATTATCATTTGGCATACTCTGTATTTTTGTGAAGGTTTCCTTTGGAGATATAAAAAGCACAGTTATAGTTTTATATCAGCACAATCGTATATTAGCATCATGAACAACAGGTCTAGAGCACATATTAATATCAAATTCTGAAGTAAATTTTGGGGATAGTTGTTCCATAGGGTACTTTTTCATGTTATTTGTGGCAGTTAAGAAAAAAATTGTTCAGAAGGTAATGGAGATAACTGCATTATCAACTGATCGCACCTGATGCATGATCCAGCGTACCTCTGGTTTGAAACTTAACTTACAAATTTAAAGAAATTATAAGACATATTTCAAACAAACCCTAATACCAATACTCTTTCTGCAGTTAGGTCAGACTTACTTGACATTACATATCGACTGCCGCAAGGCTCAATTGTGGGCCCATTTCTATTTATCTTGTATATAAATGACTTTGTAAATAACATCAAGGCTCATAACACTGTACTGTTTGCAGATGACACTAACTTACTAATAACAGCAAAGAGTAATGCAACATTAAATAATACATTAAGTCACACCAGTAATGACTTGGTATCATGGATAGCTAATAACAACCTGGTTTTAAGCACGGATAAGACAGTTTGTCTTAAATTTAGTATTACTGACAGACGAAACAATGAAAGTATTCCTGAAGTAAAATTAAATAATAAATTAATTTCATACAAAAGTGAAACAAACTTTTTAGGCTTGTGGATACAGGATAACTTAAAATGGAAACCTCATAGCTGTCATCTGCTAACCAAATTAAGCAGGAATATATATGCTCTAAGAATATTAAGTCAAAGTGTCAGCCTTTATGTACTTTTAATGTCCTATTATGCACAAATACGTTCTATAATTAAATATGGAATAATATTTTGGGGAAGTTCACCAGAAGTGAAAGAAGTATTTACTAAACAAAACCAAGCCATTTGAATTATAGGCAACGAAAGAATGCTATGTTCATGTAAGCCACTGTTCAAAAAGCTTTACATACTTCCATTGGCATGTGTTTATATACTGGAGACAGCTTTATTTTTAAAAAGAAATAGATTTAACTTTCATGCATATATCGTGTTCATATGCATTACGCGAGGCATATTAAGGATATACACGTAACCTCAATCAGAACTACATTGTTTAAGAATGGAGTACTGCATTCCTGTACAATAGTTTACAATTCCCTTCCTAATGACTTCAAAAGCATAAATAACTATATCGTGTTTCAAACTAGAAAAAGGACTTTCTTGCAGGAGCACTACTTTAAAACAGTAAAGGAATATCTGCAATTTAACTAAACCAGATAATCATAAAACATGAATTTACTTAGCTTGTTCATGTCCCTCATATATAGTTATTTCCAATTTGTGTTTCATTATAACTAATGTAGGTGAGGTACATTTGATATTTAACATTGTAATATTAAGTGTAAATTTACTGACGTATCCTATATCTAGGTACTAAGTACAGATTTGATTTTAACTGATGAATAAATTTGAATTTGAATTCTTTCAGACATAGGTAACCACTGCGGATGAAAATTGGCTACATCATTTTGTTCATTTTTGAAAGCAAACAGCAAAGTTCAGCATTGAAATTTCCTCCATCACCTACACCGCAAAAGCAAAAGTGGCTGCTTCTGCTGGGAAAGTTATGGTGATCTAATTCTTTGATATGGAATGGTTTATGTGCATGTTCTACCTGCACACATAGCAATAACTGGACAATAGGACAGCAATGTCCTGAAAACATCGCATATCCATAATAGGCACAAAGGCCACATTTCCATGAAGCTGGCTGAATGCTGCACCACGACAATGCGCGGCGGTATATTGCCAATGCAAAAATCAATGTGACGTCCATCGCTCATCCTCCCTGTAGTCCGGATTTAGCCCCATGGGACCTTTTTCTATTCCCTAACTTGAAGAAGACCTTAGTTGGAGGCATTATCCATCATCAGAAGCAGTGGTGAAGTTTGAGCAGTGGATTTTGAAGGATCTCTCAGAAAATGGTTATAGCATGTGTTTGGAGACTGATAGAAATGCTGAGAAAAGTGCATTGCATTAAGGGGAGACTACTTTGAGAAGGAATATAAAAATTATGAGGATGAGTAAAGGTGTTACGTTGGCCAAAAAAATTGAAATCAATCTTTGCTGAACAGCCTTCGTACAAATTAGGAATTTCCAGAATGCCTATCAATCACAGACTGCCTTAATATGGAAACATTTTCTAAATTTCCATTTCCTTCAAACTGTCACTAATAATTCTAATTCAAATTCCATGTGTTGGAACATTTCATTTTAAATGAAATGTTTACCTTGAATATTTTGGGAATGTCCTAGGAAGGTCTCGGCCTTCTGATTGACCTGAGCAAAAACTGGTAGATAAAAATTTCCTACACAAAGTATGTAGTCTTGTCAAAACACATAGATTATTTTAAATATGTTTGTATTAAGCTGTGATCCAATTTGTGAATGATTTTAGTAATGAAGATAAACTAAGAGTTTAGCTTGGCAACAATCTTTATATCAGGGAAAGCAATAAAATTTAACACTGCAGTGAAATGCCTCAAAGTGTCGTCGGGTCATCTTTATAATTTTAACTTCTGAGAGTATGCCAGTATTATTGCTGAAATATTTTAACATAAAGTTACATAGCTCTGTATCACAATGGATTGTGGAAAGAATTCTACTATTGTTTGGCATATTCATTGTCTTTTTATGAAATATTCCTTTGCAGATATAAAAAATATAGCTAAAGTTTTATATCAGCACAATCATATATTAGCATGACGAACAAGAGGTCTAGAGCACATATTAATATCAATTTATAAAGTAATATATTGGGGATAGTAGCTGAATAGAGTGCTTTTTCATGGTTTTTGTGGCAGTTAACCAAAAAACTACTTCAGTGGGTAATGCAGATAACTGCATTATCATCAATCCCAAATCGTGCATGGACTACTGCTGGCCGTACCCACTGCTTTTGAAAACTAAAAAAAAAAACGAAAAGAGTGCAAGTTAAAAATAAAATTACCAACATTTTAATAAGATTTGCATCCTAGAAAGAATGCCATTAAGACACATAGGTAACATTATTCAAAACCTGCACCCCTATAAATTTGTCTTATTTATCTGTTACAGTATTGAGATTCTTATTTTCAATGATCTATATCACATTTTATACATTGAGTCAACATGAAATATTCAATGCCATGGCCGGAATTTTAACCATGGATCTCCTGGTTTGCGCCCAGTAGCAGTTACCCATTGAGTTACAGTGGCCATCATGCCATCATAAGATTAAAACCTCCAATTGACTCACATATGTATTTTCCTGGTAAACCACAATTGTCTTTCGTATTTGTGACACCTGGATTGTGGCGGCATGCTATTGTAAGCACAAATGTGAAATAAACACGCCGTAGCAGTTTCATTGTAACTACTCTTGGTTCCCGCCTGTAAGAACCAGGCAAGTTCACACATGTTCAGTATTGCCTGCTGCTGCAGTGGAGGTAACATGCAGTTATAGTTGATATTAGAGGAACATTCGGAGTTTCTTTCAAACATAATCACTGCTGAGGAAACTTGGCTACATTATTTTGAGCCTGAGAGCATACAGCATAGCTCAGTGTGGAAACCTCCTTTATCACCAACCCCCAAAAAAGCAAAAGTGGTTGCTTCTGTTGGGAAAGTTATGGTCATCTCCTTCTTTGATATTCATGAAATGGTTTAACAGCATGTTAGACCTGCAAACACATCAGTAACTGGACAAGACTACAGGGTTGTCCTGAAAACATTTCAAGTCCATAATAGGCGCAAAAGACCACATTTCCATGTAGAATGTTGGATGCTACACCACGATAATGCAGGACTGCATATTTCCAATGCACATATCAATATGAAATACATCACCCACCCTTCCTGTATTCCGGAATTAGTGCCATGTGACTTTTTTCTATTCCCTAACTTGAAGAAACGCCTTCTTTGAAGGCATTATCCATCATCAGAAGCAGTGGTGAAAGCTGCAGAGGAGATTTTGAAGGATCTCTCAAAAAATAGTTTCCAGCATGTGTTTGAAGACTGGTAGAAATGCTGGGATAAGTGCATCGCATTCAGGGAAGCCTACTATGAGAAGGAATATCAAAATTATGAGGATGAGTAAAGGTTTTACTTTGTCAAAATGAATCATGATCAATATTTATTGAACAGCCTTCCTACAACAAAAGTATTTCCAGATTGCAAATTAAGCACTGACTGCCTTATTAGGAACCTATTTCTAAATTTCCATTTTCTCAAAAATGGCAATAATTATTTTAATTCATATACCATGTTTTAGATCATTTCATAAGAAATGAAATGCACACCTTGAATATTTTGGGAATGTCCTCAGAAGGTCTCTGTCTCATGGATGACTTTAGCAAAAACTGGTAGAAAAAATCTTACTACACAAATATGTAGATCTTTTCAAAACACATACAATATTTTAAATATATTTCTTTTAAGCTCTGATCCATTTTGGGATGATTTTAGTATTGTAGTTAAACTAGGAATTTTGCTTGGCAACAACTTTTATATCAGGGAAAGTAATAATACTTAACGCTCCAGTGAAAAGGCTCAAAATATCAATATGGTCATGTTTATTATTTTACATTCTGAGATTGTGCCAGTCTTATTGCTGAAATCTTTTACATAAAGTTACAAAGTTCTGTTTCACAATGGACTGTGGAAGGAACTCTATTATCATTTGGCATACTCTGTATTTTTGTGAAGGTTTCCTTTGGAGATATAAAAAGCACAGTTATAGTTTTATATCAGCACAATCATATATTAGCATCATGAACAACAGGTCTAGAGCACATATTAATATCAAATTCTGAAGTAAATTTTGGGGATAGTTGTTCCATAGGGTACTTTTTCATGTTATTAGTGGCAGTTAAGAAAAAAATTCTTCAGTAGGTAATGCAGATAACTGCATTATCAACTGATCGCACCTGATGCATGATCCAGCGTACCTCTGGTTTGAATCTTACCTTACAAATTGAAAGAAATTATAAGACATTTTTCAAACAAACCCTAATACCAATATTCATTCTGCAGTTAGGTCAGACTTACTTGACATTACATATCGACTGCCGCAAGGCTCAATTGTTGGCCCATTTCTATTTATCTTGTATATAAATGACTTTGTAAATAACATCAAGGCTCATAACACTGTACTGTTTGCAGATGACACTAACTTACTAATAACAGCAAAGAGTAATGCAACATTAAATAATACATTAAGTCACACTAGTAAAGACTTGGTATCATGGATAGCTAATAACAACCTGGTTTTAAGCACGGATAAGACAGTTTGTCTTAAATTTAGTATTACTGACAGAGGAAACAATGAAAGTATTCCTGAAGTAAAATTAAATAATAAATTAATTTCATACAAAAGTGAAACAAACTTTTTAGGCTTGTGGATACAGGATAACTTAAAATGGAAACCTCATACCTGTCATCTGGTAACCAAATTAAGCAGGAATATATATGCTCTAAGATATTAAGTCAAAGTGTCAGCCTTTATGTACTTTTAATGTCCTTTTATGCACAAGTACGTTCTATAATTAAATATGGAATAATATTTTGGGGAAGTTCACCAGAAGTGAAAGAAGTATTTACTAAACAAAACCAAGCCATTTGAATTATAGGCAACGAAAGAATGCTATGTTCATGTAAGCCACTGTTCAAAAAGCTTTACATACTTCCATTGGCATGTGTTTATATACTGGAGACAGCTTTATTCGTAAAAAGAAATAGATTTAACTTTCATGCATATATCGTGTTCATATGCATTACACGAGGCATATTAAGGATATACACGTAACCTCAATCAGAACTACATTGTTTAAGAATGGAGTACTGCATTCCTGTACAATAGTTTACAATTCCCTTCCTAATGACTTCAAAAGCATAAATAACTACATCGTGTTTCAAACTAGAAAAAGGACTTTCTTGCAGGAGCACTACTTTTAAACAGTAAAGGAATATCTGCAATTTAACTAAACCAGATAATCATAAAACATGAATTTACTTAGCTTGTTCATTTCCCTCATTTATAGTTATTTCCAATTTGTGTTTCATTATAACTAATGTAGGTGAGGTATATTTGATATTTAACATTGTAATATTAAGTGTAAATTTACTGACGTGTCCTACATCTAGGTACTAAGTACAGATTTGATTTTAACTGATGAATAAATTTGAATTTGAATTCTTTCAGACATAGGTAACCACTGCTGATGAAACTTGGCTACATCATTTTGTTCATTTTTGAAAGAAAACAGCAAAGCTCAGCATTGAAATTTCCTCCATCACCTACACCCAAAAGCAAAAGTGGTTGCTTCTGCTGGAAAAGTTATGGTGATCTAATTCTTTGATATGGAATGGTTTATGTGCATGTTCTACCTGCACACATAGCAATAACTGGACAATAGGACAGCAATGTCCTGAAAACATCGCATATCAGAAGACCTTAGTTGGAGGCATTATCCATCATCAGAAGCAGTGGTGAAGTTTGAGCAGTGGATTTTGAAGGATGTCTCAGAAAATGGTTATAGAATGTGTTTGGAGACTGATAGAAATGCTGAGACAAGTGCATTGCATTCAGGGGAGACTACTTTGAGAAGGAATATCAAAATTATGAGGATGAGTAAAGGTATTACGTTGGCCAATAAAATTGAGATCAATCTTTACTGAACAGCCTTCGTACAAATTAGGAATTTCCAGAATGCCTATCGATCACAGACTGCCTTAATATGGAAACATTTTCTAAATTTCCATTTCCTTCAAAATGTCACTAATAATTCTAATTCAAATTCCATGTGTTGGAACATTTCATTTTAAATGATATGTTTACCTTGAATATTTTGGGAATGTCCTAGGTAGGTCTCGGCCTTCTGATTGACCTGAGCAAAAACTGGTAGATAAAAATTCCCTACACAAAGTATGTAGTCTTGTCAAAACACATAGATTATTTTAAATATGTTTGTATTAAGCTGTGATCCAATTTGTGAATGATTTTAGTAATGAAGATAAACTAAGACTTTAGCTTGGCAACAACCTTTATATCAGGGAAAGCAATAAAATTTAACACTGCAGTGAAATGCCTCAAAGTGTCGTCGGGTCATCTTTATTATTTTAAATTCTGAGATTATGCCAGTTCTATTGCTGAAATATTTTAACATAAAGTTACATAGCTCTGTATCACAATGGATTGTGGAAAGATTTCTACTATTGTTTGGCATATTCATTGTCTTTTTATGAAATATTCCCTTGCAGATATAAAAAATATAGCTAAAGTTTTATATCAGCACAATCATATATTAGCATGACGAACAAGAGATCTAGAGCACATATTAATATCAATTTATGAAGTAATATATTGGGGATAGTAGCTGAATAGAGTGCTTTTTCATGGTTTTAGTGGCATTTAACCAAAAAGCTACTTCAGTGGGTAATGCAGATAACTGCATTACCATCAATCCCAAATCGTGCATGGACTACTGCTGGCCGTACCCACTGCTTTTGAAAACTAAAAAACAAACGAAAAGAGTGCAAACTATAAATAAAATAACCAACATTTTAATAACATTTGCATCCTAGAAAGAATGCCATTAAGACACATAGGTAACATTATTCAAAACCTGCACCCCTATAAATTTGTCTTATTTATCTGTTACAGTGTTGAGATTCTTATTTTCAATGACATATATCACATTTTATACATTGAGTCAACATGAAATATTCAATGCCATGGCGGGAATTTTAACCATGGATCTCCTGGTTTGCACCCAGTCGCAATTACCATTGAGTTACAGTAGCCATCATGCCATCATGAGATTGAAACCTCCAATTGACTCACATATGTATTTTCCTGGTAAACCACAATTGTCTTTCGTATTTGTGACAACTGGATTGTGGCGGCATGCTATTGTAAGCACAAATGTGAAATAAACACGCCGTAGCAGTTTCATTGTAACTACTCTTGGTTCCCGCCTGTAAGAACCAGGCAAGTTCACACATGTTCAGTATTGCCTACCGCTGCAGTGGAGGTAACATGCAGTTACAGTTGATATTAGAGGAACATCCCGAGTTTCTTTCAAACATAATCACTGCTGAGGAAACTTGGCTACATTATTTTGAGGCTGAGAGCATACAGCATAGCTCAGTGTGGAAATCTCCTTTATCACCAACCCCCAAAAAAGCAAAAGTGGTTGCTTCTGCTGGGAAAGTTATGGTCATCTCCTTCTTTGATATTCATGAAATGGTTTAACAGCATGTTAGACCTGCAAACACATCAGTAACTGGACAAGACTACAGGGATGTCCTGAAAACATTTCAAGTCCATAATAGGCGCAAAAGACCACATTTCCATGTAGAATGTTGGATGCTACACCACGGTAACGCAGGACTGCATATTTCCAATGCACATATCAGTATGAAATACATCACCCACCCTTTCTGTATTCCGGAATTAGTGCCATGTGACTTTCTTCTATTCCCTAACTTGAAGAAACGCCTTCTTTGAAGGCATTATCCATCATCAGAAGCAGTGGTGAAAGCTGCAGAGGAGATTTTGAAGGATCTCTCAAAAAATTGTTTCCAGCATGTGTTTGAAGACTGGTAGAAATGCTGGGATAAGTGCATCGCATTCAGGGAAGCCTACTATGAGAAGGAATATCAAAATTATGAGGATGAGTAAAGGTTTTACTTTGTCAAAATGAATCATGATCAATATTTATTGAACAGCCTTCCTACAACTAAAGTATTTCCAGATTGCAAATCAAGCACAGACTGCCTTATTAGGAACCACTTTCTAAATTTCCATTTTCTCAAAAATGGCAATAATTATTTTAATTCATATACCATGTTTTAGATCATTTCATAAGAAATGAAATGCACACCTTGAATATTTTGGGAATGTCCTCAGAAGGTCTCCGTCTCATGGATGACTTTAGCATAAACTGGTAGAAAAAATCTTACTACAGATATATGTAGATCTTTTCAAAACACATACATTATTTTAAATATATTTTTTTTAAGCTCTGATCCATTTTGGGATGATTTTAGTATTGAAGTTAAACTAGGAATTTTGCTTGGCAACAACTTTTATATCAGGGAAAGTAATAATACTTAACGCTCCAGTGAAAAGGCTCAAAATATCAATATGGTCATGTTTATTATTTTACATTCTGAGATTGTGCCAGTCTTATTGCTGATATCTTTTACATAAAGTTACAAAGTTCTGTTTCACAATGGATTGTGTAAGGAACTCTATTATCATTTGGCATACTCTGTATTTTTGTGAAGGTTTCCTTTGGAGATATAAAAAGCACAGTTATAGTTTTATATCAGCACAATCATATATTAGCATCATGAACAACAGGTCTAGAGCACATATTAATATCAAATTCTGAAGTAAATTTTGGGGATAGTTGTTCCATAGGGTACTTTTTCATGTTATTTGTGGCAGTTAAGAAAAAAATTGTTCAGTAGGTAATGGAGATAACTGAATTATCAACTGATGGCACCTGGTGCATGGACCAGCGTACAGGTAGTTTGAAACTTACCTTACAAATTGAAACAAATTAACAGAGATTTTCAACCTAAACCCTAATACCAATACTCATTCGGTAGTTAGATCAGACTTACGTGACATTACATATCGACTGCCGCAAGGCTCAATTGTGGACCCATTTCTATTTATCTTGAATATAAATGACTTTGTAAATAACATCAAGGCTCATAAGACTGTACTGTTTGCAGATGACACTAACTTACTAATAACAGCAAAGAGTAATGCAACATTAAATAATACATTAAGTCACACTAGTAAAGACTTGGTATCATGGATAGCTAATAACAACCTGGTTTTAAGCACGGATAAGACAGTTTGTCTGAAATTTAGTTTTACTGACAGAGGAAACAATGAAAGTATTCCTGAAGTAAAATTAAATAATAAATTAATTTCATACAAAAGTGAAACAAACTTTTTAGGCTTGTGGATACAGGAAAACTTAAAATGGAAACCTCATACCTGTCATCTGCTAACCAAATTAAGCAGGAATATATATGCTCTAAGAATATTAAGTCAAAGTGTCAGCCTTTATGTACTTTTAATGTCCTATTATGCACAAATACGCTCTATAATTAAATATGGAATAATAATTTGGGGAAGTTCACCAGAAGTGAAAGAAGTATTTACTAAACAAAACCAAGCCATTTGAATTATAGGCATCGAAAGAATGCTATGTTCATGTAAGCCACTGTTCAAAAAGCTATACATACTTCCATTGGCATGTGTTTATATACTGGAGACAGCTTTATTTGTAAAAAGAAATAGATTTAACTTTCATGCATATATCGTGTTCATATGCATTACACGAGGCATATTAAGGATATACACGTAACCTCAATCAGAACTACATTGTTTAAGAATGGAGTACTGCATTCCTGTACAATAGTTTACAATTCCCTTCCTAATGACTTCAAAAGCATAAATAACTACATCGTGTTTCAAAATAGAAAAAGGACTTTCTTGCAGGAGCACTACTTTTAAACAGTAAAGGAATATCTGCAATTTAACTAAACCAGATAATCATAAAACATGAATTTACTTAGCTTGTTCATTTCCCTCATTTATAGTTATTTCCAATTTGTGTTTCATTATAACTAATGTAGGTGAGGTATATTTGATATTTAACATTGTAATATTAAGTGTAAATTTACTGACGTATCCTATATCTAGGTACTAAGTACAGATTTGATTTTAACTGATGAATAAATTTGAATTTGAATTCTTTCAGACATAGGTAACCACTGCTGATGAAACTTGGCTACATCATTTTGTTCATTTTTGACAGCAAACAGCAAAGCTCAGCATTGAAATTTCCTCCATCACCTACACCCCAAAAGCAAAAGTGGCTGCTTCTGCTGGGAAAGATATGGTGATCTAATTCTTTGACATGGAATGGTTTATGTGCATGTTCTACCTGCACACATAGCAATAACTGGACAATAGGACAGCAATGTCCTGAAAACATCGCATATCCATAATAGGCACAAAGGCCACATTTCCATGAAGCTGGCTGAATGCTGCACCACGACAATGCGCGGCGGTATATTGCCAATGCAAAAATCAATGTGAAGTCCATCGCTCATCCTCCCTGTAGTCCGGATTTAGCCCCATGGGACCTTTTTCTATTTCCAAACTTGAAGAAGACCTTAGTTGGAGGCATTATCCATCATCAGAAGCAGTGGTGAAGTTTGAGCAGTGGATTTTGAAGGATCTCTCAGAAAATGGTTATAGCATGTGTTTGGAGACTGATAGAAATGCTGGGACAAGTGCATTGCATTCACGGGAGACTACTTTGAGAAGGAATATCAAAATTATGAGGATGAGTAAAGGTATTACGTTGGCCAAAAAAATTGAGATCAATCTTTACTGAACAGCCTTCGTACAAATTAGGAATTTCCAGAATGCCTATCGATCACAGACTGCCTTAATATGGAAACATTTTCTAAATTTCCATTTCCTTCAAACTGTCACTAATATTTCTAATTCAAATTCCATGTGTTGGAACATTTCATTTTAAATGAAATATTTACCTTGAATATTTTGGGAATGTCCTAGGAAGGTCTCGGCCTTCTGATTGACCTGAGCAAAAACTGGTAAATAAAAATTTCCTACACAAAGTATGTAGTCTTGTCAAAACACATAGATTATTTTAAATATTATAAAATTTTAGATGAGTGGCATTTTTTACACATCTGCTTCACTTTCGTTCCTATTTTGAGGACATGTTTCGCAAATCTTCGTTTGCATCTACGGCTCTTGTGCGACTGACGCACAAGAGCCGTAGATGCAAACGAAGATTTGCGAAACATGTCCTCAAAATAGGTACGAAAGTGAAGCAGATGTGTAAAAAATGCGACTCATCTAAAATTTAATAATTTTTCGCTTCACTATGGTGTTCCAATACAGTTGAATCTTGATATATTTTAAATATGTTTGTATTAAGCTGTGATCCAGTTTGTGAATGATTTTAGTAATGAAGATAAACTAAGATTTTAGCTTGGCAACAACCTTTATATCAGGGAGAGCAATAAAATTTAACACTGCAGTTAAATGCCTTAAAGTGTCGTTGGGTCATCTTTATTATTTTAACTTCTGAGATTATGCCAGTTTAATTGCTGAAATATTTTAACATAAAGTTACATAGCTCTGTATCACAATAGATTGTGGAAAGAATTCTACTATTGTTTGGCATACTCATTGCCTTTTTTTGAAATATTCCTTTGCAGATATAAAAAATATAGCTAAAGTTTTATATCAGCACAATCATATATTAGCATGACGAACAAGAGGTCTAGAGCACATATTAATATCAATTTATAAAGTAATATATTGGGGATAGTAGCTGAATAGAGTGCTTTTTCATGGTATTAGTGGCAGTTAACCAAAAAACTACTTCAGTGGGTAGTGCAGATAACTGCATTATCATCAATCCCAAATCGTGCATGGACTACTGCTGGCCGTACCCACTGCTTTTGAAAACTAAAAAACAAACGAAAGGAGTGCAAGTTATAAATAAAATAACCAACATTTTAATAACATTTGCGTCCTAGAAAGAATGCCACTAAGACACATAGGTAACATTATTCAAAACCTGCACCCTATAAATTTGTCTTATTTATCTGTTACAGTATTGAGATTCTTATTTTCAATGATCTATATCACATTTTATACATTGAGTCAACATGAAATATTCAATGCCATGGCCGGAATTTTAACCATGGATCTCCTGGTTTGCGCCCAATCGCAATTACCCATTGAGTTACAGTAGCCATCATGCCATCATGAGATTAAAACCTCCAATTGACTCACATATGTATTTTCCTGGTAAACCACAATTGTCTTTCGGATTTGTGACACCTGGATTGTGGCGGCATGCTATTGTAAGCACAAATGTGAAATAAACACGCCGTAGCAGTTTCATTGTAACTACTCTTGGTTCCCGCCTGTAAGAACCAGGCAAGTTCACACATGTTCAGTATTGCCTGCCGCTGCAGTGGAGGTAACATGCAGTTATAGTTGATATTAGAGGAACATTCGGAGTTTCTTTCAAACATAATCACTGCTGAGGAAACTTGGCTACATTATTTTGAGCCTGAGAGCATACAGCATAGCTCAGTGTGGAAATCTCCTTTATCACCAACCCCCAAAAAAGCAAAAGTGGTTGCTTCTGTTGGGAAAGTTATGGTCATCTCCTTCTTTGATATTCATGAAATGGTTTAACAGCATGTTAGACCTGCAAACACATCAGTAACTGGACAAGACTACAGGGATGTCCTGAAAACATTTCAAGTCCATAATAGGCGCAAAAGACCACATTTCCATGTAGAACGTTGGATGCTACACCACGATAATGCAGGACTGCATATTTCCAATGCACATATGAATATGAAATACATCACCCACCCTTCCTGTATTCCGGAATTAGTGTCATGTGACTTTTTTCTATTCCCTAACTTGAAGAAACGCCTTCTTTGAAGGCATTATCCATCATCAGAAGCAGTGGTGAAAGCTTCAGAGGAGATTTTGAAGGACCTCTCAAAAAATTGTTTCAAGCATGTGTTTGAAGACTGGTAGAAATGCTGGGATAAGTGCATCGCATTCAGGGAAGCCTACTATGAGAAGGAATATCAAAATTATGAGGATGAGTAAAGGTTTTACGTTGTCAAAATGAATCGTGATCAATATTTATTGAACAGCCTTCCTACAACTAAAGTATTTCCAGATTATTAAATTTTAGATGAGTCGCATTTTTTAACACATCTGCTTCACTTTCGTACCTATTTTGAGGACATGTTTCGCAAATCTTCGCTTGCATCTACGGCTCTTGTGCGACTGACGCTAGATCCAGCGGTGTGGGTAATTCTGGGGTTGTTGCTGCCATCTGTTGATTTAGTGATGAACTGAAATGTGGGATTCTCTTCTAGCGGGATTTCAAAATTCATTAGTTGATTTTTATGTTTTTCTATGTATATCCTCTCCCATATGACGAGTTCACTATGTTTTTGTACGTATTTTAGTAATTCTGTGCTATCTTCAATTTCATGATTTTCAGACCAGAAATGAGCTGCTATTGCAGACTTATCAATATTTTTGTATCTTAAGTGCCTGAAGTGTTCTTTCTTTCTTGTGCCTATGTTCCTTTTTGTCCTCCCTATGTAAATTTTTTCACAGTCTTTACACTTAATTTTGTAAATGCCTGACTTTTCCTCTGGTTTTAACTTATCAGTATTATTACTGTGAAGTAGGTTTTTAATGTTGTAATTGTTTTTTGGTGCCAATGTTATATTGTATTTCTTGAATATTTTTTGGAACTTTTTTGTGGCCCAGCGGTGGTAAGTAAATTTAGCAAATCTAGTTTCTTGTTTTATTGGTGTGAGAGCTGTGATCTGTCTTAATTTCTTTTGAAGTTTGAATAATTTTAGTTTTTTATCTACAAGGTTTTTTCCATATCCATTTTTAATTGCAGTTTTTAAGATTTGATGGTATTCGTTTTGATATTCTTGCTGGCTGAGAGGTAGATTTACTAATCTCTATGTCAGACTGTTGATGGTTGCATGTTTGTGTGGAATTGGGTTGAAACTATTTGCTTTAATGTAATTATCTGTGTGTGTTGCTTTTCTATGAATGCCAAATTCTAGTTTTTCATTGCCTTTTTTGATTTTAAGGTCTAAAAAAGGTAGAGTACAGTCCTCTTCAGTTTCTACTGTGAATTGTATGCTGGGTTCTTGCAGGTTGAGTAGTTTCAAAGCATCATCTATTAGTTTGTAGGGCACTATTGCAAAGATGTCGTCTACGTATCTGTACCATGTTTTAAACATATGAGGGAAGGCTTTAGTAATATGTGTTTCGAAAAAGCTCATGTATAGATTGGCCAAAAATGGTGATAGCGGGCTTCCCATAGCTAGTCCTGAAATTTGTTTGTAATATTTTCCATCGAAGACAAAATAATTTTGATGTATACATAATTCAGTCATTGCCACATATTCTTCTATTGCATTGGCATCCATGTTTATAGAATTTAGCCATTTTTTCAGCTGAATCAAAAGTTTGTCTAATGGAATGCTAGGGAATAGGGAGCGGACATCAAAGGATACTAAAGTGTCATGAGGTTTTAGTTTAATATTTTGAATTTTTTCTACCAGGCCTAAAGAGTTTTTTATACTCAGAGTATGGAATTGTGGAAAGGACTGAAATTTTTTGGTTAGCCATTTTGCCAGAAGGTAAGTAGGAGTGTTTATATTATTTACAATGGGTCTCATGGGTATGTTGGGTTTGTGTATTTTAGGCAAACCATATATTCTTGCAAGGGTAGGGTTGTCTGGTTTGATAGTTTTTTGTTCTGTAGTTGTTAAAATTTTACTATTAATGATGGTTTTTTGTACATCTTTTATGCAACGGTTGAGTGGATTAGAATCTATTTCCTGGAATTCTTTTTGTTGTAGTAACTCTAACATTTTTTCTTTGTATGTAGCTGTATCTAGGATTACTATTTTGTTCCCTTTATCAGCCCTTGAGAAGATTACATCTTTTTTCCTTAAAGATTTAATTATCTGAATTTGTTTCAAATGCTTTATTGGCTTTTTATTTATTAAGTTTTCCAATATAGGAGCTGATTTTTTTCTAATTATATTTTTGTCCATGGTTTCCAAGCCTTCTACTGCTAATTCTATGTCTGCAATGAATTCATCCGGGTTGCTGGAGTATGTTATACATGTTTTTAGGCTTTGGTTAAGTACATCTTTTTCTTCGTTGTTAAAATTTTGCTTTGAGAGATTAATTACACTATCTAGGGATGTGTTCTTTGCTGAAATTTTGTTATGTTTTGGTTGCCAATGATTATGATTACGTTTTAGTTTCTTATTTTGACGATAAACTTTCTCTTTTTTTTTCTTTTTTCTTTTTTCTTTTTTCTTTTTTTTTTCTCTTTAAACATTACAACATTAAACATAAACAACATTAAAAACCTACTTCACAGTAATAATACTGATAAGATAAAACCAGAGGAAAAGTCAGGCATTTACAAAATTAAGTGTCAAGACTGTGAAAAAATTTACATAGGGAGCACAAAAAGGAACATAGGCACTAGAAAGAAAGAACACTTCAGGCACTTAAGATACAAAAATATTGATAAGTCCGCAATAGCAGCTCATTTCTGGTCTGAAAATCATGAAATTGAAGATAGCACAGAATTACTAAAATACGTACAAAAACATAGTGAACTCGTCATATGGGAGAGGATATACATAGAAAAACATAAAAATCAACTAATGAATTTTGAAATCCCGCTAGAAGAGAATCCCACATTTCAGTTCATCACTAAATCAACAGATGGCAGCAACAACCCCAGAATTACCCACACCGCTGGATCTAGCATCAGTCGCACAAGAGCAGTAGATGCAAGCGAATATTTGCGAAACATGTCCTCAAAATAGGTACGAAAATGAAGCAGATGTGTTAAAAAATGCGACTCATCTAAAATTCAATAATTTTTCGCTTCACTGTGGTGTTCCAATACAGTTGAATCTCGATATTTCCAGATTGCTCATTAAGCACAGACTGCCATATTAGGAACCTATTTCAAAATTTCCATTTTCTCAAAAATGGCAATAATTATTTTAATTCATATACCATGTTTTAGATCATTTCATAAGAAATGAAATGCACACCTTGAATATTTTGGGAATGTCTTTAGAAGGTCTCTGTCTCCTGGATGACTTTAGCAAAAACTGGTAGAAAAAATCTTATTTCACAAAATATGTAGTTCTTTTCAAAACACATAGATAATTTTAAATATATTTGCTTTAAGCTCTGATCCAATTTGGTTATGATTTTAGTATTGAAGTTAAACTAGGAATTTTGCTTGGCAACAACTTTTATATCAGGGAAAGGAATAATACTTAACGCTCCAGTGAAAAGGCTCAAAATATCAATAGGGTCATCTTTATTATTTTACATTCTGAGATTATTGCTGAAATCTTTAACATAAAGTTACAAAGTTCTGTTTCACAATGGATTGTGGAAGGAACTCTATTATCATTTGGCATATTCTTTATATTTTTATGAAGGTTTCCTTTGGAGACATAAAAAGCATAGTTAAAGTTTTATATCAGCACAATCATATATTAGCATCATGAACAAGAGGCCTAGAGCACATATTAATATCAAATTCTGAAGTAAATTTTGGGGATAGTTGTTCCATAGGGTACTTTTTCATGTTATTAGTGGCAGTTAAGAAAAAAATTCTTCAGCAGGTAATGCAGATAACTGCATTATCAAGTGATGGCACCTGGTGCATGGACCAGCGTACAGGTAGTTTGAAACTTACCTTACAAATTGAAACAAATTAACAGAGATTTTCAACCTAAACCCTAATACCAATACTCATTCGGCAGTTAGATCAGACTTACTTGACCTTATATATCGACTGCCGCAAGGCTCAATTCTGGGCCCATTTCTATTTATCTTGTATATAAATGACTTTCTAAATAACATCAAGGCTCATAACACTGTACTGTTTGCAGATGACACTAACTTACTAATAACAGGAAAGAGTAACGCAACATTAAATAATACATTAAGTCACACTAGTAAAGACTTGGTATCATGGATAGCAAATAACAACCTGGTTTTAAACACGGATAAGACAGTTTGTCTTAAATTTAGTATTACTGACAGACAAAACAATGAAAGTATTCCTGAAGTAAAATTAAATAATAAATTAATTTCATACAAAAGTGAAGCAAACTTTTTAGGCTTGTGGATAGAGGATAAATTAAAATGGAAACCTCATACAAGTTATCTACTAACCAAATTAGGCAGGAATATATATGCTCTAAGAATATTAAGTCAAAATGTCAGCCTTTGTGTACTTTTAATGTCCTATTATGCACAAATACATTCTATAATTAAATATGGAATAATATTTTCGGGAAATTCACCAGAAGTCAAAGAAGTATTTACTAAACAAAACCAAGCCATTTGAATTATAGGCAACGAAAGAATGCTATGTTCATGTAAGCCACTGTTTAAAAAGCTTTGCATACTTCCACTGGCATGTGTTTATATACTGGAGACAGCTTTATTTGTAAAAAGAAATAGATTTAACTTTCATGCATATATCGTGTTCATATGCATTACACGCGGCATATTAAGGATATACACATAACCTCAATCAGAACTACAATGTTGAAGAATAGAGTACTGCATTCCTGTACAAGAGTTTACAATTCCCTTCCTAATGACTTCAAAAGCATAAATAACTACAAGGTGTTTCAAACTAGAAAAAGGGCTTTCTTGCATGGAGCACTGCTTTTAGACATTAAAGGAATATCTGCAATTTAACAAAACCAGATAATCATAAAACATGAATTTACTTAGCTTGTTCATTTCCCTCATTTATGGTTATTTCCAATTTGTGTTTCTTTATAACTAATGTAGATTAGGTATATCTGATATTTAACATTCTAATATTAAGTGTAAAATTACTGACGTATCCAATATCAAGGTACTAAGTACATATTTGATTTTTATTGATGAATAAATTTGAATTTGAATTCTTTCAAACATAGGTAACCACTGCTGATGAAACTTAGCTACATCATTTTGTTCATTTTTGACAGCAAACAGCAAAGCTCAGCATTGAAATCTCCTTCATCACCAACCCCCCAAAGGCAAAAGTGGCTGCTTCTGCTGGGAAAGTTATGGTGATCTAATTCTTTGATATTTATGGAATGGCTTATGTGAATTTTGTACCTGCAAACATAGCAGTAACTGGAAAATAGGACAGCAATGTCCTGAAAACATTGCAAGTCCATATTGCGCGCAAAAGACCACATTTCCATGAAGCTCGCTGGATGCTGCACCACGATAATGCGCAGCGGTATATTGCCAATGCAAAAATCAATGTGAAGTCCATCCCTCACCCTCCCTGTAGTTCGGATTTAGCCCCACGGGATCTTTTTCTATTCCCTAACTTGAAGAAGACCTTAGTTGGAGGCATTATCCATCATTAGAAGCAGTGGTGAAGTTTGAGCAGTGGATTTTGAAGGATCTCCCAGAAAATGGTTTCAGCATGTGTTTGGAGACTGATAGAAATGCTGGGACAAGTGCATTGCATTCAGGGGAGACTACTTTGAGAAGGAATATTAAAATTATGAGGATGAGTAAAGGTATTTCGTTGGCCAAAAGGATTGAGATCAATCTTTACTGAACAGCCTTCGTACAAATAAGGAATTTCCAGAATGCCTATCCATCACAGACTGCCTTAATATGGAAACATTTTCTAAATTTCCATTTTCTCAAACTGTCACAAATAATTCTAATTCAAATACCATGTGTTAGAACATTTCATTTTAAATGAAATGTTTATCTTGAATATTTTGGGAATGTCCTTGGAAGGTATCGGCCTTCTGATTGACCTGACCAAAAACTGGTAGATAAAAATTTCCTACACAAAGTATGTAAATCTTGTCAAAACACATAGATTATTTTAAATATGTTTATATTAAGCTGTGATCCAATTTGTGAATGATTTTAGTAATGAAGATAAACTAAGAGTTTAGCTTGGCAACAACCTTTATATCAGGGAAAGCAATAA
Organism: Mantis religiosa; assembly: GCA_030765055.1. Lineage (NCBI taxonomy): Eukaryota > Metazoa > Arthropoda > Insecta > Mantodea > Mantidae > Mantis > Mantis religiosa. Next base: position 1,652,067 of record JAUKNK010000077.1, on the reverse strand, counting down.
AATTTAACACTGCAATGAAAAGCCTCAAAGTGTCGATAGGTTCATCATTATTATTTTACCTTCTGAGATTTATTGCTGAAATATTTTAACATAAAGTTACACAGCTGTGTATCACAATGGATTGTGGAAAGAATTTACTATTGTTTGGCATATTCGTTGTCTTTTTATGAAAGATTCCTTTGCAGATATAAAAAATACAGATAAGCTTTAAATCAGTACAATCATATATTAGCATGACGAACCTGAAGTCTAGAGCACATATTAATATTAATTTCTAAATAATCTATTTGGGATAGTAGCTGAATAGAGTGCTTCTTCATGGTTTTAGTGGCAGTTAACCAAAAAACTTCTTCGGTCGGTAATGCAGATAACTGCATTATCATCAATCCCAATTGGTGCATGTAGTACTGCTGGACCTACCCACAGCTTTTGAAAACAAAAAGCGACATGAAAGGAGTGCAACTTATAAATAAAATAACCAACATTTTAATAACATTTGCATCCTAGAAAGAATGCCATTAAAACACATAGGTAACATTAATAAAAACCTGCACCCCTATAAATTTGTCTTATTTATCTGTTACAATATTGAAATTATTATTTTTAATGATCTATATCACCTTTTATACATTGAGTCAACATGAAATATTCAATGCCATGGCCGGAATTTTAACCATGGATCTCCTGGTTTGCGCCCAGTCGCAGTTACCCATTGAGTTACAGTAGGCAACATGCCATCATGACATTAAAACCTCCAATTGACTCATATATCTATTTTGCTGGTAAACCACAATTGTCTTTCATATTTTTGACACCTGGTTTGTGGCAGCATGCTATTGTATGTACAAATGTGAAATAAACACGCTGTAGCAGTTTCATTGTAACTACTCTTTGTTCCCGCCTGTAAGAAATAGGCAAGTTCACACATGTTCAGTATCGCCTACTGCTGCAGTGGAGGTAACATGCAGTTATAGTTGATATTAGAGGAATATCTGGAGTTTCTTTCAACCATAATCATGGTGAGGAAACCTGGCTACATCATTTTGAGCCTGAGATCATACAGCATAGCTCAGGGTGGAAATCTCTTATATCACCAACTCCCAAAAAAGCAAAAGTGGTTGCTTCTTCTGGGAAAGTTATGGTCATCTCATTCTTTGATATTCATGAAATGGTTTAACAGCATGTTAGACCTGCAAACACATCAGTAACTGAACAATACTACTGGGACGTCCTGAAAACATTTGAAGCCCATAATAGGTTGCAAAAGACCACATTTCCATGTAGCATGTTGGATGCCACACCACGATAATGCAGGACTGCATATTTCCAATGCATATATCAATGAGAAATCCAACATCAACCCTCCCTGTATTCCGGATTTAGAGTCATGTGACATTTTTCTATTCCCTAACTTGAAAAAACGCCTCCTTTGAAGGCTTTATCCATCATCAGAAGCAGTGGTGAAGGCTGCAGAGGGGATTTTGAAGGATCTCTCAAAAAATTGTTTCCAGTATGTGTTTGAAGACCGATAGGAATGCTGGGATAAGTGCATCACATTCAGGGAAGCCTACTACGAGAGGGAATATCAAAATTATGAGGATGAGTAAAGGTTTTACGTTGTCAAAATGAATCGTGATCAATATTTATTGAACAGCCTTCCTACAACTAAAGTATTTCCAGATTGCTCATTAAGCACACACTGCGTCATTAGGAACCTTTTTCTAAATTTCCATTTTCTCAAAAATGGCAATAATTATTTTAATTCATATACCATGTTGTAGATCATTTCATAAGAAATAAAATGCACACCTTGAATATTTTGGGAATGTCCTCAGAAGGTCTCTGTCTCATGGATGACTTTAGCAAAAACTGGTAGAAAAAATCTTACTACACAAAATATGTAGATCTTTTCAAAACACATAGATTATTTTAAATATATTTGTTTTAAGCTCTGATCCAGTTTGGGAATGATTTTAGTATTGAAGTTAAACTAGGAATTTTGCTTGGCAACAACTTTTATATCAGGGAAAGGAATAATACTTAACGCTCCAGTGAAAAGGCTCAAAGTATCAATAGGGTCATGTTTATTATTTTACATTCTGAGATTATTGCTGAAATCTTTAACATAAAGTTACAAAGTTCTGTTTCACAATGGATTGTGGAAGGAACTCTATTATCATTTGGCATATTCTTTGTATTTTTATGAAGGTTTCCTTTGGAGATATAAAAAGCATAGTTAAAGTTTTATATCAGCACAATCATATATTAGCATCATGAACAAGAGGCCTAGAGCACATATTAATATCAAATTCTGAAGTAAATTTTGGGGATAGTTGTTCCATAGGGCACTTTTTCATGTTATTAGTGGCAGTTAAGAAAAAAATTCTTCAGTATGTAATGCAGATAACAAATTTGACGAAGCCATGAATAATGTATATTCCTAAGGTGAATAAAACTATCTAAAATCAATTTCGTTTTAGTTCAAAAATTATGAATCCTCATATATTTTATGGCATGAAGAATAAAAATAATATAATTGCTGATCCAATAAATGGATATGAATTAGATGACTCAGTTCTTGTATTTGACTGTGATGAAGAAAATGAGTTAAAAGCTACCAGTGCCAACACAAGTATATCAGAAGGTGATGAACAATCAACTGATGAGCTATGTGTAGAAAAGCAGGATCTCTACCACTCCTGTTCTAGATTTGGAAGAAAGTGATGAAGATATTTCTGACGCAAACCATATAGAAATGATGTGGAGAACATCAAGAGGCAACTGGCTCAACCAACACTTCAATACAAAGGCCTGTTATTTGCAAATTTCCGATTCTCTAGAGCCATTACTACACAATTTTGAAAAATTCAATGACGAAAATTGCCTTTCTTCGATCTCTTGTTAAAGAAATTTGTACAGTGTACAAAATAATCCAGTCAACAGCATAAATGTTACCACTGAAGAGATTATGCTGTTCATAGGATGTTTTTTTTCTTATATCCACGTGCCCCCAGTTATAGAATGCCTTGTTTATCTTTCATAAATGTTTCAATAACCTATACAGAGCTGTAATTTTATGATTTAGTTCATTGTTTGGAAATTCACAGAGAAACGGACAGTAAAAAGCTAGTTATTGAGTATAGCTTTCATTTTGATTCCTCTCTATGTAATGCCTTAGGTAATTTCTGCTATAGCCTTTGTGGTCCATTGTGACTTCAAAGTAATACAATATCCTTTTCAATTAAAATTACTCTTTTTTTAATTTGACAAATGCTTATAAGTTTCGTAATGCAACTTTAACAATAATACTGGAGAAAAAGTTTTGACACTAATGGTAATCAACTTTGGGCTGTAGAGGGTCAAAGTTCATATTATGCTACCACACGATAATCATTGAATATCTTTTTACACAAATGCCGAAATATCGAATGTACTTCGCTCTCAGCACACGTATGTACATCTCACAGCACTTGTTAGGGCGATACAATGAGACAAAGACAGAAAAATCTTTCCATTTCTGTCGAACTGGCAGCGCAAAGAGGGCATGAACATTATTGGCCAAGGCAATGTTCATTTTGACTTTGTAGCTATTCTAACCGTGTGTGTATTCCGACTTTTGCATAGATAGAACGTGAGGCCCGCGGTTCTAATCCCCGCCATTGCATTGATTTCTTTCTATCTTTTCATTACAGCTTAACCGAGAATTCGTTATTTGGCTGCTCAATAACCCGTACAACAACAAAGAATCTCGCCCGTATGACGGACAACTCATGTGTCTCTATCAAGTTACAAGAAATAAACGGTGTTAATTGATACATGGCAACCGAAGGCAGTGTGGAAGCAGCCCTTGGTGAGAATAGAAAACAATCAACAAGTGTACTCTTGATTATAATTGATTGCAATTTCCAACAAAACCATACCATCTACTAAGTTCTCAAATCTCAGGAGTTATACATGCTGCAGAAGGTTTCATCTCCGCGAAACAATTATTTGCTCGTTCCCTATTGTTCTAGTTTTCACTTTAGCTGCTAGTAATTTTCAGTTTTATGAAGGGCATATAATAGTCAGCAACTGCTGAAAACCATAATTAAAATTTCTTAACATATTCTTTAAATGTTAACACAATACCTTAACAGTAAATCATATCGCTGTCAGTGCCATCTCTCGGCACGAAGGCCCACTCCGTTGTCAACCATTTCACCTCTGGCGGACAATCAGTGAACTATAACAGGTATATCTTTGGATGCGGATACAAAATGTCTACAACAGAGTAAGTGATAAATGTTTGAAATGTGGCTAGCAGTATGCTGTCATTTAAATTATATGCCATTTAATGAATAAAAGTGGAGCCACACCATTGATGGGCATTGCAGTTGGAATGAATGGGAATTGAAACTCAGAACACAAAATTAAATAAATTAGTTTGCAGAAGTACTCTCTCCCAAAATATTAGGTACTTCGAAATACTCAGAAACGTTAACGCAAATTCAAGGGCGGGATTTTAAAATCGAATGTCATTTGTCGCATTTATGACAGGAAAAGTAGATTCTAAACGAGTTGATCGTCATAACTGGATACAACTGCCAATAATATTCTCCTCCATGTGAGAAATAGTGTTACAGAACAACAGAAGAATCAATCTAATTACCGCTACCGTCTTAGTGCCTAGAGATGGCTCTGCCTGTAACATTTTATTTTGTTGAATTGTTACGATGTTTTATTATTGTTTACAGAATTTATGACTAACACTACCTATAATGTTCAGACCTGTTTACATTAGAATAGTTCTTTTCAGCTGAAGGGAAGCGGCAGCTGCGGCGTGTGCTGACACAATGTCAAACCAAGTTACAGTCTGCTAGAACGGAACTGCTCTAAATAAAGTGCTCATATTAGCGCAGTTTAGTGTACTGTCCCCGATCTGGCAACCAACGCACTACCCGCGAGGTGGAGGACTGCCATCAGTCATTGACTTCGCAATCACAAAGCTTTTTCCATTTCATCTCACTCTTACGTCACTAAACGCACTTCATTCTGACCATAATCCGGTGCTGACAGAAATCAACACTAGGGTTGCCAGTCATGACACCTCGCTTCAAACGTGAGAAGTCGATTGGGAAGGCGTAAGGAGCTGCCTCCGCACTTCCATTCCACCGAACCCAAAAGTTACAAACATCCCGGACATTGAGAGGGCAATCTCATCCTTCACTTCTATCCTGACGCGAACTGCCAAAAATCTAACAGTTCACGGACCTGCACCTCTTCATCCAGACGTTCTTCCTTTAGACATCACCCTTCTTATCCGCCGCTCCTGAGCGGCACGGAGACTGTACCAGCGACACCGCACGCCACATAATCGCGCGCTCTTGCGACGTTTACGTCGACTGGTCAGGGTCCGACTGCGTGAGCACAAGGTGCAAGCGTGGGAGGACACAATGGCCAGACTGCGCGTTGAAAATGGCGACGTGTGGCGTATCGCCAGAACCCTCAGGAATCGCAAAGTTCAATACACCTCACCCATCCACGGCACCCAAGGCCTCGCCTATGAACCCCAAGCCAAAGCAAATACGTTCGCTGACTATCTTGAACGCACTCTATGTCCGAGAGAGGACCCCCAGGACGACATCTTTTCCGAACGCGTTCGTAGGGAGGTACGCCGATTTTTTCGACGTGATCCCGAGGACGCGGAACGACTTCCCGTCATTCGCCCCAGTGAAGTCCAGGGCGTACTCCAACGCCTCAAACCAAACAAGGCGGCGGGGCCGGACGGGCTGACAGCCCTCATGCTTCGTCACCTTCCCTTCAATGCCGTTCTTTTCCTAACCAGAATCTTTAATATGTGCATCACCTTGGGGCACTTTCCTCGCGAGTGGAGAGAGGCTCGGGTGATATGTATATTGAAGCCGGGGAAGGATCCTGTACATCCTTCCAGCTACCGATCCATAAGCCTCCTTTCTACCCTCTCGAAGGTATTCGAGAGGTTAATCCTAACCCGAATGACTCCCATCTTGGGAGATGTTCAAGCTATTCCTGACCACCAGTTCGGATTTCGTCCTGGGCACTCGACTACCCAACAGCTGCTACGTGTGGTGGAGACAGTGGCCCTGGGTTTCCAGGAACGCGCCTTCACGGCAGTGGTATCTTCGGATGTCGAAAAGGCCTTCTCCACGACATGGCATGCCGGTCTGATCTTCAAACTTATCCAACTGGGGCTACCTACACAGCTAATCAACATCATACACAGCTTTCTCAGGCACAGATCATTTAAAGTCACAGTAGCGGGGAAAACATCTACACTGAGACCCGTGAGAGGCGGAGTCCCTGAAGGCTCTGTACTATCCCCCACACTATTTAGTGTTTTCATGGCAGATTTTCCAACTCAACCACAGGTCGAAATGGCACAATACGCTGACGACGTGTTGTTGTTCTGCAAAAACAGACATATACTCAGAGCCTTCAACCCAATTCAGAGACACCTCCGTCTCACACAAGAATGGTGCAGGCGTTGGCGGATGTCCGTAAATCCGGACAAAAGCCACGCCATTCCTTTTACGAAGCGCCACACCCCCGCTGACCGACCAAATTTCCACTTCAGGGGCCGAAGGATAGAGTGGACTAATTCCATCAAGTACCTGGGCGTTCAACTTGATAGAGGCCTAACTTTCCGCGGACACATCAGGGAACTATCGGCACGGGTGCAGGGGGCCATTGCCTCTCTGTACCCAATGCTGGGTTCGCGCTCGATGCCAGTCCGCTTAAAGCTACACCTCTTTCGAGCGCTGATAATCCCACTTATGTTGTACGCCTGTGAAATCTGGGGCATGGCTGCCGATAGCTGGATAGCATACCTTCAGCGTGCACAGAATAGAGGACTCCGATCCATCTATTCTGTGGGCCGTTCTTTTCCCGTGAGGTTTACTTCACGAAGCTTCCCTTCTCCCATACGTGGAGGACGAAATTAGACGCCGGGCAACAAAATTTTACGATAAAATTCCTGCTCATAGAAGCGCCCTGGTTCGGTCTCTAGGAGACTACGACGCTGCGAGACACCTATTCAGGCGTTACCGCGTACCCCGTATGGCTTGCGGGCATCCAGGTAACAAAGGAGTTAATCCTTACAGCAGCATAAACTAAATTACAAATCTCCAAAAGAGCCGTTTGGCTACTAAATTTACCCCATTTTAGATTAATAAAACACCAGGGTGTAAACAAAAAAGCGGTTTGGCATCCTGTACAAAACAAAAGAGGAGCAAAAAGCTACCTCAACAGAATTTTCTTCAACAAAAAATACCACATCATCCTACAAATACCACAATTAAGAACCTGCGGTCAGACCCAAAACCTGGGTGGGTAGGCAGCAAAAACCTTCTGGCTGTTAACAGCCTGTCAGTTCACGACTTGGACTTGGACTCTTTGCGGCCTACATGTCTGACTTACCCTTGGAACCACAGACTGTTATGTGCCAATATGCTGACGACGTCCTCATAATGGCACGTAACAAAAACTTACGATATTGTCATCCTCCGCTGCAGCGCCAACTCCGAGCCATTGGCCGTTGGAGTGAGATGTGGAGAATGGCCATTAGCCCCGAGAAGAGCTCTGCACTTCTCCTGGCTAAGGTCCGAGCTAGGGGACCAGACTGGTCGCTGAGGTTGAGCAGAGGCAAATCCCTTGGGTTCCCACTGCCAAATACCTTGGCGTCCACCTGGATCGCGGACTCACCTACGCACCTCATATCCGGGTCAAAGCCGGACAAGGGCATGCAGCGTTAACTCAGCTATACTCCATTTTTAAGTCCACCATGCCTACTCACCTCAAACTACGCCTATATCGGGCGATCATACCGCCCCTGATTCTGTACGGCTGCGAAGTCTGGGGATCAGCGGCTCCCACCAATATTCGCAGACTCCAGTACGTCCAGAACAGGGCTTTGCACATGATTTACAATACCGGGCGGAGATTTCCGTCCCACATCCTACACACTCGCTCTGGGGTCCCGTATATCGTTGACGTGGTGCGGGAGAGATCCCGCACCATCTACGATAAGCTGGACTCCCACCCCAACATACTGGTGAATACCCTAGGCCGTTACGACCATAGGGTTCCTCGCCGGCGACCAAGCTATCGGCTACCCAATGATGCCTTGGGTACCTAGCACTGAACAGGGCCACATTCCCCTGACTCCAACTTCCTAAGCCCAGTAATGGGCTAGGTAAACATTATACAGTAACACGGATCCTTTCCCTCTAGCCTGTCTAGCGGACTGTGCTCAGATGCCTCCCAGCAGGCGGAAGAGCGCAGCCAGCATTGGCGCATCCCCCCTTCACGGGGCGATGGCGCACACCAAGGCTAGATATGTCCACTGCCCAAAACAATCGCCTGCGACACTAATGACTCTTCTATACTGCCCAGATAAAGACGCTAGAAGCGGCTAGGTGCTGGGTAGCATACACTCCGTCCAGGTAAACCTGGACGACTCGTCTCTTCTGTTGCTGCTGGTCTGCTGCAACCGAGTATTATGGATATATATTTTTTTATTCACCGTTGATCTGATTAAATTTGTTGGTACTCGTATTTAATTATTATGTAACCTCGTTTAGAAATTCTCTTCATCTCGTATAAGGACCTTACATATATATGATTCTATATAATTCTATAATTTAATACAAATACCAACAACTCCAAAATAATTTATTCTCAAACATGTGCATTGCACAGAGTTCCCAAATCGCAGAATATATATTTACTGCAGAAGATTATATATCCGACAATTATTTGCTCGTTTCCTATTGTCTCAGTTTTCACTTCAGCTTCTAGTAATTTCCAGCTAAAGAAAGGACATTTGATACAAGCAAATATTGAATATCACAACTACAATTTCTAATAGAGCCTGTAAATGGTAATACGACACCTTCCCAGCAAATCATATTACAGTAGGGCCATCTCTCGGCACCAAGACGCACTACGTAAAGGATAGCTTCATAGTCGTGAACCATTTCACCTCTATCGGACATTCAGTGAAGTAACCACACTTATAGATTATCTGGTTATAATATAGCCTCATACCACTGTAGTCATATTACTTTTGCACCCCACTCCTAAGCCAAAGCTTATTTTTCTACATCCTCCAAGTTTAAAACTGAAGTTCAGAAAAATCCCCTCAGTCCAGATTTGGTTGAAAATACAAGATATGTACAGAAGAATAAGTGATAGATAATGTTTGAAGTGTGGCTAGTTATATGCTATCATTTAAATTATGTGCCATTTCAATCAATATTTTAGAAAACATACTATTGGTGGACATTGGAGTTAGAATGAATGTGAATTAAAACTTAAAACACAAATGGTAAATAAATTAGTTTTCAGAAGAACCACTCCTAAAATATTAGATACTCCAATTATTTAGAAACGCTTCCTGCAAATTAAAGTGCGGATTTCTAATATCGAATGCCATTTATCGCATTTATGACAAAGGAAAATGAGATTCTAAACAGGTTGACCGCTATTACTGGATACAACTGCCAATAATATTCTCCTGCATGTGAGAAAAACAACAAAAGACTTACTCCGTCTTGGTGTGGAGAGATGGCTCTGGCCGTAACATTTTATTTCTTTTAACTGTTGTAATGCTTCATTATTATTCACAAAATGTATGACTAACACTGCTTATGATGTTAAGATATGTTTACATTTAAATACATATTTTCAGCTAAAGGTAAACAGCAGCTGGGGTGTGCACTGACACACTATCAAACCGTCAACTTACAGTGCGTTGGAGCGGAACTGCTTCAAAGAAACTGCTCATATATGCGCAACTTTCACAAACGAGTATTATGGATATATTTTTTTTCATTTAATATTGATATGCTTAATTGTGTTGCTAATTGTATATAATGATGATGTCAGCAGGTTTGGGAGTTCTCTTCTTCTCGCATAAATGCATTTACAGGTATACGATTTTAACAGTGTATGCTTGTATTTCTGGCTGGAGTTGCTAGGTATTTCGGAGGAAGGAATCAAGTGAAGGAAACAGAACGGTATGTGCCGTAGACTAAAAGGAGCGGAATTCCTCCAGAATTGCTCTTTCACTTTAATTCGCACTATAGGGACTGGAACAAGATAATAGCGTCTGGCGCCAAATTGAAATTCTAATTCCTTAGATCTAGCATCCGCCCCATATATCCGGCACCGCAATCCACCACTTTGGGAATGAATCCCTTGCATGTAAAAGACAAAAAAAAAAAAAAAAAAAAAAAAAAAATCATAGAAATACCCGAGCAATAATTTTTCTTTTCTTGGTATTAGTGAAGCCTTACATTCAAAACCCCTCAACATATATAAAGCTCACAATGGACGCTCGAAACATTTTTTCTCATTATTCTAAATGGGGACGTCTTCTGCCCTTGGTTTCATCATTGACAACTGGTCAATTAAGTGCCTCGTCATTTTAGCTTTTAGAGGATACTACCCCTTTAATATGTTTAATTAATATTTTAAACGATGCACAGTGTGAGCTACGGTTAATCCTCATGCTGTAGTTCAGGCTGAACATCAGCAACAGTTTTGAACTGATATCTGGGCTGTAATTTTAGGTGATCTCGTTGGTGCATATTTTCGCCCTACCACGTCTTACAAGTAACTCCCTACAGGGTGTTTATCCAGCTCACTCTTCCACATTTACTACATGAAGATGTGCCCCTGAAATTAACACAAAACAGGTGGTTCATGTACGATGGTCGTCCGATATAACTTAACTTTGGAGGACGTAAATTTACAAGAAAAAAAATGTATGATGGTGCTCCAGCACATTTTAACAGCTTTGTTTTAGATGAAAGTATCATCGCATGGAGTTGTTAGATTGGATTTGGAAGGACGTTGAACGTAACCTTTTATTAGAATGCAGGAAAACAGATTTTGAGAGAAATGTTTCTATGACTATTGGAACGGGATTTCAAATGGATTGATAAGACATGAAATTTGTAGTGTTTAACGGCCGCTTTTACTACATACGGAACCGCAGGGGGTGACACTGATGATACATGTGATGAAGATGGAGCACCGGTGGAATGAGATGGCGGGGGAAACCAGAGGTCCCGGAGAAAACCCGCCCAAACGCCGTGTTGTCCACCACAAATCTCACTTTGCGGTCGCCTGGGATCGAACCCGGGCCGCCTTGGTGAGAGCCAAGCTGTCCAACCACTGAGCCACGGCGTGGCCCAAGAATGATGAGATGAAACGATATCCGCGTGGATTATCTCGAAGCCTCGGTTTGGGAACCAACGTGAAATCAAATTTCACATGCGATGACGTAATTCTGCCAGCTGATGTTAAACCACTTTTCCAAATATTTCTTATTATGCTACACTTCGCTGTAACATCCGACGCACGAAGTTGATGCACCTGGCGTGGTGTCGGACGATAATCCTGCAAAAATTGTTTAGCATAATTCAAATAAACTATTTAGTTCCCTATCAAATATACTGATTTTTAATTTAGTTTGAAAATGAACAAAATACGTAACACAATGAAATGAATAATTTATCAGTGACGGTTTCATTCACAGTATTAACTTAAAATCGAGTTCCCTCACACTGTTAAGGCCTTGGTTCTTAACTCGACGAGTTGCTTACAAAGAGTGACGTTAACTCTTACCATTGCTACGACAATTCAATAATTTCTCCTTGGTTCACGTCATCTTTCACGATTGACACTTCATTACCATATTAGGTAATTTACATTATCATTTGTTTAATTCATATTTAAACAATTTAACAAACAAATAAACTTCTTTATAATTTTGACTACTATTATGGACACTAAACACATTACTATTATTTTTTTCTTCGTTTGTACCTATTCAATCAATAGTTCAACTTGACTATTTTGTCCATCTGGTTCGCTTTAACATTTAAAAGTTTTCATGAATATTAATGTTTTAAACTCTAAATAATATTATCGAATAATTAATAAAATTGAATTTTCTTGGCCTAAATAAAACAACTCTGGGCCTTTCTTCTTTTCTATGTAAGGAATGTATTACCGAATTTCGGAAATGTTTTATCAATGATTTTGAAGAAAAGAGCTTATATTGCTTCTTTTCCAAGTTTCAATTGAAGGTTTGCAGTAGTTCTATATTTCGTTGTCGATAGAGGAGGGAAACTCTCGGTAGGAATAATGGTCAATATTTAAAAATTAGCTTAATACTGTATTTGACTCAGGAGTTTAGCTATGACATTATGATTGACACAAGTGAAGTTGAGATAGGGCTCTATTGTTTAATCCTCTCACTTGAAGGCCTTATACTCTGCTTCAAGTATGGTTCAATAACTATTTCTCCAAGTCGTATGTTATGTTACCATATTGAAGAACAAAGGTACTATCATAATTTCAATCAGTAAACATGTATGTATATAGTTCAACACAGTCATGGTCGTACAACAATTTGCGCGATACATTATGTTAGCATTAACAGCAATTCCTGCCGGTTATAACACATTGCATCTTGGAAAATCAATCGTTTGACACGAACTCCTTCTTGTTATATTGTCACAGATTGTAGTAATTTACTCTGACTCAAGTAGTTGGTGACGTCACTCCCTCCCCCTACTTGATGTTTGGATGAGTGGTTTTTCAGAGAAGGACTCTCTCCCTCGCTAGTGTTGCCTACTGATGGGTTAGGATGTATCTGTAGGCAGCTCCGCTTTTGGGCAGGTAAACAGCCGTTATGGCCACTTTTGTAAATCTGTTTGTTGTAGTAAATATTCTTATTAAGTGAATTCCACTTTTAATTAGCTTTACCCTACCTTCTTACCAATGAACCATTATAGAAAAGATCCCATCCTCCGGCTAAAGCGTGTAGTTCTGCTCTGAGTGTTTCCTCCCGAGTGTTCGACCTGACCACGTGTTTCTTAATTATTCACAAAGTAAGCTCATGTCGTCACAATATCTTGCCAGTTAAAATCGTTTGAAGGTTTACGTGTGAGACCCTATAAAAACAATATTAGCTAACTTATACTTTCACTCCGGACTATTGTAACATGGTGTTCAAATTAGAATTTCCCATTCTATATGTACATAACATTCGCAACCGAATATTTTCTTTGTTACTCGCATGAACTAAGCTGTTCATTAGCTGATGAGATAAACTGATTTGTGAAATTATGACAATAAATTGCATGATTTAAAGGTATATTAAAAACTTCGTTAATATAATGTACCAGTTGACTAATTCCCTTCTTTCACATAAGCAAATATTCCTTCATGGGTTAGAAAATTTGCAGAACAAAACAGGGCAGTTCTAATTAAACGCACAATTGTGGCGTGCTTGGACTTGGTTCTGCTCAAAACGAAAGGAGTCAGTTCCTAGGTGTGAACTAATCTGTGTTGAACTACTGCAGTGCGTTTAATTGGAATTTCCATTTTGTCTACTGAAACTGCTTTACCTCACGAAGGGATATCTGCTTACGCGAAAGAGGGGCCAATTGGTGCTCCTGTTATCTACAGGTTATAGTTTACATACTCCGGGAGAAATTTTGAGCCCCTACAGTGAACAAACACTTTTGTGTCGGCAGCCACACTCCCATGGAGCTTAAATAAAGGCCACTGCCTACCACTAATAAGAATAAAAGGGTATTGACATTTTATTACTTACGTTCGTTACAACAGCAGCTTCGTATGCCCTTTAAGCCCCAAAACGGGTTACAGAATTTAAATCTTTAAGCAACGATTCTACGATATACTGTTCTGTAAGATCTTTGAAATATTTGAAATCTCACAGTGAGGGATTTCACTATCAAGTAAACGTCGTTTGAATAAGTAGGACATAACCAGGAAGTTTTATATTCTCCAAGATAACTAGAAAACCATTTGCGCGGTCCTGATATCCAGGAAGTATCCATCCGTCATTGAGTATTAACAAGTAGCTGAATTGTCACTGTTTTCTTCAAGGGTTTAACCCTCTATGGCCCAGTGTCACCTTAACGTAACAATCACTTTTAACGCTCTGTTGTTATGCTATGATGAACATTTTCCATTGTGGACATTTGTACTTGAAAGTCAAAACATGGACGCCTTGTATGGGGCTTGTTTGGCTATTTAGTTCTTAACGTATTCAACAGGTTGAAGCTAAAGCAACACACAGAGCCATTTTGAATTTTGATGTTACTTGTGGAACTTTGAACAAATTTATTTTATATATCTCTGCAATATACTTTGAAAGAAAACTATCAGGCACTATGGGTAAAAGTAAAATTATAGTTTAAAGCACTGAACAGGATATAGAAATGCATACCATTTATTAATTTCAAACAAAATAGTTGTGTTACCTGAAAGTTACAGTAGACCACAATAGTCACCATAATAAGTTGGGTTATGGCTGCACACTGGAATAGAAGGAAAGCTATTTGTCCAAAATTTCATACTAAAATTCAATACAGTTACACTCTCTTATATATGTAAAGCATAAATGTTGGAATTTTATTTCTGATATACACCATATATTTGATTGCTACACTTCATGAGCCAAATGAAGCTTTCAAAATCAATTTCGTTTTAGTTCGAATTTTATGAATCCTCATATATTTTATGGCATGATGAATAAAAATAATATAATTGCTGATCCAATAAATGGATATGAATGAGATGACTCAGGTCTTGTATCTGACAGTGATGAAGAAAAGGAGATTAAAGCTACCAGTGCCAACATAAGTATAGCAGAATGTGGAGAAGAATCAACTGATGAGCTATGTGTAAAAAAACAGCATCTCTGCCACTCCTGTTCTAGATTTGGAAGAAGGTGACGAATATATTTCTGAAGCAAGCCATATATAAATGACGTGGAGAACAGCAAGAGACGACTGTCTCAACCAACACTTCAATGGAAAGGGCTGTTATTTGCAGATTCCGATTCTCTACAGCCACCAACACATAATTTGGAAAAATTCATTGACGAAAATTGCCTTTCTTTGATCTCTTGTTAAAGAAATTTGTAAAGTGTACAAAATAATCCAGTCAACTGCATAAATGTTACCACTGAAGAGATTATACTGTTCAGAGGATGTTTTTCTTTCTTATATCCACGTGCCCTCAGTTATAGAATGCCTTGTTTAACTTTCATAAATGTTTCAATAACCTATACAGAGCTGTAATTTTATAATTTAGTTCATTGTTTGGAAATTCACAGAGAAACGGACAGTAAAAAGCTAGTTTTTAAGTATAGCTTTCATTTTGATTCCTCTCTATGTAATGCCTTAAGTAATTTCTGCTATAGCCTTTGTGGCCCATTGTTACTTCAAAGTAACAAAATATTATTTTTAATTGAAATTACTCTTTTCTTAATTTGACAAATGCTTATAAGTTTCGTAATGCAACTTTAACAATAATACTGGAGAAAAATGTTTTGACATTATTAGTAAACAACCTTGGGCTGTAGAGGGTCAAAGTTCATATTATGCCACCACACGATAATCATTAAATATTTTGACTTTGTGGGTTCAGAAATGAAAAGTGCAATTGCACCACTTAAAAATGTTCTTTATTTCCACCGAATTACAGTTAAAAACTTGACAATTACACAGACTTACGTAATGCACACAATTACGATTCACCAGTTCGTCCATTGCAGTTCCACTGTACGCTAACAATTACTTAAATTCTTCCGTTGCACAGTCTTCTCGTTCTTACACTAGCGCAGCACTCATAGCTGTTCGCCAAACACTGACTGACTGTCTCATTGAAGCCCTTTTTATAGGAATGTCACTGTTTTTCTAGAAGTCTCTGGTTTTCCGCCGATCACCACGAAAGTTCCGGAAGACAGGAGAAGGGGAGAGAAGCGTCCAGGGACAAGTGACATTTCCCTAATCACCCCTCAGTTAGTGACAGATTAATGGGCGGGGGCGTGGCTGGGCTGCCTAAGGTCCCTTCCAGCTGTCGCCGGTCGTGCCTTACGCTAATTGGGTGACAATATGTTTTTACACAATTGCCGAAATATCGAACGTACTTCGCTCTCAGCACACGTATGTACACCTCACAGCACTTGTTAGGGCGATACAATGAGACAAAGACAGAAAAATCTTTCCACTTCTGTCGAACTGGCAGCGCAAAGAGGGCATGAAAATTATTGGCCAAGGCAATGTTCATTTTTATTTTGTAGCTATTCTAACCGTGTGTGTATTCCGACTTTTGCATAGATAGAACGGAAGGCCCGCGGTTCAAATCCCTGCCATTGCATTGATTTTTCTATCCTTTTCATTGCATCTTAACCGAGAATTCGTTATTTGGCTGCTCAATAACCCGTACAAGAACAAAGAATCTCTCCCCTATGACGGACAACTCATGTGTCCCTATCAAGTTACAAGAAATAAGCAGTGTCAAATTATACATGGCAACTGAAAGCAGTGTGGAAGCAGCCCTTGCTGAGAATAGAAAATATACAAGTGTACTCTTGATTAAAATTAATTGCAATTTCCAACACAACCATATCCTCTACAATCTAACTGTCAAATTTCCAATGCACAGAGTTCTCAAATCTCAGGAGTTATACATGCTGCAGAAGGTTTCATCTCCGCGTAACAATTATTTGCTCGTTCCCTATTGTTCTTGTTTTCACTTTAGCTGCTAGTAATTTTCAGTTTTATGAAGGGCATATAATAGTCAGCAACTGCTGAAAACCATAATTAAAATTTCTTAACAAATTCTTTAAATGTTAATACAATACCTTAACAGCAAATCATAACGCTGGCAGTGCCATCTCTCGGCACCAAGGCCCACTCCGTTGTCAACCATTTCACCTCTGGCGGACAATCAGTGAACTATAACAAGTATAACTTTGGATGCGGATACAAAATGTCTACAACAGAGTAAGTGATAAATGTTTAAAATGTGGCTAGCGGTATGCTGTCATTTAAATTATATGCCATTTAATGAATAAAAGTAGAGCCACACCATTGATGGGCATTGCAGTTGGAATGAATGGGAATTGAAACTCAGAACACAAAATTAAATAAATTAGTTTGCAGAAGTACTCTCTCCCAAAATATTAGGTACTTCGAAATACTCAGAAACGTTAACGCAAATTCAAGAGCGGGATTTTATAAGCGAATGTCATTTGTCGCATTTATGACAGGAAAAGTAGATTCTAAACGAGTTGAGCGTCATAACTGGATACAACTGCCAATAATATTCTCCTCCATGTGAGAAATACTGTTACAGAACAACAGAAGAATCAATCTAATTACCGCTACCGTCTTAGTGGCTAGAGATGGCTCTGCCTGTAACATTTTACTTTGTTGAATTGTTACGATGTTTTATTATTGTTTACAGAATTTATGACTAACACTGCTTATAATGTTCAGACATGTTTACATTAGAATAGTTCTTTTCAGTTGAAGGGAAGCGGCAGCTGCGGCGTGTACTGACACAATGTCAAACCAAGTTACAGTCTGCTAGAACGGAACTGCTCTAAATAAAGTGCTCATATTAGCGCAGTTTTCGCAATCGAGTTTTATGGATATATATTTTTTTATTCACCGTTGATCTGATTAAATTTGTTGGTACTCGTATTTAATTATTATGTAACCTCGTTTAGAAATTCTCTTCATCTCGTATAAAGACCTTGCATATATACGATTCTATATAATTCTATAATTTAATACGAATAACAACAACTCCAAGATAATTTATTCTCAAACATGTGCATTGCACAGAGTTCCCAAATCTCATATTATATATTTACTGCAGAAGATTATATATCCGACAATTATTTGCTCGTTTTCTATTGTCTCAGTTTTCACTTCAGCTTCTAGTAATTTCCAGCTAAAGAAAGGACATTTGATACAAGCAAATATTGAATATCACAACTACAATTTTTAATATAGTCTGTAAATGGTAATACGACACCTTCACAGCAAATCATATTACAGCAGGGCCATCTCTCGGCACCAAGACGCACTACGTAAAGGATAGCTTTATAGTCGTGAACCACTTCACTTCCATCGGACATTCAGTGAAGTATAATAACCACACTTATAGATTATCTGTTTATAATATAGCCTCATACCACTGTAGTCATACTACTTTTGCCATCCACTCATAAGCAAAAGCTTATTTTTCTACATCCTCCAAGTTTAAAACTGAAGTTCAGAAAAGACTCCCTCAGTCCAGATTTGGTTGAAAATACAAGATATGTACAGAAGAATAAGTGATAGATAATGTGTGAAGTGTGGCTAGTTATATGCCTTCATTTAAATTGTATGCCATTTCAATCAATATATTAGAAATCATACTATTGTTGGGCATTGGAGTTAGAATGAATGTGAATTAAAACTCAAAACACAAACGGTAAATAAATTAGTTTTCAGAAGAACCACTCCTAAAATATTAGATACTTCCAATTATTTAGAAACGCTTCCTGCAAATTAAAGTGCGGATTTCTAATATCGAATGCCATTTATCGTATTTATGACAAAGGAAAATGAGATTCTAAACAGGTTGTACGTTATTACTGGATACAACTGCCAATAATATTCTCCTCTAGGAGAGAAAAACAACAAAAGGCTTACACCGTCTTGGTGTGGAGAGATGGCTCTGGCCGTAACATTTTATTTCTTTTAACTGTTGTAATGTTTCATTATTATTCACAAAATGTATGACTAACACTACTTATGATGTTACCGTCAACTTACAGTGCGTTGGAGCGGAACTGCTTCAAAGAAACTGCTCATATATTGTCAACCTTCACAAACGAGTATTATGGATATATTTTTTTTCATTTAACATTTATCTGCTTAATTGTGTTGCTAATTGTATATAATTATAATGTCAGCAGGTTTGGGAGTTCTCTTCCTCTCGCATAAATGCATTTCCAGGCATACGATTTTAACAGTGTATCCTTTTATTTCTGGTTGGAGTTGCTAGGTATTTCGGAGGAAGGAATTAAGTGAAGGAAACAGAACGGTATGTGCCAGAGACTAAAAGGAGCGGAATTCCTCCAGAATTGCTCTTTCACTTTAATTCGCACTAAAGGTACTGGACCAAGATAAAAGCGTCTGGCGCCGAATTGATATACTAATTTCTTAGATCTAGCATCCGCCCCATATGTCCGGCACCGCAACTTACCACTTTGGGAATGAATCCCTTGCATGAAAAGACAAAAAAAATCATAGCAATATTTGAGCAATAATTTTTGTTTTCTTGGTATTAGTGAAGCCTTACGTTCAAAACCCCTCAACATATATAAAGCTCACAATGGAGGATGGAAACATTTTTCTCATTATTCTAAAAGGGGACATCTTCTACCCTTCGTTTCATCATTGACAACCGGTCAATTAAGTGTCTCGTCATTTAAGCTTTTAGAGGATACTACCTTTTTAATATATTTAATTAATATTTTAAACGATGTACAGTGTGAGCAACGGTTAATCCTCATGCTGTAGTTCAGGCTGTACATCAGCAACAGTTTTGAACTAATATCTGGGCTGTAATTGTATGTGAATCCCGTTGGTACATATTTTCGCCCTACCACGTCTTACAAGTAACTCCCTACAGGGTATTTATCCAGCGCACTCTTCCACATTTACTACATGAAGATGTGCACCTGAAAGTAACAGAAAACAGGTGGCTCATGTACGATGGTCGTTCGATATAACTTAACTTTGGAGGACGTAAATTTACAAGAAAAAATGTATGATGGTTCTCCAGCACATTTTAACAGCTTTGTTATAGATGAAAGTATCTTCGCATGGAGTTGTTAGATTGGATTTGGAAGGACGTTGAACGTAAACTTTTATTAAAATTGCAGGAAAACAGATTTTGAGCGATATGTTTTTCCGACGTTTGGAACGGGATTTCAAATGGATTGATGAGATGAGACGATATCCGCGTGGATTATCTCGAAGCCTCAGTTTGGGAACCAATGCGAAATCAAATTTCACATGCGATGACGTAATTCTGCCTGCTGTTGTTAAACCACTTTTCCAAATATTTCTTACTATGTTACACTTCGCTGCAACTTCCGACGCACGAAGGTGATGCACCTGGCGCGGTGTCGGACGATAATCTTACGAAAATTGTTTAGCATAATTTAAATAAACTATTTAATTCCTTATGTAACATACGGATTTCTAATTCTGCTTGAAAATGAGCACAATACGTAACACAATGAAATGAATAATTTATAAGCGTCGGTTTCATCACAGTTTTAACTTGAAATCGAGTTCCCTCACACTGTTAAAGCCTTGGTTCTTAACTCGACGAGTTGCTTACAAAGAGTGACGTTAACTCTTACCATTGCTACGACAATTCAATAATTTCTCCTTGGTTCACGTCATCTTTCACGATTAACACTTCATTACCATATTAGGTAACTTACATTATCATTTGTTTAATTCATATTTAAACAATTTAACAAACAAATAAGTTTGTTTATAATGTTGACTACTATTATGGACACTAAACACATTACTATTATTTTTTCTTCGTTTGTACCTATTCAATCAGTGGTTCACCTTGACTATTTTGTCCATCTGGTTCACATTCACATTTAACAAGTTTTCCTGAATATTAATGTTTTAAACTCTAAATAATATTATCGAATAATTAATAATATTAAATTTTCTGGGCCTAAATAAAAGAACTCTGCGCCTTTCTTCTTTTCTATGTAAGGAATCTATTACCGAATTTCGGAAATGTTTTTTCAATCATTTTGAAGACAAGAGGTTATATTGCTTCTGTTTCATGTTTCAATTGAAGGTTTGCAGCAGTTTTATATTTCGTTGTCTATAGACGAGCTAAACTCTAGATTGGAATAATAGTCAATATTTAAAAATTAGCTTAATACTGTATTTGACTCAGGAGTTTAGCTATGACATTATGATTGACACAAGTGAAGTTGAGATAGGGCTCCATTGTTTAATCCTCGTACTTGAAGGCCTTATACTCTGCTTCAAGATTGGTTCAATAAGTAGTTCTTCAAGTCTTATGCTATGTTACCATATTGAAGAACAAAGGTACTATCGTAATTTCAATCAGTAAACATGTACGTATATAGTTCAATACAGTCATGATCGTACAACAATTTTCGCGATACATTATGTTAGCATTAACAGCATTTCCTGCCGGTTATAACACATTGCATCTTGGAAAATCAATCGTTTGACAGGAATTCCTTCATGTTATATTGTCACAGGTTATAGTAATTTACTCTGACTCAAGTAGTAGGTGACGTCACTCCCTCCTATTCCTTGATCACTGGATGAGTGGTTTTTCAGAGAGAGACCCTCTCTCTCGCTAGTGTTGCCTACTTATGGGTTAGGATGTATCTGTAGGCAGCTCCGCTTTTGGGCAGGTAAACAGCCGTTATGGCCGCTTTTGTATATCTGTTTGTTGTAGTAAATATTCTTATTAAGTGAATTCCACTTTTAGGTAGCTTTACCCTAACATCTTACAAATGAACCATTATAGAAAAGATCCCATCCTTTCGCTAAAGCATGTAGCTCTGCTCTGAGTGTTTCCTCCCGAGTATTCGATCTGACCACGTGTTTCTTAATTATTCACAAAGTAAGAACATGTCGTCACAATATCTTGCCACTTAAAATCGTTTGAAGGTTTACGTGTGAGACCCTATAAAAACAATATTAGCTAACTTATACTTTCACTCCGGACTACTGTAACATGGTGTTCAAATTAGAATTTCCCATTCTATATGTACATAACAATCGCAACTGAATATTTTCTTTGTTAGTCTCATGAACTATGCTGTTCATTAGCTGATGAGATAAACTGATTTGTGAAGTTATAACAATAAATTGCACGATTTAAAGGTATGTTAAAAACTTCGTTAATATAATGTACCAGTTGACTAATTTCCTTCTTTCACATAAGCAAATATTCCTTCATGCGTTAAAAAATTTGCAGAACGAAACAGGGCAGTTCTAATTAAACGCACAATAGTGGCGTGCGTGGACTTGGTTCTGCTCAAAACGAAAGGAGTCAGTTCCTAGGTTTGAACTAATCTGTGTTGAACTACTGCAGTGCGTTTAATTGGAATTTCCATTTTGTCTACTGAAACTGCTTTACCTCACGAAGGGATATCTGCTTACGCGAAAGAGGGGCCAATTGGTGCTCCTGTTATCTACAGGTTATAGTTTACATACTCCGGGAGAATTTTTGAGCCCCTACAGTGAACAAACACCTTTTGTGTCGGCAGCCACAATCCCATGGAGTTTAAATAAATGCCACTGCTTACCACTAATAAGAATAAAAGTGTATTGACATTTTATTACTTACGTTCGTTACACCTGCAGCTTCGCATGCCCTTTAAGCCCCAAAACGTGTTACAGAATTTAAAGCTTTAAGCAACGATTCTACGATATACTGTTCTGTAAGATCTTTGAAATATTTGAAATCTCACTATCAAGTAAACGTCGTTTGAATAAGTAAGACATAACCAGGAAGTTTTATATTCTCCAAGATGTCTAGAAAACCATTTGCGCGGTCCTGATATCCAGAAAGTATCCATCCGTCATTGAGTATTAGCAAGTACCTGAATTGTCACTGTTTTCTTCAAGGGTTTAACCCTCTATGGCCCAGTGTCACTTTAACGTAACGATCACTTTTAACGCTCTTTTGTTATGCTATGATGATCATTTTCCATTGTGGACATTTGTAACCTAAAAGTCACAACATGGACGCCTGTTATGGGTTCTTGTTTGGCTATTTAGTTCATAATGTATTCAACAGGTTGAAGCTAAAGCAATACACACAGCCATTTTGAATTTTGGTGTTACTTGTGGCACTTCGATCAAATTTATTTTAAATATCTCTGCAATATACTTTTAAAGAAAACTATCAGGCACTATGAGTAAAAGTAAAATTATAGTTTAAAGCACTGAACAGGATATGGAAATGCATACCATTTATTAATTTCAAACAAAATAGTCGTGTTACCTGAAAGTTACAGTGGACCACAATAGTCACCATAATAAGTAAGGTTATGGGTGCACACTGGAGCAGAAGGAAAGCTATTTGTCCAAAATTTCATACTAAAATTCAATACAGTTACACTCTCTCTTATATGTAAAGCATAAATGTTGGAATTTTATTTCTGATATACACCATATATTTGATAGCTACACTTCATGAGCCAAATGAAGCTTTCAAAATCTATTTCCTTTTAGTTCGAATATTATGAATCCTCATATATTTTATGGCATGATGAATAAAAATAATATAATTGCTGATCCAATAAATGGATATGAATGAGATGACTCAGGTCTTGTATCTGACAGTGATGAAGAAAAGGAGATTAAAGCTACCAGTGCCAACACAATTATATCAGAAGGTGGAGAAGAATCAACTGATGAGCTATGTGTAAAAAAGCAGCATCTCTGCCACTCCTGTTCTAGATTTGGAAGAAAGTGTTGAATATATTTCTGAAGCAAGCCATATATAAATGACGTGGAGAACAGCAAGAGACGACTGTCTCAACCAACAGTTCAATGTAAAGGGCTGTTATTTGCAGGTTCCGATTCTCTACAGCCACCAATACACAATTTGGAAAAATTCATTGACGAAAATTGCCTTTCTTCGATCTCTTGTTAAAGAAATTTGTACAGTGTACAAAATAATCCAGTCAACAGCATAAATGTTACCACTGAAGAGATTATACTGTTCAGAGGATGTTTTTCTTTCTTATATCCACGTGCCCCCAGTTATAGAATGCCTTGTTTAACTTTCATAAATGTTTCAATAACCTATACAGAGCTGTAATTTTATAATTTAGTTCATTGTTTGGAAATTCACAGAGAAACGGACAGTAAAAAGCTAGTTTTTAAGTATAGCTTTCATTTTGATTCCTCTCTATGTAATACCTTAGGTAATTTCTGCTATAGCCTTTGTGACCCATTGTGACTTCAAAGTAACAAAATATCATTTTCAATTAAAATTACTCTTTTTGACTTTGACAAATGCTTATAATTTTTGTAAAGCAACTTTAACAATAATACTGGAGAAAAATGTTTTGACATTAATAGTAAACAAATTTGGGCTGTAGAGGGTCAAAGTTCCTATTATGCCACCACACGATAATCATTAAATATTGTGTCTTTGTGGGTTCGTGAAATGAAAGGTCCAGTTGTACCACTTAAAAATGTTCTTTATTTCCACCGACTTACAGTTAAAAACCTGCCAATTACACAGAATTACGTAATGCACACAATTACGATTCACCAGTTCGTCCATTGCAATTCCACTGTACGCTCACAATTACGTAAATTCTTCCGTTGCACAGTCTTCTCGTTCTTACACTAGCACAGCACTCTTATAGCTGTTTGCCAAACACTGACTGACTGTCTCATTGAAGCCCTTTTGATAGGAATGTCACTGTTTTTCTAGAAGTCTCTGGTTTTTCGCCGATCACCACGAAAGTTCCGGAGGACAGGAGAAGGGGAGAGAAGCGTCCAGGGACGAGTGACATTTAACTAATCACCCCTCAGTTAGTGACAGATTAGTGGGCGGGGGAGTGGCTCGACTGCATAAGGTCCCTTCCAGCTGTCGCCGGTCGTGCCTTACGCTAATTGGGTGACAATATGTTTTTACACAAATGCCGAAATATCGAATGTACTTCCTCTCAGCACACGTATGTACACCTCACAGCACTTGTTAGGGCGAAACAATGAGACAAAGGCAGAAAAATCTCTCCACTTCTGTCGAACTGGCAGCGCAAAGAGGGCATGAAAATTATTGGCCAAGGCAATGTTCATTTTTATTTTGTAGCTATTCTAACCGTGTGTGTATTCCGACTTTTGCATAGATAGAACGGAAGGCCCGCGGTTCAAATCCCTGCCATTGCATTGATTTTTTCTATCTTTTCATTACATCTTAACCGAGAATTCGTTATTTGGCTGCTCAATAACCCGTACAAGAACAAAGAATCTCTCCCGTATGACGGACAACTCATGTGTTCCTATCAAGTTACAAGAAATAAGCAGTGTCAATTTATACATGGCAACTGAAGGCAGTGTGGAAGCAGCCCTTGGTGAGAATAGAAAACAATCAACAAGTGTACTCTTGATTATAATTGATTGCAATTTCCAACAAAAGCAACTGTCAAATGCCCAATGCACAGAGTTCTCAAATCTCAGGAGTTATACATGCTGCAGAAGCTTTCATCTCCGCGAAACAATTATTTGTTCGTTCCCTATTGTTCTTGTTTTCACTTTAGCTGCTAGTAATTTTCAGTTTTATGAAGAGCATATAATAATCAGCACCTGCTGGAAACCATAATTAAAATTTCTTAACAGATTCTTTAAATGTTAACACAATACCTTAACAACAAATCATATCGCTGGCAGTGCCATCTCTCGGCACGAAGGCCCACTCCGTTGTCAACCATTTCACCTCTGGCGGACAATCAGTGAACTATAACAGGTATATCTTTGGATGCGGATACAAAATGTCTACAACAGAGTAAGTGATAAATGTTTGAAGTGTGGCTAGCAGTATGCTGTCAAATTATATGCCATTTATGAGTAAAAGAGGAGCCACACCATTGATGGGCATTGCAGTTGGAATGAATGGGAATTGAAACTCAGAACACAAAATTAAATAAATTAGTTTGCAGAAGTACTCTCTCCCAAAATATTAGGTACTTCGAAATACTCAGAAACGTTAACGCAAATTCAAGAGCGGGATTTTATAAGCGAATGTCATTTGTCGCATTTATGACAGGAAAAGTAGATTCTAAACGAGTTGAGCGTCATAACTGGATACAACTGCCAATAATATTCTCCTCCATGTGAGAAATACTGTTACAGAACAACAGAAGAATCACTCTTATTACCGCTACGGTCTTAGTGCCTAGAGATGGCTCTGCCTGTAACATTTTATTTCGTTGAATTGTTACGATGTTTAATTATCGTTTACAGAAATTATGACTAACACTGCTTATAATGTTCAGACATGTTTACATTGGAATAGTTCCTTTCAGCTGATGTGAAGCAGCAGCTGCGGCGTGTACTGACACAATGTCACGCCAACAAGTTACAGTCTGTTAGAACGGAACTGCTCTAAATAAAGTGCTCATATTAGCGCACTTTTCGCAACCGAGTATTATGGATATATTTTTTTATTCAGCGTTGATTTGATTAAATCTGTTGGTACTCGTATTTAATTGTTATATAACCTCGTTTAGAAATTCTCTTCATCTCGTATAAAGACCTTGCATATATACGATTCTACATAATTCTATAATTTAATACAAATAGCAACAACTCCAGGATAATTTATTTTCAAACATGTGCATTGCACAGAGTTCCCAAACTTCAGAGAATATATTTACTGCAGAAGATTATATATCCGGCAATTACTAGCTCGTTTTTTAGTGTCTCAGTTTTCACTTCAGCTTCTAGTAATTTCCGGCTAAAGAAAGGACATTTGATACAAGCAAATATTGAATATCACAGCTACAATTTTTAATATAGTCTGTAAATGGTAATACGACACCTTCACAGCAAATCATATTACAGCAGGGCCATCTCTCGGCACCAAGGCGCACTACCTAAAAGATAGCTTCATACTCGTGAACCACTTCACTTCTATCGGACATTCAGTGAAGTATAATAACCACACTTACAGATTATCTGTATATAATATAGCCTCATACCGCTGTAATCATACTAACTTTGCAACCCACTCATAAGCAAAAGCTTATTTTTTACATCCTCCAAGTTTGAAACTGAAGTTCAGAAAAAGTCCCCTCTGTCCAGATTTGGTTGAAAATACAAGATATGTGCAGAAGAATAAGTGATAGATAATGTTTGAAGTGTGGCTAGTTATCTGCTATCATTTAAATTGTATGCCATTTCAATCAATAAAATAGAAAATATATTATTGGTGGGCATTGGAGTTAGAATGAATGTGAATTAAAACAAAACACAAACGGTAAATAAATTAGCTTTTAGAAGAAACCTCTCCTAAAATATTAGATACTTCCATTTATTTACAAACACCTCACGCAAATTAAAGTGCAGATTTTTAATATCGAATGCCATTTATCGCATTTATGACAAAGTAAACTGATATTCTAAACAGGTGAACGTTTTTACTGGATACAACTGCCAATAATATTCTCCAATTGAGAAAAACAACGGAAGACCTACTCCGTCTTGGTGTGGATAGATGGCTCTGGCTATAACATTTTATTTCGTTTAACTGTTGTAACGTTTCATTATTATTCACAAAATGTATGACTATCACTACTTATGATGTTAAGACATGTTTACATTTAAATACATATTTTCAGCTAAAGGTAAGCAGCAGCTGGGTGTGCCTGACAGACTATCAAACCGTCAACTTACAGTGCGTTGGAGCGGAACTGCTTCAAAGAAACTGCTCATATATGCGCAATTTTCACAAACGAGTATTATGGATATATTTTTTTCATTTAATATTGATATGCTTAATTGTGTTGCTAATTGTATATAATGATGATGTCAGCACGTTTGGGAGTTCTCTTCCTCTCGCATAAATGCATTTGCAGGCATACGATTTTGACAGTGTATCCTTGTATTTCTGGTTGGAGTTGCTAGGTATTTCGGAGGAAGGAATCAAGTGAAGGAAACAGAACGGTATGTGCCATGGACTAAAAGGAGCGGAATTCCTCCTTTCACTATAATTCGCACTATAGGGACTGGAACAAGATAATAGCGTGTGGCGCCGAATTGCAATAGTAATTTCTTAGATCTAGCATCCGCCCCATATATCCGTCACCGCAATTCACCACTTTGGGAATGAATCCATTGCATGCAAAAGACAAAAGAAATAAAAACCATAGAAATATTCGAGCAATAATTTTTGTTTTCTTGGTATTAGTGAAGCCTTACGTTCAATACCCCTTAACATATATAAAGCTCACAATGGACGCTGGAAACATTTTTCTCATTACTCTAAAAGGGGACAACTTCTGCCCTTGGTTTCATCATTGACAACCGGTCAATTATGTGTATCGTCACTTTAGCTTTTAGAGGATACTACCTTTTTAATATGTTTAATTAATATTTTAAGCGATGCACAGTGTGAGCAACGGTTAATCCTCATGCTGTAGTTCAGGCTGTACATCAGCAACAGTTTTGAACTAATATCTGGGCTGTAATTGTAGGTGAATCCCGTTGGTGCATATTTTCGCCCTACCACGTCTTACAAGTAACTCCCTACAGGGTGTTTATCCAGCGCACTCTTCCACATTTACTACATGAAGATGTGCCCCTGAAAGTAACACAAAACAGGTGGTTCATGTATGATGTTCGTCCGTTATAACTTAACTTTGGAGGACGTAAATTTACAAGACAAAAATGTATGATGGTGCTCCAGCACATTTTAACAGCTTTGTTATAGATGCAAGTCTCTTCGCATGGAGTTGTTAGATTGGATTTGGAAGGACGTTGAACGTAACCTTTTATTAAAATGCAGGAAAACAGATTTTGAGAGATATGATTCTATGACTATTGGAACGGGATTGCAAATGGATTGATAAGACATGAAATTTGTAGTGTTCAACGGCCGCTTTTACTACATACGGCACCGCAGGGGGTGACACTGATGATACATGAGATGAAGATGGAGCACCGGTGGAATGAGATGGCGGGGGAAACCAGAGGTCCCGGAGAAAACCCGCCCAAACGCCGTGTTGTCCACCACATTTCTCACTTTGCGGTCGCCTGGGATCGAACCCGGGCCGCCTTGGATAGAGCCAAGCGGTCTAGCCACTGAGCCACGGCGTGGCCCAAGATTGATGAGACGAAACGATATCCGCGTGGATCATCTCGAAGCCTCAGTTAGGGAAGCAATGTGCGATGACGCAATTCTGCCTAGTGTTGTTAAACCACTTTTTTCCAAATATTCCTTATTATGCTACACTGCGCTGCAGCATCCGACGCACGAAGGTGATGCACCTGGCGCGGTGTCGGACGATAATCCTACGGAAATTGTTTAGCATAATTCAAAGAAACTATTTAATTCCCTATCGAACATACGCATTTTTAACTTAGTTTGAAAATGAACAAAATACGTAACACAATGAAATGAATAATTTATAAGCGTCGGTTTCCTTCACAGTATTAACTTGAAATCGAGTTCCCTCACACTGTTATGGCCTAGGTTCTTAACTCGACGAGTTCCGTACAAAGAGTGACGTTAACTCTTACCATTGCTACGACAAATCAATAATTTCTCCATGGTTCACCTCATCTTTCACGATTAACACTTCATTACCATATTAGGTAATTTACATTATCATTTGTTTAATTCATATTTAAACAATTTAACAAACAAATAAACTTCTTTATAATTTTGACTACTATTATGGACTCTAAACACATTACTATAACTTTTTTCTTCGTTTCTACCTATTCAATTAATAGTTTACCTTCACTTGTTTGTCCATCTGGTTTACTTTCACATTTAACAAATGTTCATGAATATTAATGTTTTAAACTCTAAATAATATATTCGAATAATTAATAATATTGAATTTTCTGGGCCAAAATAAAACAACTCTGCGCCTTTCTTCTTTTCTATGTAAGGAATCTATTACCGAATTTCGGAAATGTTTTTTCAATCTTTTTGAAGACAAGAGCTTATATTGCTTCTGTTCCATGTTTCATTTGAAGGTTTGCAGAAGTTTTATATTTCGTTGTCGATAGAGGAGGTAAACTCTAGATTGGAATAATAGTCAATATTTGAAAATTAGCTTAATACTGTATTTGACTCAGGAGTTTAGCTATGACATTATGATTGACACAAGTGAAGCTGAGATAGGGCTTCATTGTTTAATCCTCTCACTTGAAGGCCTTACACTCTGCTTCAAGATTGGTTCAATAACTATTTCTCCAAGTCGTATATGGCCGTGCCATTGCTGAGTGGTTAAAACATCGCAACAGTTCAACGAAATAAAATCTCTAGGCACTAAGACGGTAGCGGTAATAAGATTGATTCTTCTGTTGTTCTGTAACACCCATGCACGTATTCAGAAATCAATTTCCGGGGGGGGGGGGGGGGTTCAAAAATCTACGCAGAATTATTTGCTTTTAATAATTAATCAGGGGTGTATTTTTATCATGTAAGTAAAACTAAAAACAGATGTAATATATTACATTCACATTACTTTCTCCACCCAATCTTTTACAAATTGTTCTCAGAAAAGCTTGTTTTTGTCTTGTTTCTTTGGATGAAGTCTATAGAAATACCTTTATTTGCGCACTTTTGTTCTTATACCTGGGATAAAGTGATATAAGCAGCAATCAGACATTTAAAAACCAACCACTAATTGATGCATTTGAAGTATTAGTTCTCCTTGAATGAAATAGGGAATAGGATCTTAGAAGTTAAAAATTACATACCTTTAAGTAACTATCTAAGAATTTTAATCACTAACAAATAATATATCGGAATTAGTTAACTTTGCAATACTTTATTATAATTGACATTATTTGTGTAGTTTAACGAGTTACTTGTGGAGTAACTTTTCGTTTATCTGTTAGGTTTAGAATAGTTATACAGACTTCACTTCCAGTAAAGCAAACTTCAGGGTTTATCCTCAGAAAGTTCACAATAGGCATTCTATTTGTTATGCAGCTATCTTAAATATGTAGTGTTTAAATTCAAATTATTGAAGCCATTTTCGGATGGTTTTATTGAAAGTCTTCGTTTCGCATCCTTGAAAGATAACGGAATTAAATCCTACATTTTATATTCCTCCAATATTTGAGTTCTGGAGCGCGCGCACAGACATTTATTTTTAAGTTCCCCCCCCCCCTGTTCTGGTGTCCTCAAAACTTGCATTCCTGATGACATCTCAATATCAATTTTTTAAATGGAATGTTACACGTTTGTGCTTACTAAGCACGTGGTAGAGGCAATAAACATTGATCTCGTACTCCCGTACAATGACGTGAGTCTCTCTTGTTCTCACAATTTCGCAACTCATATAAAGCACGATTGCTCCATTGTGTATCGTCATCAGGCAAACTGTTTGGTTATAAATGATTTCAACTGGAGCCCGCCTCCATAGTTTGTGGTAGCGTGTCTGACTCCCAGTGAAGAGATCTTAGCCAACGTTGCCGCGTAAGGGGAAGGAGGGTTTACCTCCACCCACTGTCTGCGAATATAAGACGGAACGTTCCATTATGTAGAGAGAGCGAGAAAAAGGGAAATGCTTTCATGAGGAGGTGGGGTGAAGTGAAAAAAATCCACCTTTGCTCATATGGGCGCAAGCTGGGCACCGCAGAAGCGATTTCCAATCGAGATCAAGATAGTTTTCTCAATAGGACTTTTTACAGGGTATTTCCCTTATCTTAATAAGACGATTGTCGGGTAAATCTTATGTTCTAGTCGCTCTAGACTGATGTGATGGTATCACCCGTTTCATTTACTGCCCAATATGATTATCCAGTTAAAGGACGTTAATGTATTAAAATAAATAAATAAAATAGTAGGTTTCTTATGAAATTATGCAACGAGCAATTTTGAGACTGTTAAATGTGCATATAACAATTGTTATATAGGATGAGATGTTTCGAAAATAGCTGATACGAGGGAAGTAGAAATTGCGGGAGTTGCGTATTTTATGAGCTCCACGTTCTGTTTTAACCTGATGTTTTTATCTATGATAACCTGGTTTCTTAGTTAAATAATCATGGAAATTATAGAGGTGTTTATCGCCTTTTCCCCCCAAAAATTCAAAATTGTCGTGTCTCAAACATGCAGCATTTTAATCATAATCAATAGACATGTTTCTGAGAACAGAAAATTGACGAAAGTTCTTCCATCCAAAAGAACATATTCACTCACTTTAGTCAATGACCCTTGTTTCAGTTTAAATAACTCAGTTCTAAAGACAGTCCTGAGGGCCGGCAAGAGGTGCACAGTCGGGAACCAAAGAAAGAGTCACAGTTTCAAAATTATTTGATCATTTAGTCATTTGTTGTTAATATTTTTCTCAGAAATGTTTATTTCTTGTGAAGCTATTTATTATTATTTTTTTATAAAATTACTTATTAAGATTTTAGTTAATTGATGGAAATTAATCATTTCTTCACACTAGCCGTACATAGGCTAAGGTTTATCATAGATAGAGTCAACATGAAAAATTCAATGCCACGGCCGGGATTTGAACCACGGTTCTCCTGATTTCCGTCCAGTCGCTCTTACCCATTGAGCTACCATGGCCAACTTGCTGTCATGACATTCAATTCTACATTTGACTCGTATATTTCCCCGATAAACCACTGGGGCTCTCGCATTCCAGAAACACCGTTTGTGGCGACTTACTATTGTAAGTACCTGCATTGTAAGTACTACTGTGATGAAGCCTGGCTTCATCAGGCTTCATCACAGTAATACTTACAATTTTTTCTAAAACTTTTTTCTAAATTTTTTTTCTAAAATTTTTTCTAAAATCTTTTCTAAACCGTTATTGGAACTTGGAGCAGATAGAAATATATGTTGTTATAAGGAGTTGGTTGCGAAAATAGTATGGGTACAATGACTTTATTAAAAACAGATATTATATAAGAATACATCTTATAGTTCACTGATTGTCCGCCAGAGGTGAAGTGCTTCACAACCAAGAATTGATGCTTTACGGAGTGCGCCTTTCTGCCGGGAGATGGCCCTGCCATTTATACGTTTTGCAGTGAAGGTATTCTATCAATATTTCAAGAATCTGTTAAGAAATAGTAATTATGGTTTTCAGCGGTTGCTGATTATTATATCCTTATCTTAAACCTGAAAAATACTAGCAGCTAAAGTGAAAACTGGGACAATAGGAAACGAGCAAATAATTGTATCGCGGAGATGGAACGTTCTGCAGCATGTATACATCCTGAGATTTGAGAACTCTGTGCATTGGTCATTTGACGATCCCTCTGTAGTTGATTTGTTTTGATGGCACTCAATTATAATGAAGAGTACACTTGTTCATTGTTTTCGGTTCTCACCAAGGGCTGCTCCCACACTGCTTTCAGTTGCCATGTATAAATTGACAATGTGTATGCAGCTAGGACCAAGAGTAATAGCGGGATAAGCGCTGTTTGTGGCACACTACAAACCCCAATCCTCAAGGGACTAAATTACTAAATTATATCAACAACACTAACTTTCTTATTGTGGGGCCCGATGAGCCCAGCCACATACCTCATGTTAAAAGTCACGCGCCAGACGTATTAGACTTAGCCATGTTAAACAATATACCGTTTAACATCGAATGCACAGTAATGCAAGAACTGACATCTGATCACTTACCAGTACTCCTTGAGGTCACACTTCCCTTGAAGTTTAAGAAAGAAACCCCAAAACTGAATTATAATTAAGTCAATTGGGAAGACTTCAATAACGTTTTAGAAAGATACTTACCGAAAAGCGAAATTATTTCACCACAGCAACACGACGAAGCTTTATTCAAACTCGAATTGGCAATTAAGGTAGCAACTACAACGTGTGTCCCACAGAAATTTGAACCATCAGTAAACGCCCAATATCCGTTAGACATAAAAATCTTACATCAGAATACGAACAGACTAAGACGTAAATGGCAACGAACTCGAAATCCTTTACATAAACAAGACTACCTTGATGCAAGAGAGGCCGTTATGGCCCGAACTAGGGAATTTATATCGAACCAATGGAATCAAACTCTCGCGAACTTAAATCCGAACTCTAACTCTGTTTGGCGTATAGCTAAGTGCCTAACCAGAGCTGAAACAAACATACCACCACTCATGCATGACAACACTGTTGCAGAAACTTCCCAGGCCAAAGCTGAGGTATTTGCTGCCACTTCATTTGGCTCATGAAGTGTAGCTATCAAATATATGGTGTATATCAGAAATAAAATTCCAACATTTATGCTTTACATATAAAAGAGAGTGTAACTGTATTGAATTTTAGAATGAAATTTTGGACAAATAGCTTTCCTTCTACTCCAGTTTGCACCCATAACCTTACTTATTATCGTGATTATTGTGGTCTATTGTAACTTTCAGGTAACACAATTATTTTGTTTGAAATTCATAAATGGTGTGTATTTCTACAAACTTGTTGTTGACTGAAGATGTGGGCAAGTGTCCATGAAATTAATCTCACAAAGACATAATTTAAGTATTGTCATCGGCTTCTTGTCTTAAGTGGAGAATATTTACTAAACACTTTTATTTGTGTAGTATGCAAATTACTATTTACACTTGGAAACATCTAAACACTTGAGTACAATAACACATCAACTCAATTATGACTATTTATGCATATACTGACCCTAGTATTACACTTAATTTTGCCTACCATTGTAGCGTGGTGGTAGCAGGTGTGCCTCACGTCAAGAGGTCCCAAGTCGGAATCTCGGTTAGGGTAAGTTACCTGGATAAGAATTTTTCCGGGGTTTTCCGTTATCCTGAAAGACGATTGCCGGCTAACTATAAGCTGCATTGTCCCCAGATGCATTGAGCATCATTTCACCCATTTCGTTCATCGTTCGATATGACTAAATGTTGGAGTACATAAATTAAAACAAGAAAACACTTAATTTTAATGCTTTGACCAGTTAAAGTCTATCATTGATGAGTCTTCTAATCTTGGACACATGAAACAAAAATAGAAATATAATAGTTTAGTATAATTATGTACAACAATCTGATAAATTTATATCTCACCTGAACTATATTCTAAGCAATCAATTACTGAGTAAAACTGATTTTTTCTAAAGAAATTATGTAACTCTGCGTTAAACTGATTGATACAAGGTATGTTTTTTAATTGATTTGGGAAGTGGTTGTATATCTTTAAACCCCTGTATTTGACATAAGTCTCAAATAGTTTTGCTTTATGAATATAGGTGTGTAATTTTTCTTTATTGTGTGTGGTATGGGTGTGTACTTCAGCATTTCTGATATAGTTCACAATATTAGTCTGCATGTAAATTAATAACTGCTTCATATATAAACTTGGTGGGGTCAGATTACTCAAATCTCTGAAATGATTCCTGCAGCTTTCCATTTTTGGAATACCAACCATAATTCATAATGCTTGCATTTGTAGCTTAAATATCATCTTACTATTTGAAGGAATGACAGTACTTTTAGTGATTTGCATTCTACAATTTACAATTAATACAGCTCTTTATTCTTATGAAAACATAATATAATTAATTAACACATGTATTGAATAATAAATTAAGTAAACTGCAAAACATAAAAATGTTGGTTAAGAAAAAGCAATTTAAGTAAGCCATTAACTTAAGTGCTGTAAGCTTGAGCAAAATATGTCATGCCAAGGTCAGTTGATGCAGAGTTATCAAAGTATACACATGTTTAGTTGCTGATTGTACATTATCCAAGTCATAAATTCCTTAGAAATTAATTTGGATTAGTTATTCCACTTTTGGTGTTTTTATTTGTTATATAATGGCAGTAGGCTATCACAACAGATAAAATAAACACTGTAGCATAATTGATGCTTCATAAGCCATAATAAAAAAACAAATACAAATAATCTTTTTTCAATTAATTTTGATCCTGGTGTTATTAAATTCCACCAAACACAATTGCTTGAAGCATAAGCTTAAAATGTATTCAAACCAAATAAGTGCTTTTAGTAATTGTAAAGATGAACACAGTCTGTTCTGAGTACAATATTAGACAGGGCCTTTTCTTTTTTCTTTGCTATATTACATTTTTAATGTTTAACAGCAGCAGATTAAAATATTTAACTACAGTACAGCAAAAGAAGACTAAACAGTGAAATTAAACTTCAAGTACTTGTCTTACATTAAGACTTCTCAACCCCATTTATTAATTAAGTTAATTTATTGAAATTAACTATTCCTTCACACCAGATCTGTATAGGCTAAAGTTTTGGACAGATAGAACCAAACTGAAAAATTCAATGCCATGACCATGAGTTTAATCATAGATTTTCCGTTTTCCGTCCAGCTGCTTTTACCCATTGAGCTACAATGGCCAATGTGCCGGCATGACATTAATTCTCCAATTGACACGTATATATACATTTTTTTCGGCATACCACAAGGGCCTCTCGTATTCGAGGTACACTGTTTGTGTCATCTTACTGTTGTAAGTACAAAACCTCAGCGTAGACACGGCTAATGGTAGTTGTCTAATGTGTGTATGAGAACTCCTAAGTGGTTTACCGGGAAAATACGAGTCAGTTGGAGAATTTAATGTCATATCGGCACGGAGGCCATAGTAGCACAATGGTAGTGGGGCTGGACGGAAACCAGAAGATCCGTGGTTCAAATCCCGGCTATGGCATTGAATTTTTCAGTCTGACGCTACGTTTCCACAATCATAAGTAGTGTTAGTCATAAATTCTGTAAACAATAATAAACCATCGCAAAAGTTCAACGAAATAGAATGTTACAGGCAGAGCCATCTCTAGGCACTGAGACGGTAGCGGTAATAAGATTGATTCTTCTGTTGTTCTGTAACACCATTTCTCACATGGAGGAGAATTATATTTATCAGTTGTATCCCGTTATGACTATCAACTCGCTTAGAATCTCCTTTTCCTCTGTCATAAATGCGACAAATGACATTCGATTTTAAAATCCCGCTCTTGAATTTGCATGAACGTTTCTGAGTATTTCGAAGCACCTAATATTTTGGGAGAGGTTCCTGCAAACTAATTTATTTAATTTTGTGTTCTGAGTTTCAATTCCCGTTCATTCCAACTGCAATGCCCATCAATGGTGTGGGTCCTCTTTGATTGTTTAGAATGGCATATAATTTAAACGGCATCATACAGCTACCCACATTTCAAGCATTTATCACTTACACTGTTGTACACATTTTGTATCCGCATCCAAGTATACTCTGATACAATTTTTTCTAAACCGTTATTGGAATTTGGAGCAGATAGAAATAATGTTGTTATTTAGGAGTTGGTTGCAAACATAGTATGGGTACATTGACTTTATTAAAAACAGATACTATATAAGAATACTTGTTATGGTTCACCGATTGTCCGCCAGAGGTGAAGTGCTTCACAACCAACAAGTGATGCTTTACCTAGTGCGCCTTGCTGCCGGGAGATGGCCCTGCCAGTTATACGTTTTGCAGTGAAGACATTGTATTAATATTTAATGAATCTGTTAAGAAATTGTAATTATTATTCTCAGCAGTTGCTGATTATTATATGCTTTTCTTAAACCTGAAAATGATTAGCAGCTAAAGTGAAAACTGGTACAGTAGGAAACGAGCAAATAATTGTTTCGCGGAAATGAAACATTCTGCAGCATGTATTGCTCCTGAGATTTGAGAATTCTGTGCATTGGGCTTTTGTCAATTAAATTCAGTAACTTTTGGTTTTGTGGAACTTGCAATCAATTATAATGAAGAGTACACTTGTTCATTGTTTTCTATTCTCACCAAGGGCTGGTCCCACACTGCTTTCAGTTGCCATGTATAAATTGACAGAGACACATGAGTTGACCGTCTTTCGGGAGAGAGATTCTTTGTTCTTGTACGGGCTATTGAGCAGCCAAATAACGAATACTCGTTTAAGATGTAATGAACAGATAGAAAAATTCAATACAAAGAAAGGGATCTGAACCGAGGATCTCCTGTTCTATCTATGCAAAACTCGGAATACACACACGGTTAGAATAGCTACAAAATAAGAATGAACATTGCCTTGGCCAATAATGTTCATGCCCTCTTTGCGCTGCCAGTTCGAGAGAAATGAGAGATATTCCTGTATTTGTCTAATTGAATCGCCCTAACAAAGGCTGTGAGATGTACATACGTGTGCTGAGAGCGAAGTACATTCGATATTTCGGCATTTGTGTAAAAACATATACAGTGATTATCGTGTGGTGGCATAAAATGAACCTTGAACCTTTACAGCCCAAACATGTATACTGTTAATGTAAAAACATTTTCCCCAGTATTATTGTTAAGGTTGCATTATGAAACTTATAAGCATTTGTCAAATTAAGAAAAGAGTAATTTTAATTAAAAATAATATTTTGTTACTCTGAAGTAACAATGGGCCACAAAGGCTATAGCAGAAAGTACTTAAGGCATTACAAAGAGAGGAATCAAAATGAAAGCTATACCCAATAACTAGCTTTTTACTGTCCATTTCTCTGTGAAATTCCAAACAATGTACTAAATCATAAAATTACAGTTCTGTATAGGCTATTGAAACATTTATGAAAGATCAACAATGCAGTCTATATATGGGGGCATGTGGATATAAGAAAAGCCATCATATGAAGAGTATAAGGTCTTCAGTGGTAACATTTATGCTGTTGACTGGATTATTTTGTACACTGTACAAATTTGTTTAACAAGAGATCGAAGAAAGGCCATTTTCTTTAATAAATTTTTCAAAATTGTGTATTGGTGGCTGTAGTGATTGGGAATCAGCAAATAACAGCCCTTTCCATTGAAGTGTTGGTTGAGGCAGTCGTCTCTTGATGTTCTCCACATCATTCATATAAGGTTTACTTCAGAAATATCTTCATCCCTTTCTTACAAATCTATAATAGGAGTGGCAGAGATGCTGCTTTTTCACACATAGCTCATCAGTTGATTCTTCTTCACCTTCTGATATAATTGTGTTGGCACTGGTAGCTTTAATTTCCTTTTCTTCATCACTGTCAAATACATGAACTGAGTCATCTCATTCATATCCATTTATTGGACGAGCAATTATATTACTTTTTTTCTTTGTGGCATAAATAATATGAGGATTCATAATATTTGAACTAAGAAGGAAATAGATTTTGATAGCTTCATTTGCCTCATGAAGTGTAGCTATCAAATATATGGTGTATATCAGAAATAAAATTCCAAAATTTGTGCTTTACATATAAAGGGAGTGTAACTGTATTGAATGTTAGTATGAAACTTTGGACAAATAGCTTTCCTTCTTCTCCAGTTGGCACCCATAACCTTACTTATTGTCGTGAATATTGTGGTCTACTGTAACTTTCAGGTAGCACAACTATTTTGTTTGAAATTAATAAATGGTGTGTATTTCTACAAACTTGTTGTTGACTGAAGATGTGGGCAAGTGTCCATGAAATTAATCTCACAAAGACATAATTGAAGTATTGTCATCATAATGCTTGCATTTGTAACTTAAATATCATCCTACTATTTGAAAGTATGACAGTACTTTTAGTGATTTTCATCCTACAATTTACAATTAATTCAGCTGTTTAGTCTTATGAAAACATAATATAATTAATTAACACATGTATTGAATGATAGATAAAGTAAACTGCAAAATATAAAAATACTGGTTAAGAAAAAGCAATTTAAGTAAGCCATTAACTTAACTGCTGTAATCTTGAGCAAAATATGTGTTGCCATGGTGAGTTGATGCAGAGTTATCAAAGTATACACATATTTAGTTGCTGGTTGTACATTGTCAAAGTCATAAATGCCTTAGAAATTAATTTGGATTAGTTATTGCTCTTTGGTGTTTTTATTTTGTATATAATGGCAGTAGGCTATCACAACAGATAAAATAAACACTGTAGCATAATTGATGCTTCATAAAGCATAATAAAAAACAACTACAAATAATCTTTTTTCAATTAATTTTGATGCTGGTGTTATTAAATTCCACCAATCACACATGCGTCAAGCATAAGCTTAAAATGTATTCAAACCAAATAAGTGCTTTTAGTAATTATAAAGATGACACAGTCTGTTCTGAGTACAATATTAGACAGGGCCTTTTCTGTTTTCTTTGCTATATTAAATTTTTAATGTTTAACAGCAGCCGATTAAAATATTTTACTACTGTACAGCAAAAGAAGACTAAACAGTGAAATTAAACTTCAAGTACTTGTCTTACATTAAGACTTCTCAACCCTACTTATTAATTAAGTCAATTTATTGAAATTAACTATTCCTTCACACTAGATGTGTATAGGCTAAAGTTTTGGACAGATAGAACCAAACTGAAAAATTGAATGCCATGGCCGTGATTTCAATCATAGATTTTCCGGTTTCTGTCCAGCTGCTCTTACCCATTGAGCTACAATGGCCAATGTGCCGGCATGACATTAATTCTCCAATTGACACGTATATATACATTTTTTTTCGGCAAACCACAAGGGCCTCTCATATTCGAGGTACACTGTTTGCGTCATCTTACTGTTGTAAGTACAAAACCTCAGCCTAATCACGGCTAATGGTAGTTGTCTCATATGTGTATGAGAACTCCTAAGTGGTTCCCGGGAAAATACGAGTCAGTTGGAGAATTTAATGTCATATCGGCACGTTGGCCATAGTAGCACAATGGTAGTACAGTTTGACGGAAACCAGAAGATCCGTGGTTCAAATCCGGGGTATGGCATGTTTTTTTCAGTCTGACTCTACGTTTCCACAATTTAGCCTACACATGGCCAATGTGAAAGAATAATCAATTTCCATTAATTAACCGAATAGCGGTTTACTATATGAAGCCCGGGCCTTAAAGTACTTACAATATGTAAGTCGCCATTAAGGTAGTTAACTCATGTGCTTATGAGGACTCCTAAGTGGTTTACCAGGAAAACACGAATCAGTTGGAGAATTTAATGTCATATCTGGGTGTTGGCACGTTGGTAGTGCGGCTGGAAGGATACCAGAAGATCCGTGGTTCAAAACCCGTCTATGGCATTGAATTTTTCATTCTGACTCTACGTTTCCACAATTATAAGTAGTGTTAGTCATAAATTCTGTAAACAGTAATAAAACATCGCAACAGTTCAACGAAATAACATGTTACAGGCAGAGCCATCTCTAGGCACTAAAACGGTGGCGGTAATCAGATTGATTCTTCTTTTGTTCTGTTACATCATTTCTCACATGGAGGAGAATTATATTTGCAGTTGTATCCAGTTATGACGATCAGCTCGTTTAGAATCTCCTTTTCCTGTGTCATAAATGCTACAAATGACATTCGATTTTAAAATCCCGCCCTGGAATTTGTGTGAATGTTTCTGAGTATTTCGACTCACCTGATATTTGGGGAGAGGTTCTTGCATACTAATTTATTTAATTTTGTGTTCTGAGTTTCAATTCCCGTTCATTCCAACTGCAATGCCCATCAATGTTGTGGGTCCTCTTTGATTGACTAGAATGACATATAATTTAAATGGCAGCATACAGCTACCCACATTTCAAACATTTATCACTTACTCTGTTGTACACATTTTGTATCCGCATCCAAATATACTCTGATACATTTTTTCTAAACTGTTATTGGAACTTGGAGCAGATAGAAATAATGTTGTTATTTAGGAGTTGGTTGCGAAAATAGCATGGGTACATTGACTTTATTAAAAACAGATATTATATAAGAATACTTGTTATAGTTCACTGATTGTCCGCCAGAGGTAAAATGGGTCACAACCAAGAAGTATCCTTTACAGGGTGCGTACTGTAGCCGGTAGATGGCCCTGCAAGTTATACGTTTTGCAGTGAAGGTATGGTATTAATATTTAAAGAATCTGTCAAGAAATTGTAATTATTATTCTCAGCAGTTGCTGATTATTATATGCTTTTCTTAAACCTGAAAATGATTAGCAGCTAAAGTGAAAACTGGTACAGTAGTAAACGAGCAAATAATTGTTTCGCGGAAATGAAACCTTCTGCAGCATGTATTCCCCCTGAGATTTGAGAATTCTGTGCATTGGGCTTTTGTCAATTAAATTCAGTAACTTTTGGTTTTGTTGGAACTTGCAATCAATTATAATGAAGAGTACACTTGTTCATAGTTTTTTATTCTCACCAAGGGCTGGTCCCACACTGCTTTTAGTTGCCACGTATAAATTGACAGAGACACATGAGTTGACCGTCTTTCGGGAGAGAGATTCTTTGTTCTTGTACGGGCTATTGAGCAGCCAAATAACGAATACTCGTTTAAGATGTAATGAACAGATAGAAAAATTCAATACAAAGAAGGGGATCTGAACCGAGTATCTCCTGTTCTATCTATGCAGAACTCGGAATACACACACGGTTAGAATAGCTACAAAATAAGAATGAACATTGCCTTGGCCAATAATGTTCATGCCCTCTTTGCGCTGCCAGTTCGAGAGAAATGGGAGATATTCCTGTATTTGTCTCATTGTATCGCCCTAACAAGTGCTGTGAGATGTACATACGTGTGCTGAGAGCGAAGTACATTCGATATTTCGGCATTTATGTAAAAACATATACAGTGGTTATCGTGTGGTGGCATAAAGTGAACCTTGAACCTTTACAGCCCAAACTTGTATGCTGTTAATGTAAAAACATTTTTCCCCAGTATTATTGTTAAAGTTGTATTATGATACTTATAAGCATTTGTCAAATTAAAAATAAGTAATTTTAATTATAAAATAATAATAATACTTTATTATCAACTTATGTTTTACAGGCATTGTTGAAAACAGGCAAGTCGTCAATTATATACAATTAAAGTTGCTGGATATAAGTGATGTTATTCTAAATGTATAATGTCTTGTACACCTAATACAATGTCTAGGTTTTAGTCATAAGTATTGTAAAATAAGAAACTAGATCTCAAACAATAAATTTTGAAGTTGTAGTCTTAGTTTAGAAATTCATCAAGTGAATAAAAAACATTATTAATTAAATATGATTTCAAGAAAAATTTGAAATTTGTTAAGTTACTAGACACTTTAACTTCTGTTGGGAGTTTGTTA
The DNA here is from genome assembly GCA_030765055.1 of Mantis religiosa. NCBI lineage: Eukaryota > Metazoa > Arthropoda > Insecta > Mantodea > Mantidae > Mantis > Mantis religiosa. The sequence continues at coordinate 1,609,358 of JAUKNK010000077.1, read as the reverse complement.
TATAGCTTGGCTCCCATGTAACTAGGCAACTTGTCACACAGGTGGAGTCTATACATCATAGTAGCGAAATTATTCTTGTTTCTTGTGTTGTAGTTATGAATATCCGAATTTGTTTGCAATGGGATGTATTTTATCATAAATAAAATTGTTTTGTAGATGTACAGGCTTGTCAGTCATTATTTTTTGCTGACGAAAGGCTTCCCTACATGATTCTTTAGTTTTTAAATTAGATATATATCTAATTGCTCTTTTCTGTAAATTAAAAATTTTGTTTAAATTTAATTTCGAAGTATTGCCCCAGATCTCCAGATCATATGAGATTTGTGAATGAATGAGGGAGAAATAAATCATTCTAATAGTTGCTTCTGGGGCATAGTTCTTTAGACACTTTAAAAGAAACAAATTTTTACTTAGTTTTAATGCTAATTGGTTAACATGGGGTGTAAAATAATATTTTGTTACTTTGAAGTAACAAGGGGCCACAAAGGCTATAGCAGAAATTACTTAACGCATTACAGAGAGAGGAATCAAAAAGAAAGCTATACTCAATAAGTAGCTTTTTACTGTCCGTTTCTCTGTGAATTTCCAAACAATGTACTAAATCATAAAATTTCAGTTCTGTATAGGCTATTGAAATATTTATGAAAGATAAACAATGCAATCTAAATCTGGGGGCACGTGGATATTAGAGAAAACATCCTTTGAACAGTATAATCTCTTCAGTAGTAACATTTATGCTGTTGACTGGATTATTTTGTACGCTGTACAAATTTGTTTACCAAGAGACCGAAGAAAGGCAATTTTCGTCAATGAATTTTCCAAATTGTGTATTGGTGGCTGTAGAGAATCGGAATCTGCAAATAACAGCCCTTACCAATGAATTGTTGGTTGAGCCAGTCGTCTCTTGATGTTCTCCACATCATTTATATATGCTTTGCTTCAGAAATATCTTCATCACTTTCTTCCAAATCTAGAGCAGGGGTGGCAGAGATTCTGCTTTTTTACACATAGCTCATCAGTTGATTCTTCTCCACCTTCTGATATATTTGTGTTGGCACTGGTAGCTTTAATTTCCTTTTCTTCATCACTGTCAGATGCAAGAGCTGTGCCATCTCATTCATATCTGTTTATTGGACCAGCAATTATATTATTTTTATTCTTCATGCCATAAAAAATATGAGGATTCATAATATTCGAACTAAAAGGAAATAGATTTTGAAAGCTTCATTTGGGTCATGAAGTGTAGCTATCAAATATATGGCGTATATCAGAAATAAAATTCCAAAATTTATGCTTTACATATAAAAGAGAGTGTAACTGTATTGAATTTTAGTATGAAATTTTGGACAAATAGCTTTCCTTCTGCTCCAGTTTACACCCATAACCTTACTTATTATCGTGATTATTGTGGTCTACTGTAACTTTCAGGTAACACAACTATTTTGTTTGTAATTAATAAATGGTGTGTATTTCTACAAACTTGTTGACTGAAGATGTGGGCAAGTGTCCAAGAAATTAATCTCACAAAGACATAATTAAAGTATTGTCATCGGCTTCTTATCTTAAGTGGAGAGTATTTACTAAACACTTTTATTTGTGTAGTATGCAAATTACTATTTATACTTGGAAACATCTAAACACTTGAGTACAATAACACATCAACTCAATTATGAATATTTATGCATATACTGTCTCTAGTACTACACTTAATTTTGCCTACCTTGGTAGCGTGGTGGTAGCATATCTGCCTCACGTCAAGAGGTCCCAAGTTGGAATCTCGGTTAGGGTAATTAACCGGGACAAGGCTTTTTCCGGGGTTTTCCGTTATCCTGAAAGACGAATGCCGGCTAACTATAAGCTGCATTGTCCCCAGATGCATTGAGCATCATTTTACCCATTTCGTTCATCGTTCGATATGACTAAATGTTGGAGTACATAAATTAAAACAAAAAAACACACAATTTTAATGCTTTGGCCAGTTAAAGTCTATCATTGATGAGTCTTCTAATCTGGGACACATGAAACAAAAATAGAAATATAATGGTTTAGAATAATTATATACAACAATCTGATAAGTTTATATCTTACCTGAACCATATTCTAAGCAATCATTTGCTGAGGAAAAGTGATTTTTTCTAAAGAAATTATGTAACTCTTCGTTAAACTGATTGATACAAGGTATGCTTTTTAATTGATTTGGGAAGTGGTTGTATAGCTTTAAACCCATGTATTTGACAGAAGTCTGAAATAGTTTTTTTTTTATTAATATAGGTGTGTAATTTTACTTTATTATGTGTGTTATGTATCTGTACTAAAGCATTTCTGACATAGTTCACAATATTAGTCTGCATGTAAATTAATAACTGTTTCATATGTTAACTTGGTGGGGTCAGGATATTCAAATCTCTGAAATGATTCCTGCAGCTTTCCATTTTTGGAATACCAACCATAATTCATAATGCTTGCTTTTGTAGCTTAAATATCATCTTACTATTTGAAGGTATGACAGTACTTTTAGTGATTTGCATCCTACAATTTACAATTAATACAGCTGTTTAGTCTTATGAAAACATGATATAATTAATTAACACATGTATTGAATGATAAAGTAAGTAAACTGTAAAACATAAAAAAGTTGGTTCAGAAGAAGCAATTTAAGTAAGCCATTAACTTAAGTGCTGTAAGCTTGAGCAAAATATGTGTTGCCATGTTCAGTTGATGCAGAGTTATCAAAGTATACGCATATCTAGTTACTGGTTGTACATTATCCAAGTCATAAATTCCTTAGAAATTAATTTGGATTAGTTATTGCTCTTTTGATGTTTTTATTTGGTATATAATGGCAGTAGGCTATCACAACAGATTAAATAAACACTGTAGCATAATTGATGCTTCATAAAGCATAATAAAAAAACAACTACAAATAATCTTTTTTCAATTAATTTTGATGCTGGTGTTATTAAATTCCACCAATCACACATGCGTCAAGCATAAGCTTAAAATGTATTCAAACCAAATCAGTGCTTTTAGTAATTGTAAAGATGAACACAGTCTGTTCTGAGTACAATATTAGACAGGGCATTTTCTGTTTTCTTTGCTGTATTAAATTTTTAATGTTTAACAGCAGCAGATTAAAATATTTTACTACTGTACAGCAAAAGAAGACTAAACAGTGAAATTAAACTTCAAGTACTTGTCTTACATTAAGACTTCTCAACCCCATTTATTAATTAAGTTAATTTATTGAAATTAACTATTCCTTCACACTAGATGTGTATAGGCTAAAGTTTTGGACAGATAGAACCAAACTGAAAAATTCAATGTCATGACCATGAGTTTAATCACAGATTTTCCGGTTTCTGTCCAGCTGCTTTTACCCATTGAGCTACAATGGCCAATCTGCCGGCATGACATTAAATTCTCCACTTGACGCATATATTTTTTTTCGGCAAACCACAAGGGCCTCTCGTATGCGAGGTACACTGTTTGTGTCATCTTACTGTTGTAAGTACAAAACCTCAGCCTAGACACGGCTAATGGTAGTTGTCTCATGTGTGTATGAGAACTCCTAAGTGGTTTACCGGGAAAATACGAGTCAGTTGGAGAATTTAATGTCATATCGGCACGTTGGCCATAGTAGCACAATGGTAGTGCAGCTGGACGGAAACCAGAAGTTTCGTGGTTCAAATCCTGGCTATGGCATTGAATTTTTCAGTCTACGTTTCCACAGTTTAGCGTACACACGGCCAGTGAGAAAGAATAATTAATTTACATTAATGAACCTAATAGTGGTTTACTATTTGAAGCCCGGGCCTTAAAGTACTTACAATACATAAGTCGCCTTTAAGGTAGTTTTCTCATGTGTTTACGAGAGCTCCTAAATGGTTTACCATGGAAATACGAGTCAGTTGGAGAATTTAATGTCATATCGGCGCGTTGCCACGTTGGTAGTGCGGCTGGACGGATACCAGAAAATCCGTGGTTCAAATCCCGGCTATGGCATTGAATTTTCAGTCTGATTCTACGATTCCACAATTATAAGTAGTGTTAGTCATAAATTCTGTAAACAATAATAAAACATCGCAACAGTTCAACGAAATAAAATGTTACAGGCAGAGCCATCTCTAGCCACTAAGACGGTAGCGGTAATAAGATTGATTCTTCTGTTGTTCTGTAACACCATTTCTCACATGGAGGAGAATTATATTTGCAGTTGTATCCAGTTATGACGATCAGCTCGTTTAGAATCTCCTTTTCCTCTGTCATAAATGCGACAAATGACATTCGATATCAAAATCCGCTCTTGAATTTGCGTGAACGTTTCTGAGTATTTCGTGGTACATAATATTTTGGGTGAGGTTCCTGCAAACAAATTTATTTAATTTTGTGTTCTGAGTTTCAATTCCCATTCATTCCAACTGCAATGCCCATGAATGGTGTGTGTCCTCTTTGATTGACTAGAATGGCATATAATTTAAATGGCAGCATACAGCTACCCACATTTCAAACATTTTTCACGTACTCTGTTGTAAACATTTTCTATTCGCATCCAAATATACTCTGATAAAATTTTTTCTAAACCGTTATTGGAACTTGGAGCAGATAGAAATAATGTTGTTATTTAGGAGTTGGTTGCGAAAATAGCATGGGTACATTGACTTTATTAAAAACAGATATTATATAAGAATACTTGTTATAGTTCACTGATTGTCCGCCAGAGGTAAAATGGGTCACAACCAAGAAGTATCCTTTACGGGGTGCGTATTGTAGCCGGGAGATGGCCCTGCAAGTTATACGTTTTGCAGTGAAGGTATTTTATTAATATTTCAAGAATCTCTTAAGAAATTGTAATTATTATTCTCAGCAGCTGCTGATTATTATATGCTTTTCTTAAACCTGAAAATTATTAGCAGCTATAGTGAAAACTGGGACAGTAGGAAACGAGCAAATAATTGTTTCGCGGAAATGAAACCTTCTGCAGCATGTATTCTTCCTGAGATTTTAGAATTCTCTGCATCGGGGTTTTGTCAATGTGATTGACGAACATTTGGTTTTGTTGGAACTTGCAATCAATTATAATGAAGAGTACACTTGTTCATTGTTTTCTATTCTCACCAAGGGCTGCTCCCACATTGCTATCAGTTGCCATGTATAAATTGACAGAGACACATTTGTTGTCAGTCTTTCGGGAGAGAGATTCTTTGTTCTTGTACGGGCTATTGAACAGCCAAATAACGAATTCTCGTTTAAGATGTAATAAACAGATAGAAAAATTCAATACAAAGAAAGGGATCTGAACCGACGGTCTCCCGCTTTATCTATGCAAAACTCAGAATACACACACGGTTAGAATAGTTACAAAATAAGAATGAACATTGCCTTGGCCAATAATGTTCATGCCATCTTCGCGCTGCCAGTTCGACAGAAATGGTAGATATTTCTGTCTTTGTCTCATTGTATCGCCCTAACAAATTCTGTGAGATGTACATACGTGTGCTGAGAGCGAAGTACATTCGATATTTCGGAATTTGTGTAAAAACATATACAGTGATTATCGTGTGGTGCCACAAAATGAACCTTTATAGCCCAAACTTGTGTACTGAAAATGTAAAATCATTTTTCCCCAGTATTATTGGTAAAGTTGCATTATGAAACTTATAAGCATTTGTCAAATTAAAAATGAGTAATTTTAATTCAAAATAATATTTTGTTACTTTGAAGTCAAGATGGGCTACAAAGGCTATAGCAGAAATTACTTAGGGCATTACATGGAGAGTAATCAAAGTGAAAGCTATACTCATTAACTAGCTTTTTACTGTCCGTTTCGCTGTGAATTTCCAAACAATGTACTAAATCATAAAATTACAGTTCTGTATAGGCTATTGAAACATTTATGAAAGATAAACAATGCATTCTAAATCTGGGGGTATGTGGATATTAGAGAAAACATCCTATGAACAGTATAAGGTCTTCAGTATTAACATTTATGCTGTTGACTGGATTATTTTTTACACTGTACAAATTTTTTTAACAAGAGATCGAAGAAAGGCAATTTTCGTCAATGAATTTTTCAAAATTGTGTATTGGTGGCTGTAGAGATTCGGAATCAGCAAACAAAAGCCCGTTCCATTGAAGTGTTGGTTGAGCCAGTCGTCTCTTGATGTTCTCCACATCATTTATATATGGTTTGCTTCAGAAATGTCTTCATCACTTTCTTCCAAATCTAGAACAGGAGTGGCAGAGATGCTACTTTTTTACACATAGCTCATCAGTTTACTCTTCTCCACCTTCTGATATAAATGTGTTGGCACTGGTAGCTTTAATCTCCTTTTCTTCATCACTGTCAGATACAAGAACTGAGTCATCTCATTCATATCCATTTATTGGACCAGCAATTATATTATTTTTATTCTTCGTGCCATAAAAAATATGAGGATTCATAATATTCGAACTAAAAGGAAATAGATTTTGAAAGCTTCATTTGGCTCATGAAGTGTAGCTATCAAATATATGGTGTATATCAGAAATAAAATTCCAAAATTTATGCTTTACATATAAAAGAGAGTGTAACTGTATCAAATGTTAGTATGAAATTTTGGACAAATAGCTTTCCTCCTACTCCAGTTTACACCCATAACCTTACTTATTATGGTGACTATTGTGGTCTACTGTAACTTTCAGGTAGCACAACTATTTTGTTTGAAATTAATAAATGGTGTGTATTTCTACAACCTTGTTGTTGACTGTAGATGTGGGCAAGTGTCCATGAAATTAATCTCACAAAGACATAATTGAAGTATTGTCATCGGCTTCTTATCTTAAGTGGAGAATATTTACTAAACACTTTTATTTGTGTAGTATGCAAATTCCTATTTCCACTTGGAAACATTTAAACACTTGAGTACAATAACACATCAACTCAATTATGACTATTTATGCATATACTGACTCTAGTATTACAATTAATTTTGCCTACCTTTGTAGCGTGGTGATAGCATATCTGCCTCACGTCAAGAGGTCCCAAGTTCGAATCTCGGTTAGGGTAATTAACCTGGATACGGCTTTTTCCGGGGTTTTCCGTTATCCTGAAAGACGAATGTCGGCTAACTATAAGCTGCATTGTCCACAGATGCATTGAGCATCATTTCACCCATTTCATTCATCGTCCGATATGACTAAATGTTGGAGGACATAAAATAAAACAAAAAAACACATAATTTTAATGCTTTGGCCAGTTAAAGTCTATCATTGATGAGTCTTCTAATCTTGGACACATGAAACAAAAATAGAAATATAATGGTTTAGTATAATTATATGCAACAATCTGATAAGTTTATATCTTACCTGACCCATATTCTAAGAAATCATTTACTGAGTAAAACTGCTTTTTTCTAAAGAAATTATGTAACTCTGCGTTAAACGGATTGATACAAGGTATGCTTTTTAATAGATTTGGGATGTGGTTGTATAGCTTTAAACCCATGTATTTGACAGAATACTGAAATAGTTTTGTTTTATGAATATAGGTGTGTAATTTATCTTTTTTTATGTGTGTTATGGGAGTGTACTTCAGCATTTCTGACATATATCACAATATTAGTCTGCATGTAAATTAATAACTGTTTCATATATAAACTTGGTGGGGTCAGGTTATTCAAATCTCTGAAATGATTCCTGCAGCTTTCCATTTTTGGAATACCAACCATAATTCATAATGCTTGCATTTTGTAGCTTAAATATCACCTTACTTTTTGAAGGAATCAATATCTCCCATTTCTCTCGAACTGGCAGCGCAAAGAGGGCATGAACATTATTGGCCAAGGCAATGTTCATTCTTATTTTGTAGCTATTCTAACCGTGTGTTTATTCCGAGTTTTGCATAGATAGAACAGGAAATCCTCGGTTCAGATCCCTATCTTTGTATTGAATTTTTCTATCTGTTCATTACATCTTAAACGAGTATTCGTTATTTGGCTCCTCAATAGCCCGTACAAGAACAAAGAATCTCTCTCCCGAAAGACGGTCAACCCATGTGTCTCTGTCAATTTATACATGGCAACTGAAAGCAGTGTGGGACCAGCCCTTGGTGAGAATAGAAAACAATGAACAAGTGTACTCTTCATTATAATTGATTGCAAGTTCCAACAAAACCAAAAGTTACTGAATTTAATTGTCAAAATCCCAATGCACAGAGTTCTCAAATCTCAGGAGCTATACATGCTGCAGAAGGTTTCATCTCCGCGAAACAATTATTTGCTCGTTCCCTACTGTCCCAGTTTTCACTTTAGCTGCTAATAATTTTCAGGTTTAAGAAAAGCACATAATAATCAGCAACTGCTGAGAATAATAATTACAATTTCTTAACAGGTTCTTTAAATATTAATACAACACCTTCATTGCAAAACGTATAACTTGCAGGGCCATCTCCCGGCAACAAGGCGCACCAGGTAAAGGATCACCCTTTGGTTTTGAAGCACTTCACCTCTGGCGGACAACCAGTGAACCATAACAAGTATTCTTATATAATATCTGTTTTTAATAAAGTGAATGAACCCATACTACTTTTGCAATCAACTCCTAAATAACAACATTATTTCTATCTGCTCCAAGTTCCAATAACAGTTTAGAAAAAATTTAATCAGAGTATATTTGGATGCGGATACAAAATGTGTACAACAGAGTACGTGATAAATGTCTGAAATGTGGGTAGCTGTATGCTGCCACTTAAATTATATGCCATTCTAATAAATAAAAGAGGAACCACACCATTGATGGGCATTGCAGTTGGAATGAATGGGAATTGAAACTCAGAACACAAAATTAAATAAATTAGTTTGCAGGAACCTCTCCCAAAATATTATGTACCACGAAATACTCAGAAACGTTCACGCAAATTCAAGAGCGGGATTTTAAAATCGAATGTCATTTGTGACAGAGGAAAAGGAGATTCTAAACGAATTGATCGTCATAACTGGATACAACTGCAAATATAATTCTCCTCCATGTGAGAAATGGTGTTACAGAACAACAGAAGAATCAATCTAATTACCGCTACCGCCTTAGTGCCTAGAGATGGCTCTGCCTGTAACATTTTATTTCGTTGAACTGTTGCGATGTTTTATTATTGTTTACAGAATTTATGACTAACACTACTTATAATTGTGGAATCGTAGAGTCAGATTGAATATTCAATGCCATAGCCGGGATTTGAACCACGGAACTTCTGGTATCCGTCCAGGCGCACTACCAACGTGGCAACGCGCCGATATGACATTAAATTCTCCAACTGACTCGTATTTCCATGGTAAACCATTTAGCAGCTCTCATAAACACATGAGAAAACTACCTTAAAGGCGACTTATTTATTGTAAGTACTTTAAGGCCAGGGCTTCATATAGTAAACCACTATTAGGTTCATTAATGTAAATTAATTATTCTTTCTCACTGGCCGTGTGTACGCTAAACTGTGGAAACGTAGACTGAAAAATTCAATGCCATAGCCAGGATTTGAACCACGGATCTTCTGGTTTCCGTCCAGCTGCACTACCATTGTGCTACTATGGCCAACGTGCCGATATGACATTAAATTCTCCAACTGACTCGTATTTTCCCGGTAAACCACTTAGGAGTTCTCATACACACATGAGACAACTACCATTAGCCGTGTCTAGGCTGAGGTTTTGTACTTACAGCAGTAAGATGACACAAACAGTGTACCTCGCACATTGATTGATTTGATTTGATTTTTATTTCCAGAATAATTCGCCTGGTGCCGGTACATTAGACCCGGCTTACAGCCTTAAAATTAACGTAATTTTACAATGCGCATAGTTCTCAAATCTCAGAAGATATAAATGCTGCAGTTGGAATCATCTCCGCCAAACAATTACTTGCCCGTTCCCTACTGTCCCATTTTACACTTTATCTGCCAGTAATTTGCAGGTAAAGAAAAGCATAAATTAGTGAGCAACTTCTGTAGCTCATAATTACAATTTCTTAACTGATTCTTTAAATATTAATACAAAACCTTCACAGTAAAACAAATCACTGGCAGGGCCATCTCCTGGCATCAAAGCGTACTCCGTAAAGGATGGATTCTTAATTGTAAACTGTTTCACCTCTGGCGGACAATCAGTGAACTATAACAGTTACTCTTATATAATATCTGTTTATAATAAAGTCAATGTACCCATACTATTTTCGCAACGTACTCCTAAACAACAACATATTTTTCGATCTGCTCCAAGTTCCAATAACAGTTTAGAAGAAATTGTATCAGTTTATATTTGGTTGCGGAAACAAGATGTGTACAACAGAGTAAGTGATAAATAATGTTTGAAATGTGGGTAGCTGTATGCTGCCATTTAAATTATATGCCATTCTAATCAATAAAATCGGAAACACATTATTGATGGGTATTGCAGTTAGAATGAATGAGAAGTAAAGCTCAGAACACAAACAGTAAATAGATTAGTTTTCAGACGGACCCTCCCCCAACATATTAGGTACTTCGAAATACTCAGAAACGTTCACGCAAATTCTAGGGCGGTTTTTAAAATTAGAATGCCGTTTGTCGCATTTATGACAGAGAAAAGGCAGATACTAAACGTGTTGAACGTCATAACTGGATACAACTGCCAATAATATTCTCCTCCATGTGAGAAATACTGTTACAGAACAACAGAAGAATCAATCTTATTACCGCTACCGTCTTAGTATCTAGAGATTGCTCTGCTGTAACATTTTATTTCTTTGAACTGTTACCATGTTTTATTATTGTTTACAGAATTTATGATTAGCACTACTTATAATGTTAAGACGTGTTTACATTAGACTACTTCTTTTCAGCTGAAGGTAAAGAGCAGCTGCGGCGCGTACTGACACAATATCAAACCAACAAGTTACAGTGTGTTAGAACGGAACGGCTCTAAATAAAGTGTTCACATCAGCGCACTTTTCGCAACCGAGTATTATGAATATATATTTTTGTATTCAGTGTTGATCTGATTAATTCTGTTGCTAGTTGTATTTATTATGTAACCTCGTTTAGGAATTCTCTTCATCTCGTATAAAGACCTTACAGATATACGATTTTAAGAGTTTGCATTTGTGGTTTTAATTCCTAAGTATTTCGTAGAAAGCAATCAAGTGAAGCAAACAGAAAACAGTATTGGGAATTGAAAATAGATCACAAAAAGGAGCGGAATTCCTCCAAAATTTTTCTTTCAATATACCTGGCGACATCCCCAAGGCGATGGCGTCTGGCGCCAAACTGAAATATTAATTTCTCATAGCAAGGTTCCGCACCACAAAACCTTCATACATATGTTTACAAGCTTTGGGAATGAATCTTTTACATCAAAAAGAAGGAAAATGTTTCATAGAAAAATTTGTTCCATAATTTTTGTATTCTTTGCGTTAGTGAAGGCTTAAGTTCAAAATCCGTCAACATATAAAGCTCACAAGTGGCGCTGGAAAACGTCGTTCTCATTATTCTATCAACGGCATAAGCCGTTGGTTTCCGCCTTCTCACCCAGTCCATTATTTGTCTCGTCAGTTTAGATTTTAGAGGAGGCTACCGTTTTAATTAGTTTAATTAATATTTTTCACAATGAACAGTGTCAATCTTTCAACGTATAAGTTATATCTTGCTAGTTAAACCCGTTTATTTGATGAAATGTTTCGTGGGAAACGCTATAAAAACAAAAGTAACTAATTTGTAATTTCACTTCGGACTATTGTAACATGGTGCCTAAAATAGATTTTCGCATCTTAAATGTACATAACATTCGCAACTGAATATTTTCCTTCTTACTCTCATGATCTATCTCATGCGGTAAAGAGAATTATGAAAATAAATTACATTTACTTGCATAATTTAAAGGTATATTAAAATCTTGGTTAATATAATGTACCATTTGGCCCTACAACCTTCTGCTTCACGCAAGTAAATATTCCTTCATGCGTTAAAAGAGCAGCAGAACGAAACAGGGCGTTCCAATTAAATGCACAGCAGAAGCGTGAGCGCACTTGGTTCTGTTCCGAACGAAATGTCAGCTCCCAAGTTTGAACTAACCTGTGTAGTCCGCTCACACCACTGCCGTACGTTTAACCGGAATCTCCCCATTGCCTTCTGTACTTGCTTTAACGCACGAAGGTATAACTGCTTACGCGAAAGGGGTGGGGGGTAATTGGTCCTCCTGGCGTGTAACGTGCTCAGACATAACCAGGAAGTTTTACATTCTTTAAGATTTCTAGAAAACCGCTTTGAGCATTCCTGACATTCAGAAAGGTGTGCATTCGTCATTGTGCATTCACAAGTCGTTGAAACCTCACTTCTAAGCTTCACTTTAGAGCTTTAAAGTTCACTTTATACTTCCACGCGATAGTCATTGTATATGTTTTCACACTCATGCCGAAATATCGATCATACTTGGCTCTCAGCATCCATATGTACATCTCACACCACTTGTTAGGGCGATACAATCAAAGATAGATATATCTTCCATCTCACTCGAGCTGGCAACGCAAACAAAGCACGAACACTATTGTCTAAGGCAATGTTCGTTCTTATTTTGCAGCTATCCTAAAACTATGTTTATGTTTGGATAGCTAGAGTGGAAGGAGACCGGCAAATCCGGGGCTCAAATCCATGCTATAGCATTGAATTTTTCTATCTGTTCATTATATACTAGCCGAGAATTCGGTATTTGCTCGATTGCGCGTTCAAGAACAAGGACTCTCTCTCCTGAGTGACGGATAAGATATGTTCTCTTTCAAATTACAAGAAATACAAATTGTCAATTTATACATGGGGACTGAAAGCAGTGTGAGTGCTTTTTGTGAGAATAGAAAGCAATTTCTATTAGAAATTTGTGATAGTAGAAAACAAGTGCCAACAAAACAAAATCGACTAGAATGGTATCGTCAAGTCTCCAATGCACAGAGTTCTCAAATCTCAGGAGGTATATATACACGCTGCAGAAGGTTTCATCTCCGAGAAACAATTATTTGCTCGTTCCCTTTTCTCCCAGTTTTCACTTTAGCTGCTAGTAATTTTCAGGTTCAAGAAAAGCATATAATAATCAGCAACTGTGGAAATCATAATTACAATTTCTTAACAGAGTCTTTTAATATTAATACCACAGCTTCGCAACGAGCCACATTACAGGTGGGGCCATCTCTCGGCACTAAGGCGCACTCTGTAAAGGATCGATTTTTACTATTTCACTTCTGGCGGACAATCAGTGAACTATAACACCTAATCTTACATAATATCTGTTTATAATAGAAAGTCTATGTACCCATACTATTTTCGCAACCAACTCCTAAAAAACAACATATTTTTCTATCTGCTCCAAGGTCCAGGTATCCGTTTAGAAGAAATTGTGTCAGTATATATTTGGTTGTAGATACAAGACGCGTACAACAGTATAAGTGAGAGATAATTTTTAAAATGTAGGTAGTTATATGCTACATTTTAAATTATTTGTCGTTCCATTTAGTAATTTAAAGATCACACTATTTGTGGGCATTAGGTTAGAATGAGAGAATTATAATGCAAACACAACAGTACATGAATTAGCTTTCTGAAGTGTCACTTCCGTAAATATTAAATATCTAGAAATACCCAAAATCGCCCGACGCAAATTCAAGGCCGATTTTCAAAATCGAGTGCCATTTATGGCATTTATGATAAAGGAAAGGAGTGTCTAAACATGTTGAACATTATATTTGGACACAACTTCCAATAAAATTGTCATCCAGCTGAGAGGTGTTGTTACAAACCTTACCGATATCGTCTTGGTATTGAGAGATGGTTCTGCCTCTTGCATTTTGTTAAGTTGAAATGGGTAAGATGTTTGACTGTTTTCAGACTTTTTGACCAAATCTACTTGTGATGTACAGATATGTTTACATTTAAATAATTCTTTTCAGCTAAAAGTAAACAGTGGCTGCGGTGTGTCCTGACACAGTATCAAACCAACAAACTACAGTGTGTTAGAACCTAATTGCTCTAAACGAACTGCTCATATATGCGCACCCTTCGAAACCGAGTATTGTGGATATACTTTTTCATTCTGTGTTGATCTGCTTAATTGTGTCGCTACCTGTATTTAGTTATGTCAGTACGTTTGGGAATTCTCTTCCTCCCGCACAAATGCCTTGCAGGCATACGATTTTGTTAATGTGTCTTTGCATTTGCGTGGGAAGCTCTTAGGTACTTCGGAGGAAGTAATGAAGTAAAGGAAACAGAGAAAGGTATGTGCCACAGACAATAGATAAAATTAAGCACCTAAATTCCTTAAGAATTTCTGTTTGGATACACTTCGCGCTACAGGAGCTGCTCCAAGAGGCCAGCGTCTGGTGCCAAAGTGAAATACCAATTTTAGAGCAAGCATCCGCGCGATATGTCCAGCACATCTATTCACCACTAAACCTACAAACATATGTTTACAAGCTCTGGGAATGAATAACTCACATCAAAAGGGGAAAAAACACCACAAAAGTATTAGCTCTATAATTTTTGTTTTCTTGGTCTTATTGAAGGCTTACGTTGAAAACCCCTCAACATATAAGGCTAACAACCGGCGCTCCAAACGTCCTTATTGTTCTAGAAGGGAAGATCTTCTACCGTTGGTGTCTAATGCTAACTCCCAGTCCATTGTTTGTTTCCTCAGTTTAGCTTTCAAAGGGGACAAACGTTTCTAATATGTTTAATTAATACATTCCACGATGCACAGTGTGACAGCTGTTAATCCTCATGCTGTAGTTGAGGCTGTACATCAGCAACAATTTTGGAAGTATGCCTGTTCTGCAATACGCGAATATGGGTATTACGTATCTCACCCTACCACGTCTTAGTAGTGCTCTCTACAGGGAGTTATCCAGCTCACACTTCCATATTTACTACATGAGGATGTGCCCGTATAAATTACAGAGAACACGTGGTTTGAGTTTTTGCTCCAAGATATTTTAACAGCATTGTTCTAGAAGCAAGAGTCCCCATGTCCTTTTTTTCTACTTTGTTTTCTTCACTTTACGTCCTACAACGCAAAGTCATAACCGACGATGTATGGAATTGATGGAATGAAACTCATATGAGCCCAGGGTCCATAGAGCTTAGAGTTACCTGACATTCGACAAGATCTTGATTTCGAATACAAGAAAGTGTTCTCGATTCGTAGCGTGTGACGTCACCCTAGAGGTTGCATTCGAATGTAAATAAGGATGTCGTTTACAGAATCCGAGATCTTGATTTCGAATACAAGGAAGTGTTCTCGATTGGTCGCATGTAATGTAATCCAAGAATTTGTATTCGAATTCTTGATTATAATTGATTGCAATTTCCAACAAAACCATATCATCTACAATGAAACTGTTAAATGCCCAATGCACAGAGTTCTCAAATCTCAGGAGTTATAAATGCTGCAGAAGGTTTCATCTCCGTGAAACAATTATTTGCTCGTTCCCTATTGTTCTTGTTTTCACTTTAGCTGCTAGTAATTTTCAGTTTTATGAAGAGCATATAATAATCAGCAACTGCTGAAAACCACAATTAAAAATTCTGAACAGATTCTTTAAATGTTAATACTATACCTTAACAGCAAATCATATCGCTGGCAGTGCCATCTCTCGGCACCAAGGCCCACTCCGTTGTCAACCATTTCACCTCTGGCGGACAATCAGTGAACTATAACAGGTATATCTTTAGATGCGGATACAAAATGTCTACAGCAGAGTAAGTGATAACTGTTTAAAATGTGGCTAGCTGTATGCTGTCATTTCAATTATATGCCATTTATCAAAAAAAGAGGAGCCACACCAATGATGGGCATTGCAGTTGGAATGAATGGGAATTGAAACTCAGAACACAAAATTAAATAAATTAGCTTGCAGAAGTACTCTCTCCCAAAATATAAGGTACTTCGAAATACTCAGAAACGTTAACGCAAATTCAAGAGCGGGATTTTATAAGCGAATGTCATTTGTCGCATTTATGACAGGAAAAGTAGATTCTACACGACTTGCTCGTCATAACTGGATGCAACTGCCAATAATATTCTCCTCCATGTGAGAAATACTGTTACAGAACAACAGAAGAATCAAACTTATTACCGCTACCGTCTTAGTGCCTGGAGATGGCTCTGCCTGTAACATTTTATTTTGTTGAATTGTTACGATGTTTTATTATCGTTTACAGAATTTATGACTAACGCTACTTATAATGTTCAGACATGTTGACATTAGAATATTTCTTTTCAGTTGAAGGGAAGCGGCAGCTGCGGCGTGTACTGAAACAATGTCAAACCAACAAGTTACAGTCTGTTAGAACGGAACTGCTCTAAATAAAGTGCTCATATTAGCACATTTTTCGCAACCGAGTATTATGGATATATTTTTTTATTCAGCGTTGATTTGATTAAATCTGTTGGTACTCGTATTTAATTGTTATATAACCTCGTTTAGAAATTCTCTTCATCTCGTATAAAGACCTTGCATATATACGATTCTATATAATTCTATAATTTAATACAAATAGCAACAACTCCAAGATAATTTATTTTCAAACATGTGCATTGCACAGAGTTTCCAAATTTCAGAGAATATATTTACTGCAGAAGATTATATATCCGGCAATTATTAGCTCGTTTTTTATTGTCTCAGTTTTCACTTCAGCGTCTAGTAATTTCCGGCTAAAGAAAGGACATTTGATACAAGCAAATATTGAAAAGTCCAAGTCCAAGTCCAAGTCGTGTACTGACAGGCTGTTAACAGCCAGAAGGTTTTTGCTGCGTACCCACCCAGGTTTTGGGTCTGACCGCAGGTTGTTAATTGTGGTATTTGTAGGATGATGTGGTATTTTTTGTTGAAGAAAATTTTGTTGAGGTAGCTTTTTGTTCCTCTTTAATTTTGTACAGGATGCCAAACCGCTTTTTTTTGTTTACACCCTGGTGTTTTATTAATCTAAAATGGGGTAAATTTAGTAGCCAAACAGCTCTTTTGGAGATTTGTAATTTAGCTTATGCTGCTGTAAGGATTAACTCCATTGTTACCTCGGATGCCCGCAAGCCATACGGGGTACCCGGTAACGCCTGAATCGGCGTCTCGCAGCGTCGTAGTCTTCTAGAGACCGAACCAGAGCGCTTCTATGAGCAGGAATTTTATCGTAAAATTTTGTTGCCCGGCGTCTAATTTCGTCCTCCACGTATGGGAGAAGGGAAGCTTCGTGAAGTAACCTCACGGGAAAAGAACGGCCCACAGAATAGATGGATCGGAGTCCTCTGTTCTGTGCACGCTGAAGGTATGCTATCCAGCTATCGGCAGCCATGCCCCAGATTTCACAGGCGTACAACATAAGATGGATTATCAGCGCTCGAAAGAGGTGTAGCTTTAAGCGGACTGGCATCGAGCGCGAACCCAGCATTGGGTACAGAGAGGCAATAGCCCCCTGCACCCGTGCCGATAGTTCCCTGATGTGTCCGCGGAAAGTTAGGCCTCTATCAAGTTGAATGCCCAGGTACTTGATAGAATTAGTCCACTCTATCCTTCGGCCCCTGAGGTGGAAGTTTGGTCGGTCAGCGTGGGTGTGGAAATATTGAAAATCACAACTACAATTTTTAATATAGTCTGTAAATGGTAATACGACACCTTCACAGCAAATCATATTACAGCAGGGCCATCTGTCGGCACCAAGAAGCACTACCTAAAGGATAGCCTCATAGTTGTGAACCATTTCACTTCTATCGCACATTCAGTGAAGTATAATAACAACACTTATAGATTATCTGTTTATTATATAGCCTCATACCACTGTAGTCATACTAATTTTGCAACCCACTCATAAGGAAAAGCTTAATTTTCTACATCCTCCAAGCTTAAAACTGAATTTCAGAAAAAATTCCCTCAGTCCAGATTTGTTTGAAAATACAAGATATGTACAGAAGAATAAGAGATAGACAATGTTTGAAGTGTGGCTAGTAATATGCTATCATTTAAATTGTATGCCATTTCATCAATATATTAGAAAACATACTATTGGTGGTCATTGCAATTAGAATGAATGTGAATTAAAACTCAAAACACAAACGGTAAATAAATTAGTTTTCAGAAGTACCACTCCTAAAATATTAGATACTTCCAATTATTTAGAAACGCTTCCTGCAAATTAAAGTGCGGATTTCTAATATCGATTGCCATTTATCGTATTTATGATAAAGGAAATTGAGATTCTAAACAGGTTGAACGTTATTACTGGATACAACTGCCAATAATATTCTCCACTAGGAGAGAAAAACAACAAAAGACTTACTCCGTCTTGGTGTGGAGAGATGGCTCTGGCCGTAATATTTTATTTCGTTTAACTGTTGTAATGTTTCATATTATTTACAAAAATGTGTGACTAACACTACTTATGATGTTAAGATATGTTTACATTTAAATACATATTTTCAGCTAAAGGTAAACAGCACCTGGGTATGCACTGATACACTATCAAACCGTCAACTTACAGTGCGTTTGAGCGGAACTGCTTCAAAGAAACTGCTCATATATGCGCATCTGTCACAAACGAGTATTGTATGTATATTTTTTCATTTAATATTTATATGCTTAATTGTGTTGTTAATTGTATATATAGCAGGTTTGGGAGTTCCCTTCCTCTCGCATAAATGCATTTCCAGGCATACGATTTTAACAGTGTGTCCTTGTATTTCTGGTTGGTGTTGCTAGGTATTTCGGAGGAAGGAATCAAGTGAAGGAAACAGAACGATATGTGCCATAGACTAAAAGGAGCGGAATTCCTCTTTTAACTATAATTCGCACTATAGGGACTGGAACAAGGTAATAGCGTCTGGCGCCGAATTGAAATAGTAATTTCTTAGATCTAGCATCCGCCCCATATATCCGGCACCGCAATTTACCACTTTGAGAACGAATCTCTTGCATGCAAAAGACAAAAGAAAAAAATCATTGAAATATTCGAGCAATAATTTTTGTTTTCTTGGTAGTAGTGAAGCCTTACGTTTAAAACCCCTCAACATATATAAAGCTCACAATGGACGCTGGAAACACTTTTTCTCACTATTCTAAAAGGGGACATCTTCTACCCTTGGTTTCATCACTGACAACCGGTCAATTAAGTGTCTCGTCATTTTAGCTTTTAGAGGATACTACCTCTTTAATATATTTAATTAATATTTTAAGCGATGCACAGTGTTAGCAACGGTTAATTCTCATGCTGTATTCAGGCTGTACATCAGCAACAGTTTTGAACTACGGGCAGTTCTAATTAAACGCACAATAGTGGCCTGTGTGGACTTGCTTCTGCACAGAACGAAAAGAGTCAGCTCCTAGGTTTGAACTAACTTGTGTTGAACAACTGCCGTGCGTTTAATTGGAATTTCCACTTTGTCTTCGGAAACTGCTTTACCGCACGAAGGGATATCTGCTTACGCGAAAGAGGGGCCAATTGGTGCTCCTGTTACCTACAGGTTATAGTTTACATGCTCATGGGGAACACTTCAGCCCTTACAGTGTACACAGGTCTTTCTTGGCGGCAGCCACACTCCCATGGAGTTTAAATAAAGGCCACTGGTTACCACTAATAAGAATAAAAGAGTATTGACATTTAATGACTTACGTTATTTACACCTGAAGCTTTGCATGCCCTTTAAGCCCCAAAAGGAGTTACAGGATTTAAATCTTTAAGCAACGATTCTACGATATACTGTTTTGTAAGACCTTTGAATTATTTGTAATCTCACAGTGAGGGATTTCACTATCAAGCAAACGTCGTTTGAGTAAGTAGGGCATAACCAGTAAGTTTTATATTCTCTAAGCGCCTTGTATGGGGCTTGTTTGGCTATTTAGTTCATAATGTATTCAACAGGTTGAAGCTAAAGCAACACACACAGCCATTTTGAATTTTGATGTTACTTGTGGCACTTTGAAAAAAATTATTTTACATATCTCTGCAATATATTTTGAAAGAAAAATGTCAGGCACTATGAGTAAAAGTAAAATTACCTATATTTTAAAGTACTGAACATCATATAGAAATGCACACCATGTATTAATTTCAAGCAGAATAGTTGTATTACCTGAAAGTTACAGTAGACCTAAATAGTCACCATAAAAATTAAGGTAATGGGTGCAAACTGGAGTAGCAGGAAAGTTATTTGTCCAAAATTTCATACTAAAATTCAATACAGTTACACTCTCTTATATATGTAAAGCATAAATATTGGAATTTTATTTCTGATATACACCATATATTTGATAGCTACACCTCATGATCCAAAGTTGCATGCAGTTGGTATTAGAGGAATATGTTACAAATGGTTCAGATCATATCTGGAACGTAGACGTCAATTTTTACAGCTAGACTATGTAGATAAAAACTTAGGTGTAATTCAAAATAACGCATACACAGAGAAAATAGTACAGCAAGGTGTGCCCCAGGGTTCAATATTGGGCCCACTTTTATTTCTCTTATATATTAATGATTTAGGTCTATGTTTAAATAAAACGGGCGAGAACATCAATTTGACACTCTTTGCCGATGATACCAGCATATTAATGACTGGGAAAACCTCGAATGAGGTATTAAGCTATAATAATACTTTTAATACAAAAATTGTCAATTGGTTTTCAAAAAATAAGCTAAAAAATGAAGAAAAATCATTAGCTATAGGCTTTCACCACAAACTAAATAACACTGCTCAATTCCCAAGTATGTATTTAGGGAATAAATCACTACTCTATGAATCAAATACCAAATTTCTAGGAATATGGTTAGATGAACATTTAAAATGGGAAAAACAAATTCAGCAACTAGAATTGAAACTAAGCAGAATTACATTCCTTATTAAATCAATGAGGGAGTCTGTAAACACAAATGTGTTGAGAATTATTTATTTTGCTTATTTTCACTCTGAAATGTCTTATGGTATACTTAGCTGGGGAAATGATAAAGATGTATCAAAAATATTTACACTGCAGAAAAGCGCTATTCGTTATATAGTAAATATTCCTTTCACCACCAGCTGCAAACCATATTTTAAACTACTAAAAATACTTTCATTACCCTGTGTGTATATATATGAAGCTCTAGTTAGGACAAGAATTGTACTTGCTCAATTTGAAACAAATTCGCAGATACATACACATAATACAAGAAGTAAGTCACATCTACGTATTATAAGCCACAATAAAACTTTATTCACACATAGCTTCGAACATAAAGCAATATTATTATATAACAAACTACCCGATGGCATTAAAAGTATAGCATCGGAAAAAAGGTTTAACTGACTGTAAAATCATCTTTAAGAGAAGGTTGCTATTATTCAGTGGAAGAATACTTAAAACATGGTCAACATATCAATGCTTCCTAAAATGATGTTTGTGAATAAATACCTGTGCAACTTCGGAGGTGATACTTGTAATGTTCAGAAAAACTGTAAAAAATATCCTACTAAAAGTAATGTCGCAGACAACAGATGAGTTTCTAAGAAGTAAAATTAAATAATAAGCTAAATATTGATTTTTTTTTGGTAAAAATTATGTCTCTTACAACCTACTTCTTAAAAATGTAATACATTAAACTATTATGTGACTTAAGTTGCATTATTCTTAATTACTATTTGTATTATTATTCCGTTAACTACTACTGCATTACTTTAATCACTATGGTATTATTTAACTACTATTGTATTATTTAATTATGATTGTATTATTCATAATTGTATTACTCCTAAGAAATGTATTATTCTTATGGGTACAAATTTGACGAAGCCATGAATATTGTATATTCCTAAGGTGAATAAAACTATCTAAAATCAATTTCGTTTTAGTTCGAAAATTATGAATCCTCATATATTTTATGGCATGAAGAATAAAAATAATATAATTGCTGATCCAATAAATGGATATGAATTAGATGACTCAGTTCTTCTATTTGACAGTGATGAATAAAATGAGTTAAAAGCTACCAGTGCCAACACAAGTATATCAGAAGGTGATGAAGAATCAACTTATGAGCTATGTGTAGAAAAGCAGCTTCTCTACCACACCTGTTCTAGATTTGAAAGAAAGTAATGAAGATATTTCTGACGCAAACCATATCTAAATGAGTGGAGAACATCAAGAGACGACTGGCTCAACCAACACTTCAATGCAAAGGCCTGTTATTTGCAAATTTCCGATTCTCTAGAGCCATTACTACACACTTTTGAAAAATTCATTGACGAAAATTGCCTTTCTTCGATCTCTTGTTAAAGAAATTTGTACAGTGTACAAAATAATCCAGTCAACAGCATAAACGTTACCACTGAAGAGATTATGCTGTTCATAGGATGTTTTTTTTTTCTTATATCCACGTGCCCCCCGTTATAGAAGGCCTTGTTTATCTTTCATAAATGTTTCAATAACCCATACAGAGCTGTAATTTTATGATTTAGTTCATTGTTTGGAAATTCACAGAGAAACGGACAGTAAAAAGCTAGTTTTTGAGTATAGCTTTCATTTTGATTCCTCTCTATGTAATGCCTTAGGTAATTTCTGCTATAGCCTTTGTGGCCCATTGTGACTTCAAAGTAATACAATATCCTTTTCAATTAAAATTACTCTTTTTAATTTGAAAAATGCTTATAAGTTTCGTAATGCAACTTTAACAATAATACTGGAGAAAAATGTTTTGACATGAATAGTAATCAACTTTGCGCTGTAGAGGGTTAAATTTCATATTATGCCACCTCACGATAATCATTGAAATTGTTTTTACACAAATGCCGAAATATCGAATGTACTTCGCTCTCAGCACACGTATGTACCCCTCACAGCACTTGTTGGGGCGATACAATGAGACAAAGACAGAAAAATCTTTCCATTTCTGTCGAACTGGCAGCGCAAGGAGGGCATGAACATTATTGGCCAAGGCAATGTTCATTTTGTAGCTATTCTAACCGTGTGTGTATTCCGACTTTTGCATAG
The DNA here is from genome assembly GCA_030765055.1 of Mantis religiosa. NCBI lineage: Eukaryota > Metazoa > Arthropoda > Insecta > Mantodea > Mantidae > Mantis > Mantis religiosa. The sequence continues at coordinate 1,586,363 of JAUKNK010000077.1, read as the reverse complement.
ATAGAACGGGAGGCCCGCGGTTCTAATCCCTGCCATTGCATTGATTTTTTTCTATCTTTTTATTACATCTTAACCGAGAATTCGTTATTTGGCTGCTCAATAACCCGTACAAGAACAAAGAATCTCTCCCGTATGACGGACAACTCACGTGTCCCTATCAAGTTACAAGAAATAAACGGTGTCAATTTATACATGGCAACTGAAGGCAGTGTGGAAGCAGCCCTTGGTGAGAATAGAAAACAATCAACACGTGTACTCTTGATTATAATTGATTGCAATTTCCAACAAAACCATATCTTCTACAATGTAACTAACAAATGCCCAATGCACAGAGCAGCAGCAGCAGCACAAATCTGGCAGGCTGTTTGGAACAGCCCGAAGGGTGGTCAAATCGTGTACCTGCTCTGGGAAGAGCTTAACCACGTAGTGGCGGAATGTGGATGTTGCAGAATGACGGGTGTAATTTAAGTGGGGTTAGTGTAGGGAGGTAGCTTTTTGCTCCTCAGGGAATGATGAACCGGGTGCTACAGACAGCGAGCACCGCTGGTGGGCAATGCACAGGGTTCTCAAATCTCAGGAGTTATACATGCTGCAGAAGGTTTCATCTCCGCGAAACAATTATTTGCTCGTTCCCTATTGTGCTTGTTTTCACTTTAGCTGCTAGTAATTTTTAGTTTTATGAAGAGCATATAATAATCCGCAACTGCTGAAAACCATAATTTCTTAACAGATTCTTTAAATGTTAACACAATACCTTTACAGCAAATCATATCCGCTGTCAGTGCCATCTCTCGGCACCAAGGCCCACTCCGTTTTCAACCATTTCATCTCTGGCGGACAATCAGTGAACTATAATAGGTATATCTTTGGATGCGTATACAAAATGTCTACAACAGAGTAAGTGATAAATGTTTGAAATGTGGCTAGCAGTATGCTGTCAAATTATATGCCCTTTATCAATAAAAGAGGAGCCACAGCATTGATGGGCATTGTAATTGGAATGAATGGGAATTGAAACTCAGAACACAAAATTAAATAAATTAGTTTGCAGAGGGACCCTATCCTGAAATATTAGGTACTTTGAAACACTCAGAAACGTTAACGCAAATTCAAGGGCGGGATTTTAAAATCGAATGTCATTTGTCGCATTTATGACAGGAAAAGTAGATTCTAAACGAGTTGAACGTCATAACTGGATACAACTGCCAATAATATTCTCCTCCATGTGAGAAATACTGTTACAGAACAACAGAAGAATCAACCTTATTACCGCTACCTTCTTAGTGTCTAGAGATGGCTCTGCCTGTAACATTTTATTTTGTTGAATTGTTACGATGTTTTATTATCGTTTACAGAATTTATAACTAACACTACTTATAATGTTCAGACATGTTTACATTAGAATAATTCTTTCCAGTTGAAGGGAAGCGGCAGCTGCGGCGTGTACTGACACAATGTCTAACCAACAAGTTACAGTCTGCTAGAACGGAACTGCTCTAAATAACGTGCTCATATTAGAGAACTTTTCGCAACCGAGTATTATGGATATATATTTTTTTACTCAGCGTTGATCTGATTAAATCTGTTGGTGCTCGTATTTAATTGTTATGTAACCTCGTTTAGAAATTCTCTTCCTCTCGTATAAAGACCTTGCATATATACGCTTCTATATAATTCTATAATTTAATACAAATAACAACAACTCCAAGATAAGTTATTTTCAAAAATGTGCATTGCACAGAGTTCCCAAATTTCAGAATATATATTTACTGCAGAAAATTATATATCCGACAATTATTTGCTCGTTTTCTACTGTCTCAGTTTTCACTTCAGCTTCTAGTAATTTCCGGCTAAAGAAATGACATTTGATACAAGCAAATATTGAAAATCACAACTACAATTTTTAATATAGTCTGTAAGTTGTAATACGACACCTTCACAGCAAATCATATTACAGCAGGGCCATCTCTCGGCACCAAGACGCACTACGTAAAGGATAGCTTCATAGTCGTGAACCATTTCACTTCTATCGGACATTCAGTGAAGTATAATAACCACACTTATAGATTATCTGTTTATAATATAGCCTCATACCACTGTAGTCATATTACTTTTGCAACCCACTCATAAGCCAAAGCTTATTTTTCTACATCCTCCAAGTTTAAAACTGAAGTTCAGAAAAAATTCCCCCAGTCCAGATTTGGTTGAAAATACAAGATATGTACAGAAGAATAAGTGATAGATAATGTTTGAAGTGTGGCTAGTTATATGCTATCATTTAAATTATGTGCCATTTCAATCAATATTTTAGAAAACATACTATTGGTGGGCATTGGAGTTAGAATGAATGTGAATTAAAACTCAAAACACAAACGGTAAATAAATTAGTTTTCAGAAGAACCACTCCTAAAATATTAGATACTTCCAATTATTTAGAAACGCTTCCTGCAAATTAAAGTGCGGATTTCTAATATCGATTGCCATTTATCGCATTTATGACGAAGGAAAATGAGATTCTAAACATTTTGAACGCTATTACTGGATACAACTGCCAATAATATTCTCCTCCATGTGAGAAAAACCACAAAAGACTTACTCCGTCTTGGTGTGGAGAGATGGCTCTGGCCGTAACATTTTATTTCTTTTAACTGTTGTAATGTTTCATTATTATTCACAAAATGTATGACTAACACTACTTATGATGTTAAGATATGTTTACATTTAAATACATATTTTCAGCCAAAGGTAAACAGCAGCTGGGTGTTCACTGACACACTACCAAACCGTCAACTTACAGTGCGTTGGAGCGGAACTGCTTCAAAGAAACTGCTCATATATGCGCAGCTTTCACAAACGAGTATTATGGATATATTTTTTCATTTAATATTGATATGCTTAATTGTGTTGCTTATTGTATATAATGATGATGTCAGCAGGTTTGGGAGTTCTCTTCCTCTCGCATAAATACCTTTCTAGGTATACGATTTTAACAGTGTATCCTTGCATTTCTGGTTGGAGTTGCTAGGTATTCGGAGGGAGGAATCAAATGAAGGAAACAGAACGGTATGTGCCGTAGACTAAAAGGAGCGGAATTCCTTCTTTCACTAATATTCGCACTATAGGGACTGGAACAAGATAATAGCGTCTGGCGCCGAATTGAAATAGTAATTTCTTAGATCTAGCATCCGCCCCATATGTCCGGCACCGCAATTTACCACTTTGGGAATGAATCCCTTTCATGCAAAAGGCAAAAAAAGGTCATAGGAATATTCGAGCTATAATTTTTGTTTTCTTGGTATTAGCGAAGCCTTACGTTCAAAACCCCTCAACATATATAAAGCTCACAATGGACGCTGGAAACATTTTTCTCATTATTCTAAAAGGGGACATCTTCTACCCTTGGTTTCATCATTGAAAACCGGTTAATTAAGTATCTCGTCACTTTAGCTTTTAGAGGATACTACCTTTTTAATATATTTAATTAATATTTTAAATGATGCACAGTGTGAGCAACGGTTAATCCTCATGCTATAGTTCAGGCTGTACATCAGCAACAGTTTTGAACTAATATCTGGGCTGTAATTGTAGGTGAATTCCGTTGGTGCATATTTTCGCCCTACCACGTCTTACAAGTAACTCCCTTAAGGTGTTTATCCAGCTCACTCTACCATATTTACTACATGAAGATGTGCCCCTGAAAGTAACACAAAACAGGTGGTTCATGTATGATGGTCGTTCGTTATAAATTAACTTTGGAGGACGCAAATTTACAAGAAAAAAATGTATGATGGTGCTCCAGCACATTTTAACAGCTTTGTTATAGATGCAAGTCTCTTCGCATGGAGTTATTAGATTGGATTTGGAAGGACGTTGAACGTAACATTTTATTAAAATGCAGGAAAACAGATTTTGAGGGACATGTTTCTACGGCGTTTGGAACGGGATTTCAAATGGATTGATGGAAATGAAATGTGTAGTGTTTAACGCCCGCTGTTACTACATACGGCACCGCAGGTGGTGACACTGATGATACATGAGATGAAGATGGGGCACCGGTGGAATGAGATGGCGGGGAAAACGGAGGTCCCGGAGAAAACCCGCCCAAACGTCGTGTTGTCCACCACAAATCTCACTTTGCGGTCGCGTGGGATCAAACTCGGGCCGCCTTGGTGAGAGCCAAGCGGTCTAACCACTGAGCCACGCCGTGGCCCAAGATTAATGAGATGAAACAATATCCGCGTGGATTATCTCGAAGCCTCAGTTAGGGAACCAATGTGAAATCAAATTTCACATGCGATGACGTAATTCTGCCTGTTGTTGTTAAATCACTTTTCCAAATATTTCTTATTATGCTACACTGCACTGCAACATCCGACGCACGAAGGTGATGCACCTGGCGCGGTGTCGGACGATAATCCTACGGAAATTGTTTAGCATTATTCAAAGAAACTATTTAATTCCCTATCAAACATACTGATTTTTAATTCAGCTTGAAAATGAACAAAATACGTAACACAATGAAATGAATAATTTATAAGGGTCGGTTTTCCTCACAGTATTAACTTGAAATCGAGTTCCCTCACACTGATAAGGCGTTGGTTCTTAACTCGACGAGTTGCTTACAAAGAGTGGCGTTAACTCTTACCATTGCTACGACAATTCAATAATTTCTCCTTGGTTCACGTCATCTTTTACGATTAACACTTCATTACCATATTATTTAACTTACATTATCATTTGTTTAATTCATATTTAAACAATTTAACAAACAAATAAACTTGTTTATAATTTTAACTGCTATTATGGACACTAAACACATTACTATTATTTTTTTCTTCGTTTGTACCTATTCAATCAGCAGTTCAACTTGACTATTTTGTCCATCTAGTTCACATTCACATTTAACAAGTTTTCCTGAATATTAATGTTTTAAACTCTAAATAATATTATCGAATAGTTAATAATATTGAATTTTCTGGGCCTAAATAAAACAACTCTGCGCCTTTCTTCTTTTCTATGTAAGGAATCTATTACCGAATTCCGGAAATTTTTTTTCAATCATTTTGAAGACAAGAGCTTATATTGCTTCTGTTTCATGTTTCAATTGAAGGTTTGCAGCAGTTTTATATTTCGTTGTCTATAGACGAGCTAAACTCTAGATTGGAATAATAGTCAATATTTAAAAATTAGCTTAATACTGTATTTGACTCAGGAGTTTAGCTATGACATTATGATTGACACAAGTGAAGTTGAGATAGGGCTCCATTGTTTAATCCTCTCACTTGAAGGCCTTACACTCTGCTTCAAGATTGGTTCAATAAATATTTCTCCAAGTGGTATAATATGTTACCATATTGAAGAACAAAGGTACTATCGTAATTTCAATCAGTAAAATGTATGTATATAGTTCAATACAGTCATGATCGTACAACAATTTGCGCGATACATTATGTTAGCTTTAACAGCAATTCCTGCCGGTTATAACACATTGCATCTTGGAAAATCAATCGTTTGACCCGAACTCCTTCATGTTATATTGTCACAGATTGTAGTAATTTACGCTGGCTCAAGTAGTTGGTGACGTCACTCCCTCCCCCTCCTTGATGACTGGATGAGTGGTTTTTCAGAGAGAGACTCTCTCTCTCGCTAGTGTTGCCCACTGATGGCGTAGGATGTATCTGTAGGCAGCTCCGCTTTTGGGCAGGTAAACGTCCGTTATGGCCGCTTTTGTATATCTGTTTGTTGTAGTAAATATTCTTATTAAGTGAATTCCACTTTTAATTAGCTTTACCCTAACATCTTCCCAATGAACCATTATAGAAAAGATCCCATCCTCTCGCTAAAGCATGTAGCTCTGCCCTGAGTGTTTCCTCCCGAGTGTTCGATCTGACCACGTGTTTCTTAATTATTCACAAACTAAGAACATGTCGTCACAATATCTTGCCAGTTAAAATCGTTTGAAGGTTTACGTGTGAGACCCTATAAAAACAATATTAGCTAACTTATACTTTCACTCCGGACTATTGTATCATGGTGTTCAAATTAGAATTTCCCATTCTATATGTACATAACATTCGCAACTGAATATTTTCTTTGTTACTCTCATGAACTAAGCTGTTCTTTAGCTGATGAGATAAACTGATTTGTGAAATTATAACAATAAATTGCATGATTTAAAGGTATGTTAAAAACTTCGTTAATATAATCTACCAGTTGACTAATTTCCTTCTTTCACATAAGCAAATATTCCTTCATGCGTTAAAAAATTTGCAGAACGAAACAGGGCAGTTCTAATTAAACGCACAATAGTGGCGTGAGTGGACTTGGTTCTGCTCAAAACGAAAGGAGTCAGTTCCTAGGTTTGAACTAAACTGTGTTGAACTACTGCAGTGCGTTTAATTGGAATTTCCGTTTTGTCTTCTGAAACTGCTTTACCTCACGAAGGGATATCTGCTTACGCGAAAGAGGGGCCAATTAGTGCTCCTGTTATCTACAGGTTATAGTTTACATACTCCGGGGGAACACTTGAGCCCCTACAGTGAACACAGAACTTTTTTATCGGCAGCCACACTCCAATGGAGTTTAAATAAAGGCAACTGGTTACCACTAATAAGAATAAAAGGGTATTGACATTTTATGACCTACGTTCGTTACACCAGCAGCTTCGCATGCCCTTTAAGCCCCAAAACGTGTTACAGAATTTGAATCTTTAAGCAACGATTCTACGATATACTGTTCTGTAAGATCTTTGAAATATTTGAAATCTCACAGTGAGGGATTTCACTATCAAGTAAACGTCGTTTCAATAAGTAGGACATAACCAGGAAGCTTTATATCCTCTAAGATGTCTAGAAAACCGTTTGCGCGGTCCTGATATCCAGAAAGTGTCCATCCGTCATTGAGTATTAACAAGTACCTGAATTGTCACTGTTTTCTTCAAAGGTTTAACCCTCTATGGCCCAGTGTCACTTTCACGTAACAATCACTTTTAACGCTCTTTTGTTATCCTATGATGAACATTTTCCATTGTGGACATTTGTAACCTGAAATTCACAACACCGACGCCTTGTATGGGGCTTGTTTGGCTATTTAGTTCTTAACGTATTCAACAGATTGAAGCTAAAGCAACACACAGAGCCATTTTGAATTTTGATGTTACTTGTGGCACTTCGAACAAATTTATTTTATATATGTCTGCAATATACTTTGACAGAAAACTATCAGGCACTATGGGTAAAAGTAGAATTATAGTTTAAAGCACTGAACAGGATATAGAAATGCATATCATTTATTAATTTCAAACAAAATAGTTGTGTTACCTGAAAGTTACAGTAGACCACGATAGTCACCATAATAAGTTGGGTTATGGCTGCACACTTGAATAGAAGGAAAGCTATTTGTCCAAAATTTCATACTAAAATTCAATACATTTACACTCTCTTATATATGTAAAGCATAAATGTTGGAATTTTGTTTCTGATATACACCATATATTTGATAGCTACACTTCATGGCCAAATGAAGCTTTCAAAATCAATTTCGTTTTAGTTCGAATATTATGAAACCTCATATATTTTATGGTATGATGAATAAAAATAATATAATTGCTGATACAATAAATGGATATCAATGAGATGACTCAGTTCTTGTATCTGACAGTGATGAAGAAAATGAGATTCAAGCTAGCAGTGCCAACATAAGTATATCAGAATGTGGAGAAGAATCAACTGATGAGCTATGTGTAAAAAAGCAGCACCTCTGCCACTCCTGTTCTAGATTTGGAAGAAAGTGATGAAGATATTTCTGAAGCAAACCATATATAAATGACGTGGAGAACAGCAAGAGACGACTGTCTCAACCAACACTTCAATGGAAAGGGCTGTTATTTGCAGATTCCGATTCTCTACAGCGACCAATACACAATTATGAAAAATTCATTGACGAAAATTGCCTTTCTTCGATCTCTTGTTAAAGAAATTTGTACAGTGTACAAAATAATCCAGTCAACAGCATAAATGTTACCACTGAAGAGATTATGCTGTTCATAGGATATTTTTTTTATATGCACGTGCCCCCAGTTATAGAATGCCTTGTTTATCCTTCATAAATGTTTCAATAACCTATACAGAACTGTAATTTTATGATTTAGTACATTGTTTGGAAATTCACAGAGAAACGGACACTAAAAAGCCAGTTTTTGTGTATAGCTTTCATTTTGATTCCTCTCTATGTAATGCCTTAGGTAATTTCTGCTATAGCCGTTGTGGCCCATTGTGACTTCAAAGTAATACAACGTCCTTTTCAATTAAAATCACTCTTTTTTAATTTGACAAATGCTTATCAGTTTCGTAATGCAACTTTAACAATAGTACTGAAGAAAAATGTTTTGACACTAATAGTAATCAACTTTGGGCTGTAGAGGGTCAAAGTTCATATTATGCCACCACACGATAATCATTGCATATGTTTTTACACAAATGCCGAAATATCGAATGTACTTCGCTCTCAGCACACGTATGTACATCTCACAGCACTTGTTAGGGCGATACAATGAGACAGAGACAGAAAAATCTTTCCATTTCTGTCGAACTGGCAGCGCAAGGAGGGCATGAACATTATTGGCCAAGGCAATGTTCATTTTTATCTTATAGCTATTCTAACCGTGTGTGTATTCCTACTTTTACATAGATAGAACGGGAGGCCCGCGGTTCAAATCCCTGCTTTTGCATTGATTTTTTCTATCTTCTCGTTACATCTTAACCGAGAATTCTTTACTTGGCTGCTCAATAACCCGTACAAGAACAAGGAATCTCTCCCGTACGACGGTCAACTCATGTGTCTCTATCAAGTTAAAAAGATATAAACAGTGTCAATTTATACATGGCAACTGAAGGCAGTGTGGAAGCAGCCCTTGGTGAGAATAGAAAACAATCAAAAAGTGTACTCTTGATTGCAATTTCAACAAAACCATATCGTCTACTATGTAACTTTCAAATGCCCAATGCACAGAGCAGCAGCAGCAGCACAAATCTGGCAGGCTGTTAAGAACAGCCCGAAGGGTGGTCAAATCGTGTACCTGCTGTGGGAAGAGCTTAACCACGTAGTGGCGGGATGTGGATGTTGCAGAATGACGGGTGTAATTTAAGTGCACAGAGTTCTCAAATCTCAGGAGTTATACATGCTGCAGAAGGTTTCATCTCCGCGAAACAATTATTTGCTCGATCCCTATTGTTCTTGTTTTCACTTTAGCTGCTAGTAATTTTCAGTTTTATGAAGGGCACATAATAGTCAGAAAATGCTGAAACCCATAATTAAAATTTATTAACAAATTCTTTAAATGTTAACACAATACCTTAACAGCAAATCATATCGCTGGCAGTGCCATTTCTGGGCACCAAGGCGAACTCCGTAAAGGATCACTTCTTGGTTGTTTGAACAATTCCGTAACCGAATCCAAATATATACTTGTTATAGTTCACTGATTGTCCGCCAGAGGTCAAAAGGCTCACAACCAAGAAGTGATTCTTTACGGAGTGCGCCTGTTCGCCGGGAGATGGCCCTGCCAGTTATATGTTTTGCTGTGAAGGTATTGTATTAATATTTAAAGTTTAAAATGTGGCTTGCTGTATGCTGTCATTTAAATTATATGCCATATAATCAATAAAGGAGGAGCCACAACATTGATGGGCAGTGCAGTTGGAATAAATGGGAATTGAAACACAGAACACAAAATTAAATAAATTAGTTTGCAGAAGCACCCTCTCCCAAAATATTAGGTACTTCGAAATACTCAGAAACGTTCACGCAAATTCAAGGGCGGGATTTTAAAATCGAATGTCACTTGTCGCATCTATGACAGAGGAAAAGGAGATTCTAAACGGGTTGATCGTCATAACTGGATACAACTGCCAAAAATATTCTCCTCCATGTGAGAAATATTGTTACAGAACAACAGAAGAATCAATCTTATTACCGCTACCGTCTTAGTGCCTAGAGATGGCTCTGTCTGTAACATTTTATTTCGTTGAATTGTTAAGATGTTTTATTATTGCTTACAGATGACTAACACTACTTATAATGTTCAGACATGTTTACGTTAGAATCGTTCTTTTCAGCTGAAGGGAAGCAGCAGCTGCGGCGTGTACTGACACAATGTCAAACCAACAACTTACAGTGTGTTAGAACGGAACTGCTCTAAATAAAGTGCTCATATATGCGCAACTGTAACAAACGAGTATTATGGATATACTTTTTCATTTAATATTGATATGCTTAATTGTGTTGCTAATTGTATATAATTATGTCAGCAAGTTTGGGAGTTCTCTTCCTCTCGCATAAATGGATTTCCAGGCATACGATTTTAACAGTGTATCCTTGTATTTCTGGTTGGAGTTGCTAGGTATTTCGGAGGAAGGAATCAAGTGAAGGAAACAGAAAGGTATGTGCCATAGACTAAAAGGAGCGGAATTCCTTCAGAATTACTCTTTCACTTTAATTCGCACTATAGGGACTGGACGAAGATAACAGCGTCTGGCGCCGAATTGAAATGCTAATTTCTTAGATCCAGCATCCGCCCCATATTTCCGGCACCGCAATTCACCACTTTGGGAATAAATCCCTTTCATGTAAAAGGCAAAAAAAAAGTCATAGGAATATTCGAGCTATAATTTTTGTTTTCTTGGTATTAGCGAAGCCTTACGTTCTAAACCCCTCTACATATATAAAGCTCACAATGGACGCTGGAAACATTTTTCTCATTATTCTAAAAGGGGACATCTACCCTTGGTTTCATCGTTGACAACCAGTCAATTAAGTATCTCGTCACTTTAGCTTTTAGAGGATACTACCTGTTTAATATATTTAATTAATATTTTAAACGATGCACGGTGTGAGGAAGGGTTAATCCTCATGCTGTAGTTCAGGCTGTACATCAGCAACAGTTTTGAACTAATATCTGGGCTGTAATTGTAGGTGAATCCCGTTGGTGCATATTTTCGCCCTACCACGTCTTACAAGTAACTCCCTTAAGGTGTTTATCCAGCTCACACTTCCACATTTACTACATGAAGATGTGACCCTGAAAGTAACACAAAACAGGTGGTTCATGTATGATGATCGTCCGATATAACTTAACTTTGGAAGACGTAAATTTACAAGAAAAAAATGTATGATGGTGCTCCAGCACGTTTTAACAGCTTTGCTATAGATGCAAGTCTCTTCGCATGGAGTTGTTAGATTGGATTTGGAAGGACGTTGAACGTAACCTTTTATTAAAATGCAGGAAAACAGATTCTGAGGGACATGTTTCTACGGCGTTTGGAACGGGATTTCAAATGGATTGATGAGAAATGAAATGTGTAGTGTTTAACGCCCGCTTTTACTACATACGGCACCGCAGGTGGTGACACTGATGATACATGAGATGAAGATGGAGTACCGGTGGAATGAGAAGGTGGGGGAAAACGGAGGTCCCGGAGAAAACCCGCTTAAACGCCGTGTTGTCCACCACAAATCTCACTTTGCGGTCGCCTGGGATCAAACCCGGGCCGCCTTGGTGAGAGCCAAGCGGTCTAACCACTGAGCCACGGCGTGGCCCAAGATTGATGAGATGAAACGATATCCGCGTGGATTATCTCGAAGCCTCAGTTAGGGTAGCAATGTGAAATCAAATTTCACATGCGATGACGTAATTCTGCCTGGTGTTGTTAAACCACTTTTCCAAATATTTCTTATTATGCTACACTGCGCTGCATTATCCGACGCACGAAGGTGATGCACCTGGCGCGTTGTCGGATGATAATCCTACGCAAATTGTTTAGTATAATTCAAATAAACTATTTAATTCCCTATCAAACATACTGATTTTTAACTTAGTTTGAAAATGAACAAAATACGTAACACAATGAAATGAATAATTTATAAGCGTCGGTTTCCTTCACAGTACTAACTTGAAATCGAGTTCCCTCACACTGTTAAGGCCTTGGTTCTTAACTCGACGAGTTGCTTACAAAGAGTGACGTTAACTCTTACCATTGCTACGACAAATCAATAATTTCTCCATGGTCACCTCATCTTTCACGATTAACACTTCATTACCATATTAGGTAATTTACATTATCATTTGTTTAATTCATATTTAAACAATTTAACAAACAAATAAACTTCTTTATAATTTTGACTACTATTATGGACTCTAAACGCATTACTATAATTTTTTTCTTCGTTTCTACCTATTCAATTAACAGTTTACCTTCACTTGTTTGTCCATCTGGTTTACCTTCACATTTAACAAATGTTCATGAATATTAATGTTTTAAGCTCTAAATAATATATTCGAATAATTAATAATATTGAATTTTCTGGGCCAAAATAAAACAACTCTGCGCTTTTCTTTTTTCTATGTAAGGAATCTATTACCGAATTCCGGAAATGTTTTTTCAATCTTTTTGAAGACAAGAGCTTATATTGCTTCTGTTCCATGTTTCAATTGAAGGTTTGCAGAAGTTTTATATTTCGTTGTCGATAGATGAAGTAAACTCTAGATTGGAATAATAGTCAATATTTGAAAATTAGCTTAATACTGTATTTGACTCAGGAGTTTAGCTATGACATTATGATTGACACAAGTGAAGCTGAGATAGGGCTTCATTGTTTAATCCTCAAGGCCTTACACTCTGCTTCAAGATTGGTTCAAAAACTATTTCTCCAAGTCGTATATGGCCGCGCCATTGCTGAGTGGTTAAAACATCGCAACAGTTCAACGAAATAAAATGTAACAGGCAGAGCCATCTCTAGGCGTGTTGTAGCGGTAATAAGATGGATTCTTCTGTTGTTCTGTAACACCCATGCACGTATTCAGAAATCAATTTCCGGGGGGGGGGGTTCAAAAATCTACGCAGAATTATTTGCTTTTAATAATTAATCAGGGATGTATTTTTATCATGTAAGTAAAACTAAAAACAGATGTAATATATTACATTCACATTACTTTCTCCACCCAATCTTCTACAATTTGTTCTCAGAAAAGCTTGTTCTTGTCTTGTTTCTTTGGATAAAGTCTATAGAAATACCTTAATTTGCACACTTTTGTTCTTATACCTGGGATAAAGTGATATAAGCAGCAATCAGATATTTAAAAACGAACCACTAATTGATGCATTTGAAGTATTAGTTCTCCCTTAATGAAATAGGGAATAGGATCTTAGAAGTTAAAGATTACATACCTTTAAGTAACTAACTGAGAATTTTAATCACTAACAAATAATATATCGGAATTAGTTAACTTTGCAATACATTATTATATTTGACATTATTTGTGTAGTTTAACGAGTTACTTGTGCAGTAACTTTTCGTGTATCTGTTAGGTTTAGAATAGTTATACAGACTTCACTTCCAGTAAAGCAAACTTCAGGGTTTATCCTCAGAACGTTCACAATAGGCATTCTATTTGTTATGCAGCTATCTTAAATATGTAGTGTTTAAATTCAAATTATTGAAGCCATTTTCGGATGGTTTTATTGAAAGTCTTCGTTTCGCATCCTTGAAAGATAACGGAATTAAATCCTACATTTTATATTCCTCCAATATTTGAGTTCTGGAGCGCGCGCACAGACATTTATTTTTAAGTTCCCCCCCCTGTTCTGGTGTCCTCAAAACTTGCATTCCTGATGACATCTCAATATCAATTTTTTAAATGGAATGTAACACGTTTGTGCTTACTAAGCACGTGGTAGAGGCAATAAACATTGATCTCGTACTCCCGTACACTGACATGAGTCTCTCTGGTTCTCACAATTTCGCAACTCACATAAAGCACGATTGCTCCATTGTGTATCGTCATCAGGCAAACTGTTTACTTATAAATGATTTCAACTGGAGCCCGCCTCCATAGCTTGTGGTAGCCTGTCTGACTCCCAGTGAAGAGATCTTAGCCAACGTTGCCGCGTAAGGGGAAGGAGGGTTTACCTGCACCCACTGTCTGCGAATATAAGACGCAACGTTCCATTATGTAGAGAGAGCGAGAAAAAGGGAAATGCTTTCATGAGGAGGTGGGGTGAAGTGAAAAAAATCCACCTTTGCTCATATGAGCTCAAGTTGGGCACAGCAGAAGCGATTTCCAATCGAGATCAAGATAGTTTTCTCAATAGGACTTTTTACAGGGTATTTCCCTTATCTTAATAAGAGGATTGTCGGGTAAATCTTATGTTCTAGTCGCTCTAGACTGATGTGATGGTATCACCCGTTTCATTTTCTGCCCAATATGATTATCCAGAGGAAATTGCGGGAGTTGCGTATTTTATGAGCTCCACGTTCTCTTTTAACCTGCTGCTTTTATCTATGATAACCTGGTTTCTTAGTTAAATAATCATGGAAATTATAGAGGTGTTTATCGCCTTTTCCCCCAAAAAATTGAAAATTGTCGTGTCTCAAACATGCAGCATTTTAATCATAATCAATAGACATGTTTCTGAGAACAGAAAATTGACGAAAGTTCTTCCATTCAAAAGAAGATATTCACTCACTATAGTCAATGACCCTTGTTTCAGTTTAAATAACTCAGTTCTGAAGACAGTCCTGAGGGCCAGCAAGAGGTGCACAGTCGGGAACAAAAGAAAGAGTCACAGTTTCAAATTTATTTGATCATTTAGTCATTTGTTGCTAATATTTTTCTCAGAAATGTTTATTTCTTGTGAAACTATTTATTATTATTTTTTTATAAAATTATGTATTAAGATTTTAGTTAATTGATGGAAATTAATCATTTCTTCACACTAGCCGGACATAGGCTAAGGTTTATCATAGATAGAGTCAACATGAAGAATTCAATGCCACGGCCGGGATTTGAACCACGGTTCTCCTGATTTCCGTCCACTCGCTCTTACCCATTGACCTACCATGGCCAACTAGCTGTCATGACATTCATTTCTACATTTGACTCGTATATTTCCCCGGTAAACCACCAGGGGCTCTCGCATTCCAGATACACCGTTTGTGGCGACTTTCCATTGTAAGTACTTGCATTGTAAGTACTACTGTGGTGAAGCCGGGCTTCATCAGGCTTCATCACAGTAATACTTACAATTTTTTCTAAAACTTTTTTCTAAATTTTTTTTCTAAAATTTTTTCTAAAATCTTTTCTAAACTGTTATTGGAACTTGGAGCAGATAGAAATATATGTTGTTATTTAGGAGTTGGTTGCGAAAATAGTATGGGTACATTGACTTTATTAAAAACAGATATTATATAAGAATACTTGTTATAGTTCACTGATTGTCCGCCAGAGGTGAAATGGTTCACAACCAAGAATTGATCCTTTACGGAGTGCGCCTTTTTGCCGGGAGATGGCCCTGCCAGTTATACGTTTTGCAGTGAAGGTATTGTATTAATATTTCAAGAACCTATTAAGAAATAGTAATTATGATTTTCAGCGGTTGCTGATTACTATATGCTTATCTTAAACCTGAAAACTACTAGCAGCTAAAGTGAAAACTGGGACAATAGTAAACGAGCAAATAATTGTTTCGCGGAGATGGAACCTTCTGCAGCATGTATACATCCTGAGATTTGAGAACTCTGTGCATTGGTCATTTGACGATCCCTCTGTAGTTGATTTTATTTTGATGGCACTCAATTATAATGAAGAGTACACTTGTTCATTGTTTTCTGGTCTCACCAAGGGCTGCTCCCACACTGCTTTCAGTTGCCATGTATAAATTGACAATGTGTATGCAGCTAGGACCAAGAGTAATAGCGGCACGGGACTACAACTGTAAGCGCTCTTTGTGGCACAGTACAAACCCCAATCCTCAAGGGACTAAACTTCTAAATTATATCAACAACACTAACGTTCTTATTGTTGGGCCCGATGAGCCCACTCACATACCTCATGTTAACAGTCACGAGCCAGACGTATTAGACTTAGCCATATTAAACAATATACCGTTTAACATCGAATGCACAGTAATGCAAGAACTGACATCTGATCACTTACCAGTACTCATTGAGGTCACACTTCCCTTGAAGTTTAAGAAAGAAACCCCAAAACTGAATTATAATTTAGTCAATTGGGAAGACTTCAATAACGTTTTAGAAAGATACTTACCGGAAAGCGAAATTATTTCACCACAGCAACACAACGAAGCTGTATTCAAACTCGAATTGGCAATTAAGGTAGCAACTACAACGTGTGTCCCACAAAAATTTACAGCATCAGTAAACGCCCAATATCCATTAGACATAAAAATCTTACGTCAGAATAGGAACAGACTAAGACGTAAATGGCAACGAACGCGAAATCCTTTACACAAACAAGACTACCTTGGTGCCAGAGAGGCCGTTATGGCCCGAACTAGGGAATTTATATCGAACCAATGGAATCAAACTCTCGCGAACTTAAATCCGAACTCTAACTCTGTTTGGCATTTAGCTAAGTGCCTAACCAGAGCTAAAACAAACACACCACCACTCCTACATGACAACACTGTTGCAGAAACTTCCCGGGCCAAAGCTGAGGTATTTGCTGCCACACTTGAAAAGGACTTCACACCAAACCCGGCTGAGGGTCCAGCGAATCTGCAAGAGATTCAAAGCACAGAGCAGGAAATAGACGAAACAGACTACACTATCACACACAACAAAATGCGAAAAACTAATCCGGGGAAATCGGCTGGATTATCAGGACCTGAAAAACAGAAAGGCCCCGGGGCCCGATAAAATACCCAACATCGTTTTTAAAAATCTCCCACGTAGAGCACTGGAGCTTCTAGCAAAGATTTTCAATTATACTCCAGACAGCGGCAGGTTCCCACCACAATGGAAGGTAGCGAACATAGTGATGATTGCAAAACCACATAAAAACTTATCTCACGCCTCCAGCTATAGGCCAATTAGCCTACTGAACGCCCTTGGTAAAGTACTGGAGAAAATAATTCTAAAGAGAATAAGTTCCCATATAATAAAACACAACATTCTCATTTCTGAACAATTTGGCTTCAGATCCCAGCATTCTACAACACAGCAGCTTCTACGCCTTACGGAAGCCATATCTAAGGGGTACAATACTAACAAATCGACTGGCGCCATCTTCTTAGATATTGAACGCGCCTTTGATAAAGTATGGCATGCGGGCCTACTTTACAAACTCAAATCATACAACTTCTCTGATTCGGCACTTGCCCTCATTAAAGATTATATAAGCGAGCGTCGGTTCCGAGTAACTGTGGCGGATTCACCCTCCTCTCTAAAGCCTATTAAGGCAGGAGTCCCACAAGGAAGTTTGCTAGGACCCACCCTCTTTAATTTATACGTTAACGATATGCCAGAACTTACTCGCACTGAAAAATACATATACGCTAACGACACGGCACTCGTAACACAGTCTACTCAACCGCGGATAATACACTTACGGCTACAGAATGCCATGAATGATCTTGAACCCTGGTTTCGAAAATGGAGAATAACAGTTAACTCCAGAAAGTGCCAATCAATTATTTTCACAAAAAGAATCCAACATCGACATTCCAGGCACAGACAGCCACCTCTCGTGTATCATGGCCAAAGAATCGAACGGAGAGACCAAATTACCAACCTAGGGGTCACCATTGATCAAGGTCTCACATGGAAGAAACACATTCAAAATGTCAGGGCCAAAGCAAATGGCCAATTGAACAGACTGTACCCTTTGATTAATTTAAATTGCCAACTACAACTCAATATGGGTCTTACGCTATATAAAACACTAATCAGGCCAATACTAACGTACGTAGCCCCTGTCGGGGGATACGCTGCGAAAACACATATAAACAAACTGCAGACACTGCAAAACAGAATAATACGAATTATTGCAAAGGTTCCTTTGGTAGCTCCAGCTTATCGACTGCACGAGGAACTGAAGCTCCACTCGATCGAACAATTTATTAAACTACTCAGTTATAACTTATATGACAGAAAGGCAAAAAAAAAAACTCTAATTCGCGACTTAGGCGCATACGATACAAAACATGACATTCACAAAAGACCGCTCTCATTATTTGACAGAACTCTTGGCCTGGGGGAACCAGAAATAAACATTCAAGATTACCTAAACAACTTAGTACCACCTTTATCATAAGCTATGGCTTAGCTAAACACTACTGACAGATCAGTGGCCCTGGAAGTCCCTGCTAGGGGTCGTTCTGGGTACTAGTGAAAATGACCAAAGCATCACACATGGACATGAGA
This sequence comes from Mantis religiosa, assembly GCA_030765055.1. NCBI lineage: Eukaryota > Metazoa > Arthropoda > Insecta > Mantodea > Mantidae > Mantis > Mantis religiosa. The sequence goes on along the minus strand of JAUKNK010000077.1, from coordinate 1,568,144 downwards.
ACACAACTCAATTGTAAATATATAAACAAAACAATAATCTATCAAGATTAGTTCACGTGAGGTGGACTACACTCAATCCTGAGCATATATCCAAAATATTTGGTTGTTATTTAGTTAAGTTACATTAAATATGTCCATATTCACTTTGAATGCATGCAAACCAAGCCTAAAAACTTGACGCCAGACTCAGAGCCGCTCCTGGCCTGATATCTTATCCAACTTATTCTTAAGCACTAACAATTAATGACACCGTGTATATGTTTCAGGACCTTACAGACATCTTGGAAGACGGTGCCTCCGTCCGGAGGCACGCCAATATTACACAACCCGATTCCACTCCTGAATTTCCAAGGTCGCAAGTAGGACCTCGGTCATGCTTGTGTCCTGGCGCCATCCTCACCCGGCCTAGGCTTTGCCTGGCCGTAATATCCTCTCCCAGAATCCGCAGGTGCAATAGCGGTACTGCTGCACTTACTCTCCCGAATTCTCACCGGTGGAGGTTTTTTTGAGGGTAGGGCTGAAGGATCTCTCTCCGTCAGAGGAGTCCCACACTCCGATTCCGGGGCTAGAGCATAAATGCATTTTTCCTCCACTCGAAAAGAAAAAAACTCTGTGCATTGGGCTTTTGACGATTACTTTCAAGTAGATCCGGTTTTGTGTGAACTTCCAATCAATTATAATGAAGAGTACATTTGTTCATTGTTTTCTATTCTTACCAAGGGCTGCTCCCACACTGCTTTCAGTTGCCATGTATAAATTGACAGAGACACATGAGTTGTCCGTCTTTCGGGAGAGAGATTCTTTGTTCTTGTACGGGCTATTGAGCAGCCAAATAACGAATTCTCGTTTAAGATGTAATGAACAGATAGAAAAAATTCAATACAATGGCAGGGATTTGAACCGCGGGTCTCCCGTTCTATCTATGCAGAAGTCGGTATTCACACACGGTTAGAATAGTTACAAAATGAGAATGCACATTGCCTTGGTCAATAACGTTCATGCCATCTTTGCGCTGCCAGTTAGACAGAAATGCTAGATATTTCGGTCTTTGTCTCATTGTATAGCCCTATCAAGAGCTGTGAGATGTACATACGTGTGCTGAGAGCGAAGTACATTCGATATTTCGGCATTTGTGTAGAAACATATACAGTGATTATCGTGTGGTGGCATACATTGAACCTTCAACCTTTACAGCCCAAAGTTGTTTACTATTAATGTAAAAACATTTTTCCCCAGTATTATTGGTAAAGTTGCATTACGAAACTTATAAGCATTTGTCAAATTAAGAAAAGAGTAATTTTAATTAAAAATAATATTTTGTTATTTTGAAGTCACTATGGGCCACAAAGGCTATAGCAGAAATTACCTAAGGCATTACATAGAGAGGAATCAAAATGAAAGCTATACTCAATAACTAGCTTTTTACTGTCCATTTCTCTGTGAAATTCCAAACAATGTACTAAATCATAAAATTACAGTTCTGTATAGGCTATTGAAACATTTATGAAAGATAAACATTGCATTCTAAAACTAGGGGGCATGTGGATATAAGAAAAACCATCATATGAACAGTATAATCTCTTCAGTAGTAACATTTATGCTGTTGACTGGATTATTTTGTACACTGTACAAATTTGTTTAACAAGATATGGAAGAAAGGCAATTTTCGTCAATGAATTTTTCAAAATTGTCTATTGGTGGCTGCAGAGAATCAGAATCTGCAAATAACAGCCCTTTCCATTGAAGTGTTGGTTGAGCCAGTCGTCTCTTGATGTTCTCCACATCATTTATATATGGTTTGCTTCAGAAATATCTTCATCGCTTTCTTCCAAATCTAGAACAGGAGTGGCAGAGATGCTGCTTTTTTACACATAGCTTATCAGTTGATTCTTCTCCACCTTCTGATATACTTATGTTGGCACTGGTAGCTTTATTCTCCTTTTCTTCATCACTGTCAGATACAAGAACTGAGTCATCTCATTCATATCCATTTATTGGACGAGCAACTATATTATTTTTATTCTTCGTGCCATAAAAAATATGAGGATTCATAATATTCGAAATAAAAGGAAATAGATTTTGAAAGCTTCATTTGGCTCATGAAGTGTAGCTATCAAATATAACGTATATATCAGAAATAAAATTCCAAAATTTATGCTTTACATATAAAAGAGAGTGTAACTGTATTGAATTTTAGTATGAAATTTTGGACAAATAGCTTTCCTTTTACTCCAGTTTGCACCCACAACCTTACTTATTATCGTGATTATTGTGGTCTACTGTAACTTTGAGGTAACACAATTATTTTGTTTGAAATTAATAAATGGTGTGTATTTCTACAAACTTGTTGTTGACTGAAGATTTGGTCAAGTGTCCATGAAATTAATCTCACAAAGACATAATTGAAGTATTGTCATCAGCTTCTTATCTTAAGTGGAGAATATTTACTAAGCACTTTTATTTGCGTAGATTAGATTAGAATAGATTGATTTGCGTTCAGTAGGTTCACTTGTAGCCAGAAAAGGCTGTGAACATTGAACATGTCTAGAGGTATAAAGTTTAATAGCATATATATGTACAAAAGTTAACATAAGACACATTATAGTACACAGGCAATATGGGCAACAATATGGAAAACAAAGCAGGGATAATTATATATATGATACAAAATGAAACACTTTTAAACCAGCTTTCACTTGGCTTATGCCAGTACGTCTCAACCTTTTTGCAATGGATAGCATTCTTGTTATTTATTAAATACATATAGATTAAAAATAAACTTTCTGCTTGCATCAAATATTTATAAGTAATGATTTGTCTTTGGAATAGTTAAATACTACTTATAGAGCTACAGAAGCATTATCAGGATAATCTGTCATTCAGATAATCTTGTACAGAATAAAAAGATTTTGAGCAATGGTACTCTCTAAGAGCTTTTTAAAAGCACCAAAATTATCAACTTTATCTTTAAGAACATTAGGAAGTGCGCAAAATATAAATAATGGATATTATACTTTTGCCTAGTGTTTATCTTGTGAATTGCGTTATTTGTTGCAAATAAGGCACGATTGCATACAAAGAATTTTAGGATCGAGAGTATATACATGCAAGAAAGCGTTAATATCTTCATTCTGGTTAAAACGATCTTTACAGGAGCATCTGGTGTGGGTGTTAGTAATGATTCTTATAACCCTCTTTTGCATAAGAAGTATTTTTTTACTTTGTACTGAGTTGCCCAAAAATAATATTCCATATTCCATAATAGAGTTAAAGTATGCATAATAAACTAATTAAGTGTGTCATTAGAACTCACATGAACCAGCTCTTGGATAGCATAACAGGCAGAGCTGTGATAAGGTAAGATGTAGTATGCAAATTACTATTTACACTTGGAAACATTTAAACACTTGAATACAATAACACACCAACTCAATTTTGAGTATTTATGCATACACTGACACTAGTATTACACTTAATTTTGCCTACCTTCGTAGCGTGGTGGTAGCATATCTGCCTCACGTCAAGAAGTCCCAATTTGGAAATACGGTTAGGGTAAGTTACCTGGATAAGGCTTTTTTCGGGGTTTTCCGTTATCCTGAAAGACGAATGTCGGCTAACTTTTATCTCCATGAACCCCAGATGCATTGAGCATTATTTCACCCATTTCATTCATCGTCCGATATGACTAAATGTTGGAGGACATAAATTAAAACAAAAAAACAAAAAAACGCTTAATTTTAATGCTTTGACCAGTTAAAGTCAATCATTTATGAGTGTTCCAATCTCGGACACATGAAACAAAAATATAAATATAATAGTTTAGTATAACTATGTACAACAATCTGATAAATGTATATCTTACCTGAACTGTATTCTAAGCAATCATTTACTGAGTAAAACTGATTTTTTCTAAAGAAATTATGTAACTCTGCGTTAAACTGATTGATACAAGGTATGTTTATTAATTGATTTGGGAATTGGTTGTATAGCTTTAAACCCATGTATTTGACAGAAGTCTGAAATAGTTTTGTTTTATGAATGTAGGTGTGTAATTTATCTTTATTGTGTGTGTTATGGGTGTGCACTTCAGCATTTCTGACATAGTTCACAATATTAGTCTGCATGTCAATTAATAACTGTTTCATATATAAACTATTTGGGGTCAGGATATTCAAATCTCTGAAATGATTCCTGCAGCTTTCCATTTTTGGAATACCAACCATAATTCATAATGCTTGCTTTTGTAGCTTAAATATCATCCTACTATTTGAAGGTATGACAGTACGTTTTGTGATTTGCATCCTACAATTTACAATTAATACAGCTGTTTAGTCTTATGAAAACATAATATAATAAATTAACACATCTATTGAATAATAAATAAAGTAAACTGCAAAACATAAAAATGTTGGTTCAGAAAAACCAGTTTAAGTAAGCCATTAACTTAATTGCTCTAAGCTTGAGCAAAATATGGCATGTCATGATCAGTTGATGCAGAGTTTTCAAGGTATACGCATATTTAGTGGCTGATTGTACATTATCCAAGTCATAAGTTCCTTAGAAATTAATTTGGATTAGTTATTGCTCTTTTGGTGTTTTTATTTGGTATATAATGGCAGTAGGCTATCACAACAGATAAAATAAACACTGTAGCATAATTGATGCATCACAAAGCATAATAAAAAAGACAACTACAAATAATCTTTTTTCAATTAATTTTGATGCTGGTGTTATTAAATTCCACCAATCACACATGCGTCAAGCATAAGCTTAAAATGTATTCAAACCAAATAAGTGCTTTTTGTAATTGTAAAGATGAACACAGTCTGCTCTGAGTACAATATTAGACAGGGCCTTTTCTGTTTTCTTTGTTATATTAAATTTTTAATGTTTAACAGCAGCAGATTAAAATATTTTACTACTGTACAGCAAAAGAAGACTAAACAGTGAAATTAAACTTCAAGTACTTGTCTTACATTAAGACTTCTCAAGCCCATTTATTAAGTTAATTTCTTGAAATTAACTATTCCTTCACACTAGATGTGTGTAGGCTAAAGTTTTGGACAGATAGAACCAAACTGAAAAATTCAATGCCATGGCCGTGATTTCAATCATAGATTTTCCGGTTTCCGTCCAGCTGCTCTTTCCCATTGAGCTACAATGGCCAATGTGCCGGCATGACATTAATTGTCCAATTCACACGTAATTATACATTTTTTTAGGCATACCACAAGTGCCTCACGTATTCGAGGTACACTGTTTGTGTCATCTTACTGTTGTAAGTACAAAACCTCAGCCTAGACACGGCTAATGGTAGTTGTCTCATGTGTGTATGAGAACTCCTAAGTAGTTTACCGGGAAAATACGAGTCAGTTGGAGAATTTAATGTCATATCGGCACGTTGGCCATAGTAGCACAATGGTAGTACAGTTGGACGGAAACCAGAATACCCGTGGTTCAAATCCCGGCTATGGCATTGAATTTTCCATTAATTAACCTGATAGTGGTTTACAATATGAAGCCCGGACCTTAAAGTACTTACAATATGTAAGTCGTCATTAAGGTAGTTGTCTCATGTGAATGAGAACTCCTAAGTGCTTTACCAGGAAAACACGAGTCAGTTGGAGAATTTAATGTCATATCTGCGCGTTGGCACGTTGGTAGTGCGGCTCGAAGGACACCAGAAGATCCGTGGTTGAAAACCCGGCTGTAGCATTGAATTTTTCAGTCTGACTCTACGTTTCCACAATTATAAATAGTGTTAGTCATAAATTCTGTAAACAATAATAAAACGTCTTAACAGTTCAACGAAATAAAATGTTACAGGCAGAGCCATCTCTAGGCACTAAGACGGTAGCGGTAATCAGATTGATTCTTCTGTTGTTCTGTAACACCATTTCTCACAAGGAGGAGATTTATATTGGCAGTTGTATCCAGTTATGACGATCAAGTCGTTTAGAATACCCTTTGCCTCTGTCATAAAAGCTACAAATGACATTCGATTTTAAAATCCCGCCCTTGAATTTGCGAGAACGTTTCTGAATATTTCGAAGCACCTAATTTTTTGGGAGAGGGTCCTACAAGCTAATTTACTTAATTTTGTGTTCGGAGTTTCAATTCCCATTCATTCCAACTGAAATGCCCATCAATGGTGTGGTTCCTCGTTTATTGACTAGAATGACATATAATTTAAATGGCAGCATACAGCTACCCACATTTCAAACATTTATCACTTACTCTGTTGTACACATTTTGTATCCGCATCCAAGTATATACTTGTTATGGTTCACTGATTGTCCGCCAGAGCGGAAAGCTTTCACAACCAAGAAGTCATCCTTTAGAGAGTGCGCCTTGTGGCCGGTAGATGGCCCTGCCAGTTCTATGTTTTGCTGTGAAGGCATTGTATTAATATTTAAAGAATCTGTTAAGAAATAGTAATTGTGATTTTCAGCAGTTACTTAATGTTATATGCATTTCTTAAACCTGAAAATTACAAGCAGCTAAAGTGAAACCTGGGACAATAGGGAACGAGCAAATAATTGTTTCGCGGAGGTGAAGCCTTCTGCAGCATGTATACCTACTAAGATTTGAGAACTCTGTGCTTTGGGATTTTGACAATTAAATTCAGTTACTTTTGGTTTTGTTGGAACTTGCAATCAATTATAATGGGATAATGGGATAACACGCTGGAAAAGTTAAATCCCCAACAAAACTCAACTTGGCGATTAGTTAAATGCCTTACACAAACACGAACGAATATCCCTCCCCTCCAAATTAATAGTACATTAGCCGAAACACCCCAGGCCAAGGCTGAAGCTTTTGCGATCACCTTGGAGAATGTCTTTTCCGCCAACCCAATGATTGGGCAAGAAGACTTCATAGCAGAATTCGAAAACGAAGTTAGAGACTTAGGGCAAAACCGACTCACAATAAAATGCGCAAGACAAACCCAGGCGAAATAGGCTGGATCATACGGCATCTAACAAACAGAAAAGCGCCTGGGCCAGACAGAATACCAAATGTGGTACTAAAGAACCTACCACCAAGAGCACTAAAGCTCTTAGCAAACATTTTTAACTTCACACTCGAAAGTGGAACGTTTCCTCCATGCTGGAAAGAAGCCAAAATACTCCTGTTCCCCAAAGCAAATAAAAATCTAGCGCTTCCAATCAACTTCAGGCCAATGAGCCTATTAAACACGATAAGCAAAGTACTAGAAAAGATAATACTGAAGAGAATAAACAAACACATCCATAAGAACAATATTCTTATACCCGAGCAGTTTGGGTTCAGAGCTTAGCACTCTACCACACTCCAACTTTTGCGTATGACCGAACAAGTCACTAACGGATTTAACACGAAAAAGTCAACGGGCGCCCTATATTTAGACATCGAAAGAGCCTTTGATAAGGTATGGCACGCAGGCCTAATTAAAAAAATAAAACAAAACGAATTCCCAGATTCGGCAGTAGCCCTAACTGGGGACTACCTCTCCGGTAGGTGCTTTCGCACCTCGGTAGAAGACGCAGTATCCAGCGTTAAGCCAATCAAAGCAGGCGTACCTCAAGGAAGTCTGCTGGGACCGACACTATTCAACTTATACATAAATGATATGCCCGATCTAGTAAGAACGAACAAATATATATATATGCCGATGACACCGCTCTAGTAACGCAGTCAACCCAACCGCGACTCATTCATCAACGTCTCCAAAACGCCTTAAATACACTAGAACCTTGGTTCTCTAAATGGAGAATTAAAGTAAATGCACGAAAAACGCAAGCTATAATCTTCACGAAAAGACTCCTGCATAGGAAAAACAAGCGTGCCCTTCAGCCGCTAATATATCAAGGCGAAAGAATCGACTGGAAGGACCAAGTGACCTATTTAGGCCTTGTAATGGACCAGGGATTCACCTGGGCCAAACACATTACTACGATCAGAGCCAAGACCAATGGCCAGCTAAATAAATTATTTCCAATATTTAATATTAACAACCAACTTAGTGTACATATGGGCCTTACCCTATATAAGACACTGATAAGGCCTATTATCACGTATGCAGCCCCCGTGTGGGGATACGCTGCAAAAACTCACTTACACAAATTGCAAACGCTACAAAACCGAATAATCCGAATAATCACAAAGCAACCGCCGGTAGCACCGGCCAATCTGTTGCACAACGAACTAAGACTACACTCAATTGAGGAATTTATCAAAAGACTCAGCTTCAACGTATATAAGCGCAAAGATAAAAACACTAACGCACTAATTCAGCAACTAGGCAATTACGAAACCGAATACAATAAACACAAAAGACCGCTGTCCATATTTGATAGGACCATAGGGATGGGAGATCCAGAGATAGACATCCAAGAGTACCTGAGCACTCTCGTAAGACTTCCATAGAAGTAGTAAGATTACACATGACTGTACACGACTCCCTGACAACTGGCAGTTCCACAAAGTCCTTGCTCTTAGTCAAGGCGGCTCTGGTGGGGAGGCAATCCCCTCCCCCCATACTTACACGACATATCGCTATGAACAATGGTTATGATCAATCTAATGCGAACAAATTCAACTTAGGATTAACCTCATACTAGACGCAGCTTACGCGCAGAACTAATAATCATACATATATACACTCAGATTTTACATGTAAAGATCATGCATGACTAACGCTATCTTAGCGACCAACACTAGCCTTAATGACACGTTCTACCCTCTCAGGGTAGACAATACATTAACTCAGAACTAACAGCTAATGCAAATAACGTAGTATAACTATCACATGACCATTTCCTCTATCATTGAGGATGCAACCACTATGTTAGGACGGTGTTTCCTATTGGAAACGACACTACACCCAACTACATTCCTCACCACGAATCCGCGAGGGCATATTCAGGGCTTCGGCCATGCTTATCTCCTAGCAGCCAATCTCACCTTGGTTAGGCCATAGGACCAACCTCTACACACGCTCTCCGTGAATCCGCAGGTGCATAAGCGGTACTGCTGGAATTCCTCTCCTGACTTCTCTCCGGTGGAGGTTTTTTAGTGAGTAGTACCTTCGGGTTGGAACAGGATTTATGTCGAATCGTATTGATGGATGGCGAATTATGCCCCTCGTTGAGGTGACCATTTGGAACAGGGTTGAAGTGGTTTGGGTAGATTCCCAACGTCAATGGGTGATGGAGTAATTATATCCCTCGATGTGGCGACATTTTGGTGGATGGAATAGATGGTTCTTGAAGTCCCAGCTTACCTCGGCATGGCTTCAGTCGGTTGAGCAAGATATCTTCTTTTACAGGGGTGGTACGGCGGAAGGAAATTTTACGTAAAATGAGTAATCATTCTTCTCTGTATTAAATAATGTAGAAACTTTTATTTCCTTACTTCAATCAACACCAGTTCGAACAAAATGTATGATACAACATTTATAACACTATTCTTACACAAGATTCACTTGATGTGTCGCGTTTATATCTGGATGCGTGCAAGAATCAAAAGTTTTATACGGTTGTTCACTACCGTGTATAATACTTAAATTGTGTGTCTTCTAGCGATGATATTTAACGTAAAGATTATCTAGTTATACTCAATGATTGTTATGAGAATAGACTTATATTCTTCCCACACAACGGCGTTTAAGAAGAGAATTTTACATCCGTTCACGGTGACTGTTAGGAGAAGAATCAGCAGTTCATCTTCTTCTACACATTAGCATTTCCCTAATAGTTCGACCCCCCTAGAGGAATATTGAATATCCTCCATGGCAACGTAAAATCTTTTATATCTGATTGGTCCACGTTTTACGATATACGCGTCACACCAATCCCAAATAAGTTTGTTATTCAACACTTTTGTGACGTCATTTCCACTTACATAGCTTCTCTGTGCATGACTCACTCTACTTAACCTCACATAATACAATATTTGAAACCCTTTGGGGACAACATAAAATAACTGTTTCAGATGCCCCTCTTCAGAATATATGGAAAATTAACTTAAATCTTCCAATAATATTGTTCCATATATTCTAAAGAATGCCCCAATAATTAAACATTATTACAACAATGAACAATTAATACAATTTAAAATAACAATATAAAATCAGAAATTATTCGAACACAATAATAATAAAAAAACATTTTTTAGTAATTCATAAACATATTTTTTTTTAATCATTTGTTCTGGTGAGTGTCAAGGCTTTTGAATGGTTTTAAAAGTGTTTTGTGATATTTTCCTATCATTTTATTATCATCGTCTCTTAATTCGTACGTATGATCCCCAAATTTTCTTACTATTTTATATGGACCTTTATATAACAAATATTCTCCAATAGGATTTGATTTTAGAACTGGAGATATTAAATGTCTTTACTAGAACTTTATCATTTATTTCAGGATTCCATTTCGCTCCTTTTCTTTGTATCTTTGATAATCTTTTCTCTGCTTTTTCTTTTATTCTTCGAAATGCTTCAGCACACTTTTCTTCTTCATTCAATTCCATTTCATCTACTTTTAAGGTTGTTGGTGCTTTTATTACTAGAGGTTCAGGTTGTAGTCCAGTCATTAATTCGATTGGTGAAAATTTGGTAGTAGAGTTTGGGGTATTGTTAATGATTTTCTCAACAATATGGCAGTATTTGTACCAGCCTCGGTGGTTAGAATGACACAGAATTCTGAAATACAAGCCTAAATCACGCATCACTCTCTCGCAAGGATTTCCTTGGGGAAAATATGCTGAAGAGTAATACATCTTAATATTATTGTTCTTCATCTCTGAAGTAAACAATTTACTCCGGTGAACCGTTGCGTTGTCTGATAATATTGCCTTTATTGGCCCATACTTTGGTATCCAATCTTTTAAAATTTTATTTACGCACGTTCTGCTTTTGATATTTTGTACAGGATAAATTTTTACGAATTTAGAAAAAATATCAAACATTGCAAAAATGTATTTGCAATTGTGTTGACTAGCTGGCATTTCTCCATGAGCATCAATAGCAATTAGTTCGTTCTTTCTATCCCTGATGATAGTTTGAGGTTCAAAATCATATCTGACGTTTATTGGTTTAGCTTTCTGACACAATTCACATGTTGAAATTAATTTCCTAACCTTCTTGTCAATATGTTTTATGTACAATTGTTCTTTTATAGTCATAGCAGTTTTTTCACATCCTGAATGTGCTAAATTTTGATGAAAAGAATTTATTACATTTTCTTCCAAACTACTCGGAACTATCACTTTCCATTTTCGTATTACATCCCCATGTAATTTGTAAAGAATACCATTTTTCTTTGCTATGTTACAATTTATATTTTCTCCAATTTCTGGAACTTGTTGTAGCAATAAAGACAATTTTGGATCATTTTGTTGGGTTTCCGAAATATTCTTAAACTTTTGGGTTAGGTTTTTATTCCATTTAAAATTTAATTCGAACAATTTAATCTCATGATGTGGATGTGATAACGTTTCTGGGATTTCCCCTTCCAATCTTAGTCTTGATAATAAATCACTAAAGATGTTTTCTTTTCCTGGAATGTGCCTAATCTCAATATCATACGAAGTAATTTCATGAATATAACGAGATATTTTTGAGCTAGTTAATTTACATTTCTTCATAAATGATAAACTAATGTGATCTGTATACACAATAACTTTGGTATTGTATACATATTGCCGAAATTTTTGTAAAGCAAAATATATAGCTCCAATTTCCAATTCGGTTATGCAAGCATTAGCTTCTATTTTGTGCAATGCTCTGGAAGCAGTAGCAATTACGTGATTATTTCCAGATACATCAATCTGCGTTAGTACAGCTGCATAAGCTTGAATGCTAGCATCAGAATATATATTGAATGGTTGATTTTGAATGGGTCTTTCCAAAAGAATGGCATTTTTAAATAATTCTTTCACGTTTTGAAAAGCCTGTTGATGTTCTTCAGTCCATTTCCAAATTGAATTTTCCTTAAGAAGTTCCCTCAAAGGACTAAGCTCTTTGGCATAATTTATAACGAACCTACTCTCATATTGTAGTATTCCCATAAATCTTCTTAATTGCTTGATGTTCTTTGGTGGAGGGATAGCTTCAATCGATTTGATTCTTTCTGGATTCGGTGTCATGCCTTTTTCAGATATAATATAACCTAGAAATTCAATCTCTTTGGCAATAAATTGCGATTTATCCAGATTTATTGTCATACCACTTTCAGAAAATTTTGTAAATATATAATTTAGATGTGATATATGGTCGTCGAAATTTTGATCAAAAATAAGAAAATCATCAATATATTGTAGAGCGAAATTTTCTATGGTATCTCCGAAAATATTATGTAACGCTCGAAGTAATGCACTTCCGCTAGTGGATAATCCAAAACCACATGTTTTGAATTGGTATATTTTTCCTCCAAAATTGAATCCTGTGTATTTTCGAACAGATTCATCTAGTGGTATCTGCCAATACGATGAAACCAAATCTAATTTTGAAAAATATTTTCCATGTCCTAATTTTGATAATACCCCATCAACTCCAAGAGGTCTGAAGTGATCGGGTTGTGTTAGTGAGTTTATCTTTCTTGCGTCAATCGTCATACGCAGTGTTCCGTTCGATTTATGTACCCAACACAAAGGATGTAGGTAAGGCGAATTAGAAATCTCTATAATTCCATTTTCTAGCATATCGTTTATTACTTCAGATGCTTGTTGTCTAATAGCGATAGGCACAGATCTACTTTTTATGAGTATAAGGAGCAATGTCGTTCACCTTAAATGTATGTATGTACTTATTACACAATCCAGGTTTCGTACTAAAAACGTTCCTGTTCTTTAGTATACATAACCTCAACTGTTCTCTTTGCGCGTGATTTAAATTGTATGTTTTCTCTAACTTTTCTTTCAAAGTTCTTTGGAATATCATTTCTTCCTCTTCTTGTTTTCGCTCGGTGTCGGTATTTAATGTGTTTATTTGGCAACAATGATCTCCAAGGTCAAACGTCTCATTTTCTTTATTATTTAAAAGTAAATTTTCTTTACCACTATCATCTTCTTCATTATTAATTATATCTTCTTCGTATAATATTATATTTTCTACAAAAAACCTATCATTATTTATACTATCCTTCTCATCCTCTTTTAATATAATTTCTTCTAACAAATTTATTTTTATTACTTCATTATCTCCTTTGACCTTCATTTCATGTTTTTCGAAATCTATCACACTTTGCCAACCATACAATACATAATTGCCAATAATAATATCACGAGCTAAGTTTGGTATTACCAATACGATAAAATTGAAATTCCAATCATCTATTCGCGCAGGAATTAACGCTTGATATTTAACTTTATCTTTCTTTTTCCCAATAGCTGTGCTACAGTATACATTACACACTTTTAAATATTCAATCCTAAACTTGGATAGTAATTCCTTGAATAAGTTCTCACTTATTACTGATGAACTAGCTCCTGTGTCTATCAATACTTTATATTCGCTATCGCCTATACGAAGGTTAATCTGAGGTGGATTTACTAATTCCCGATCTTTACTTCTGGAGAGAGTGAGCTTATCTTCTGGTAAATTTTGAATTTTGATTTTGCCCTGTGCCATTTCTACCGAACCACTTTCCAAGGCACAAAATGATTTGGTACTCAGTTTTCCGTATTAGTGCGGTCGGTAGTTACACTAGCAGTTGGGTTGGTACTACCGTTATTTATTTCTCTTTCTATTCCCTGAGTCTGTGTCCTTTCTAGGTTATTGTCTGCCCTTTCAAACCTAGGACCCCCCAAATCTCTTAATGAAGAGTTTTCGATGCTAGTTCCTCTTCCTCTACTTTGATAACCTGTTCTTAGGTTATTTCCCCTGTAAAACCTCAGTTGATTCACCTGATTACTCCTCACATTTCCCACAGGTTGGTTATTATTATAATTCCTCCTAGGAGTATTTGGGATTCTCCTTCCTATACCTGGCACTACCGATTCATATGTCTTTCTGGGGTTGTACTCTCTTCGTTCATAGTTGTCTCTTGAACGTGCCCCGCCCCAATTTTGGTTAAAACTATTTTGGTTTTGGTTAGTATGGTTGTGATTTTCCCCGAATGTTGGTCTTACTTCCTGTCTATTTACTTGCTTTTCTTCTATATGAGTCTTGTCAGGATCAACTTGACTATGAGTAGAATCAGAATTAAGGTTATGAGCCTCAAATTCTGATAATAACTCAATCATATCAGTAAAGTCGACGGGCTTAGCCACAATTAGGTGGTTTCTAATGTGTGGTGGATAATGTCGTATTAGCATATTCACGATCTCGGTTTCTGACATATCTGGATTCACAAGTTTGCTTTTGTTAGCAAGTTTTAGGAAATATTCAGTCATGGACACACCCTTCCTGACCTCGAATTTACCAGTGGCCAGTTCGACTTTAATTCTTCTCTGTCTTTCTGGACCCCAGAACCTATTTATAAACACATTCCTAAACATACTATACGTTTCATGTGATGCTAGTGTTAACCTCGGCCATTCTAAAGCATTTTTCTTCAAACACCTTTTAACAATCATCATCCTAAATTCATTTGGAATCTTTTTAATTTTAAAATATTCTTCTAATTCCTTTAGAAATATTTTGGGATTGTCTCCCGATTCTTCTTCGAAAGTAGGTGGACTTATGTCATGCAACAAATAATTTGTACAATTTGTGTTACCTTGACTGTGTAACTGTGTATGTGTGTGCATGTTTTGTATTTGTCTATTACCATTTACTTCACAATCAGGTGACAAAGATCCTGTATCGTCACTCTCCAAATAATTCTCTAAGTTTTGTACAATATTACCTGAATTACCAGGTAAGTCAATACATGTAATATTCTTAGATTTTATTACCCTCTGGTTCTCAGAAATTTTGCTTGCCTGTAATGCAATCACAACTTGATTCAGCTTGCTAATGTTTTCTTTCTCTCTCTCAAAACTTTCCTGTGCCAAATCTATTCTTGTAATCATTTCACTATTCAACTTACTGACTTCATCATATTTAACTTTTAGTTCATCTTGTTGTGTTTGCACCTCAGTAGCAATTAGTTTAACATCATTTCTGATACTATTTACCTCTCTTACAAAATTATTCTGTATTTCAATATTTTCCTCATGGTATTTCCGTGAATTATCTAATAAGACTACATCTATTTCTTGTCTTAGTCTATTCTCTAATTCCCCTATTTCTATTTTTTGTTTTTCTACAAATTCTACTTGTTGTTGCTTAAGGATTTCTGACTCCTTAGCCAATTCACTTCTTATATCTTTTACTACATTTTCCTGACTTATTTTCATTTCCTGAAACATCTCTTTTAACCTAGACATTTCTCCATCATGAGATTCTATTTTCTGTTTTAAAGATTTTATGCCTTCTCTACACTCTTCTCTTCCCTTCTCAATTTCATTTCTTAGGTTACCTAAACCTTGATCTATCCTAGCTTCTAATTTCTCTGAACTTTGATCTACTTTAGCATTTAAATTATCCATTTTAGCATCAAAATTACTCATCATTTTCTCTAACCTGTCTATTATCATTTCATTATCTTTACTCTGCATAATTTCTGTTCTACTTGTTCCTGCATCATCACTAATCATTCCTTCCACTACTTCCCTGACTTCTTGTATTTCTGCTCTCTTATCACTAACTAGTCTTTCCACTCCTTCCCCAACATTTTTATTCTTATTGTCTGTTAATTTTTTACCTTCCATTTTAGGAAATATTTTTCCATTTCTTAATAACATAAAAAATGAAAATTATAATTTTGTCACTTTTTCTATTAATTATCTATTAAGATTTTTCCGTACTCACTTTTCTTCTTTCTTCTTTCTTGATTCGAAGTTACCTGTCCATTACACTATTTATTCTCCTGTGGTGTAATCCTCCTTCTGCCTATTCGGGTCTCCGTTCGGGCGCCATTTGGAACAGGATTTATGTCGAATCGTATTGATGGATGACGAATTATGCCCCTCGTTGAGGTGACCATTTGGAACAGGGTTGAAGTGGTTTGGGTAGATTCCCAACGTCAATGGGTGATGGAGTAATTATATCCCTCGATGTGGCGACATTTTGGTGGATGGAATAGATGGTTCTTGAAGTCCCAGCTTACCTCGGCGTGGCTTCAGTCGGTTGAGCAAGATATCTTCTTTTACAGGGGTGGTACGGTGGAAGGAAATTTTACGTAAAATGAGTAATCATTTTTCTCTGTATTAAATAATGTAGAAACTTTTATTTCCTTACTTCAATCAACACCAGTTCGAACAAAATGTATGATACAACATTTATAACACTATTCTTACACAAGATTCACTTGATGTGTCGCGTTTATATCTGGAAGCGTGCAAGAATCAAAAGTTTTATACGGTTGTTCACTACCGTGTATAATACTTAAATTGTGTGTCTTCTAGCGATGATATTTAACGTAAAGATTATCTAGTTATACTCAATGATTGTTATGAGAATAGACTTATATTCTTCCCACACAACGGCGTTTAAGAAGAGAATTTTACATCCGTTCACGGTGACTGTTAGGAGAAGAATCAGCAGTTCATCTTCTTCTACACATTAGCATTTCCCTAATAGTTCGACCCCCCTAGAGGAATATTGAATATCCTCCATGGCAACGTAAAATCTTTTATATCTGATTGGTCCACGTTTTACGATATACGCGTCACACCAATCCCAAATAAGTTTGTTATTCAACACTTTTGTGACGTCATTTCCACTTACATAGCTTCTCTGTGCATGACTCACTCTACTTAACCTCACATAATACAATATTTGAAACTCTTTGGGGACAACATAAAATAACTGTTTCAGGGTGAAGCTCACACTCCCGGCTGAACCATCCCAGTTCAGTCGGGGTCAGTCCATAAATGGATTTTTCCTCCACTTGAAAAAAAAAAAAAAAAAAAAAAAAAAAACCTCCGAGCATTGGACTTTATTGATTCTTTACAAGAAGATCTGGTTTTGTGTGATCTTGCAATCAATTATTAAAAAAGTACACCTGTTCATTGCTTTCTATTCTCATAGAGGGCCGCTCCCACAGTGCTTTCAGTTGCCATGTATAAATTGAATATGTGTATTTCCTGTAAGTTAAAAGACACATGAGTTGTCCGTCTTTCGGGAGAGAGATTCTTTGTTCTTGTACGGGCTATTGAGCAGCCAAATAACGAATTGTCCTTTAAGATGTAATGAAAAGATAGAAAAATTCATACAAAGAAAGGGATTTGAATCGAGGGTCTCCCGTTCTATCTATGCAAAGGTCTGAATACACACACGTTTAGAATAGTGACAAACTATGAATGAACATTGCCTTGGCCAATAATGTTCATGCCCTCTTTGCGCTGCCAGTTCGACAGAAATGGTAGATATTTCTGTCTTTGTTTCATTGTATAGCCCTAACAAGTGCTGTGAGATGTACATACGTGTCTGAGAGCGAAGTACATTCGATATTTCGGCATTTGTGTAGAAACATATACAGTGATTATCGTGTGGTGGCACAAATTGAACCTTGACCCTTTACAGCTCAAAGTTGTTTACTATTAATGTAAAAACATTTTCCCCCAGTATTATTGGTAAAGTTGCATCACGAAACTTAAAAGCATTTGTCAATTTAAGAAAGGAATAATTTCAATTAAAAATAATATTTTGTTACTTTGAAGTCACTATGGGCCACAAAGGCTATAGCAGAAATTACTTAAGGCATTACATAGAGAGGAATCAAAATGAAAGCTATACCCAATAACTAGCTTTTTACTGTCCGTTTCTCTGTGAATTTCCAAACAATGTGCTAAATCATAAAATTTCAGTTCTGTATAGGCTATTGAAACATTTATGAAAGATAAACAATGCATTCTAAATCTGGGGGCATGTGGATATTAGAGAAAACATCCTATGAACAGTATAAGGTCTTCAGTATTAACATTTATGTCGTTGACTGGATTATTTTGTACACTGTACAAATTTGTTTAACAAGAGATCGAAGAAAGGTAATTTTCGTCAATGAATTTTTCAAAATTGTGTATTGGTGGCTGTAGAGAATCAGAATCTGCAAATAACAGCCCGTTCCATTGAAGTGTTGGTTGAACCAGTCGTCTCTTGATGTTCTCCACATTATTTATATATGGTTTGCTTCAGAAATATCTTCATCACTTTCTTCCCAATCTAGAACAGGTGTGGCAGAGATGCTGCTTTTTACACATAGCTCATCAGTTTACTCTTCTCCACCTTCTGATATAATTGTGTTGGCACAGGTAGCTTTAATCTCCTTTTCTTCATCACTGTCAGATACAAGAACTGAGTCATCTCATTCATATTCATTTATTGGTCCAGCAATTATAATATTTTTATTCTTCGTGCCATAAAAAATATGAGGATTCATAATATTCGAACTAAAAGGAAATAGATTTTGAAAACTTCATTTGGCTCATGAAGTGTAGCTATCAAATATATGGTGTATATCAGAAATAAAATTCCAACATTTAAGATAAGTGAAGTTGTGTTACTAGTGTTTAGTTATTATTAATAACCTAGTTTACTTCACTGTCAGCAGCTTCAGTTTTTTACATTCCAACATTTATGCTTTACATATAAAAGAGAGTGTAACTGTATTGAATTATAGTATGAAATTTTGGACAAATAGCTTTCCTTCTACCCCAGTTTACTCCCATAACCTTACTTATTATCGTGATTATTGTGGTCTACTGTAACTTTCAGGTAACACAACTATTTTGTTTGTAATTAATAAATGGTGTGTATTTGTACAAACTTGTTTTTGACTGAAGATGTGGGCAAGTGTCCATGAAATTAATCTCACAAAGACATAAATATAGTATTGTCATCGGCTTCTTATCTTAAGTGGAGAGTATTTACTAAACACTTTTATTTGTGTTGTATGTAAATTACTATTTACACTTGGAAACATCTAAACACTTGAGTACAATAACACATCAACTCAATTATGAATATTTATGCATACACTGACACTAGTATTGCACTTAATTTTGCCTACCTTGGTAGCGTGGTGGTAGCATGTCTGCCTCACGTCAAGAGGTCCCAAGTTCGAATCTCACTTAGGGTAAGTTAACTGGATAAGGCTTTTTCGGAGTTTTTCGTTATCCTGAAAGACGAATGTCGGCTAACTATAAGCTCCATGGACCCCAGGTGCATTGAGCATTATTTCACCCATTTCATTCATCGTCCGATATGACTAAATGTTGGAGGACGTAAATTAAAACAAAAAACAAAAAAACACTTATTTTTAATGCTTTGGCCAGTTAAAGTCTATCATTGGTGAGTCTTCCAATCTTGGACACATGAAACAAAAATAGAAATATAATAGTTTAGTATAATTGTGTACAACTATCTGAAAAATTTATATCTTACCTGAACTATATTCTAGGCAAGCATTTACTGAGTAAAACTGATTTTTTCTAAAGAAATTATGTAACTCTGCGTTAAACTGATTGATACAAGGTATGTTTTTAAATGATTTGGGAAGCGGTTGTATAGCTTTAAAGCCATGTATTTGACAGAAGTCTCAAATAGTTTTGTTTTATGAATATAGGTGTGTAATTTATCTTTATTGTGTGTGTTATGGATGTGTACTTCAGCATTTCTGACATAGTTCACAATATTAGTCTGCATGTAAATTAATAACTGTTTCATATATAAACTTGGTGGGGTCAGGATATTCAAATCTCTGAAATGATTTCTGCAGCTTTCCACTTTTGGAATACCAACCATAATTCATAATGCTTGCTTTTGTAGCTTAAATATCATCTTACTATTTGAAGGTATGACAGTACTTATAGTGATTTGCGTTCTACAATTTACAATTAATACAGCTGTTTAGTCTTATGAAAACATAATATAATAAATTAACACAAGGATTGCATAATAAATAAGGTAAACTGCAAAACATAAAAATGTTCGTTAAGAAAAAGCAATTTAAGTAAGCCATTAACCTAAGTGCTGTAAGCTTGAGCAAAATATGTCATGCCATGGTCAGTTGATTCAGAGTTATCAAAGTATACACATATTTAGTTGCTGGTTGTACATTATCCAAGTCATAAATTCCTTAGAATTTAATTTAGATTAGTTATTGCTCTTTTGGTGTTCTTATTTGGTATATAATGGCAGTAGCCTATCACAACAGATAAATAAACACTGTAGCATAATTGATGCTTCATAAAGCATAATAAAAAAACAACTACAAATAATCTTTTTTCAATTAATTTTGATGCTGGTGTTATTAAATTCCACCAATCACAATTGCTTGAAGCATAAGCTTAAAATGTATTCAAACCAAATAAGTGCTTTTAGTAATTGTAAAGATGAACACAGTCTGTTCTGAGTATAATATTAGACATGGCCTTTTCTTTTTTCTTTGCTATATTACATTTTTAATGTTTAACAGCAGCAGATTAAAATATTTTACTACCGTACAGCAAAAGAAGACTAAAAAGTGAAATTAAACTTCAAGTACTTGTCTTACATTAAGACTTCTCAACTCCATTTATTAATTAAATTAATTTATTCAAATTAACTATTCCTTCACAATAGATGTGTATATGCTAAAGTTTTGGACAGATAGAAGCAAACTGAGCAATTCAATGCCATGGCCGTAATTATAATAATAGATTTTCCGGTTTCCGTCCAGCTGCTCTTACCCATTGAGCTACAATGGCCAATGTGCAGCCATGACTTTAAATTTTCCAGTTGACTCATATATATTTTTTTCTGCAAATCACAAGGGCCTCTCGTATTCGAGGTACTCTGTTTGTGTCATCTTACTGTTGTAAGTACAAAACCTCAGCCTAGACACTGCTAAAGTACTTACAATATGTAAGTCGCCATTAAGGTAGTTGTGTCATGTGTGTATGAGAACTCCGAAGGGGTTTACCGGGAAAATACGAGTCAGTTGGAGAATGTAATGTCATATCGGCACGTTGGCCATAGTAGTACAATGGTAGTGCGGCTGGACAGAAATTGGAAAATCCGTGGTTCAAATCCTGGCTATGATATTGAATTTTTTAGTCGGACTCTACGTTTCCACAATTTAGCCTACACACGGCCAGTATGAAAGAATAATTAATTTCCATTAATTAACCTAATAGTGGTTTACTATATGAAGCCCGGGCCTTAAATTACTTACAATATGTAAGTCGCCATTAAGGTAGTTGTCTCATATGTGTATGAGAAATCCGAAATTGTTTACAGGCAAAATACGAGTCAGTTGGAGAATTTAAAGTCTTATCGGCACGTTGGCCATAGTAGCACAATGGTAGTGCGGCTGGACTGAAACCAGAAGGTTCGTGGTTCAAATCCCGGCTATGGCATTGAATATTTCAGTCTGACTCTACGTTTCCACAATTATAAGTAGTGTTAGTCATAAATTCTGTAAACAATAATAAAACATCGCAAAAGTTCAAGGAAATAAAATGTTACAGGCAGAGCCATCTCTAGGCACTAATATGGTAGCGGTAATAAGATTGATTCTTGTGTTGTTCTCTAACACCATTTCTCGCATGCAGGAGAATTATATTGGCAGTTGTATCCAGTTATGACGATCAAGTCGTCTAGAATCTCCTTTTCCTCTGTCATAAATGCGACAAATGACATTCTATTTTAAAATCCCGCCCTTGAATTTGCGTGAACGTTTCTGAGTATTTCGAAGCACCTAATATTTTGGGAGAGGGTCCTGCAAGCTAATTTACTTAATTTTGTGTTTGGAGTTTCAATTCCCATTCATTCCAACTGCAATGCTCATCAATGGTGTGGTTCCTCTTCTATTGACTAGAATCACATATAATTTAAATGGCAGCATAAAGCTACCCACATTTCAAACATTTATCACTTACTCTGTTGTACACATTTTGTATCCGCATCCAAGTATATACTTGTTATGGTTCACTGATTGTCCGCCAGAGCGGAAAGTTTTCACAACCAAGAAGTCATCCTTTAGAGAGTGCGCCTTGTGGCCGGTAGATGGCACTGCCAGTTCTATGTTTTGCTGTGAAGGTATTGTATTAATATTGAAAGAATCTGTTAAGAAATAGTAATTGTGATTTTCAGCAGTTACTTAATGTTATATGCATTTCTTAAACCTGAAAATTACAAGCAGCTAAAGTGAAACCTAGGACAATAGGGAACGAGCAAATAATTGTTTCGCGGAGGTGAAGCCTTCTGCAGCATTTATACCTCCTAAGATTTGAGAAATCCGTGCATTGGACTTTTGATGATTCATTTTAAGAATATCTGGTTTTGTGTGATCTTGCAATCAATTATTAAAAAAGTACAGCTGTTCATATTTTTCTATTCTCATCGAGGGCCGCTCCCACAGTGCTTTCAGTTGCCATGTATAAATTGAAAATGTGTATTTCCTGTAACTTAAAAGACACATGAGTTGTCCGTCTTTCGGGAGAGAGATTCTATTTTCTTGTACGGCTATTGAGCAGCCAAATAACGAATTCTCGTTTAAGATGTAATGAAAAGATAGAAAAATGGATACAAAGAAAGGGATTTGAATCGAGGGTCTCCCGTTCTCTCTATGCAAAGGTCTGAATAGACACACGTATAGAGTAGTGACAAAATATGAATGAAAATTGCCCTGACCAATAATGTTCATGCCCTCTTTGCGCTACCAGTTCGACAGAAATGGTAGATATTTCTGTCTTTGTCTCATTGTATAGCCCTAACAAGTGCTGTGAGATGTACAAACGTGTCTGAGAGCGAAGTACATTCGATATTTCGGCATTTGTGTAGAAACATATACAGTGATTATCGTGTGGTGGCACAAATTGAACCTTGATCCTTTACAGCCCAAAGTTGTTTACTATTAATGTAAAACATTTTTCCCCATTATTATTGTTAAAGTTGCATTATGAAACTTATAAGCATTTGTCAAATTAAAAATAAGTAATTTTAATTATAATAAAAATATAATGTTTTACAGGCATTGTTGAAAACAGGCAAGTCGTCAATTATATACAGTTAAAGTTGCTGGATATAGGTGATGTTATTCTAAATGTATAATGTCTTGTACACCTAATACAATGTCTAGGTTTTAGTCATAAGTATTGTAAAATAAGAAACTAGCACTCAAACAATAAATTTTGAAGTTGTAGTCTTAGTTTAGAAATTCATCAAGTGAATAAAAAACATTATTAATTAAATATGATTTCAAGCAAAATTTGAATTTTGTTAAGTTACTAGACACTTTAACTTCTGCTGGGAGTTTGTTATATAGCTTATCTCCCATGTAACTAGGCAACTTGTCACACAGGTGGAGTCTATACATCAAAGTAGCGAAAATATTCTTGTTTCTTGTGTTGTAGTTATGAATATCCGAATTTGTTTGCAAAGGGATGTATTTTATCATATATAAAATTGTTTTGTAGATGTACAGGCTTGTCAGCGTAATTATTTTTTGCTGACGAAAGGCTTCTCTACATGATTATTTAGTTTTTAAATTAGATATATATCTAATTGCTCTTTTCTGTAAATTAAAAATTTTGTGTAAATTTAATTTCGAAGTATTGCCCCAGATCTCCAGATCATATGAGATGTGTGACTGAATGAGGGAGAAATAAATAATTCTAATAGTTGCTTCTGGGACATAGTTCTTTAGACACTTTAAAAGAAACAAATTTTTACTTAGTTTTAATGCTAATTGGTTAACATGGGGTGTAAAGTAATATTTTGTTACTTTGAAGTAACAATGGGCCACAAAGGCTATAGCAGAAATTACTTAACGCATTACACAGAGAGGAATCAAATACAAAGCTATACTCAATAACTAGCTTTTTACTGTCCATTTCTCTGTGAATTTCCAAACAATGTACTAAATCATAAAATTACAGTTCTGTATAGGCTATTGAAACATTTATGAAAGATGAACGATGAATTCTATATCTGGGGGCTGGTGGATATAAGAAAATAACATCCTATGATCAGTATAATCTCTTCAGTAGTAACATTTATGCTGTTGACTGGATTATTTTGTACACTGTACAAATTTGTTTAACAAGAGATCGAAGAAAGGCAATTTTCGTCAATGAATTTTCCAAATTGTTTATTGGTGGCTGTAGAGAATCGGAATCTGCAAATAACAGCACTTACCAATGAATTGCTGGTTGAGCCAGTCGTCTCTTGATGTTCTCCACATCATTTATATATGGTTTGCTTCAGAAATATCTTCATCACCTTCTTACAAATCTATAACAGGAATGGCAGAGATTCTGCTTTTTTACACATAGCTCATTAGTTTACTCTTCTCCACCTTCTGATATATTTGTGTTGGCACTGGTAGCTTTAATTTCCTTTTCTTCATCACTGTCAGATACAAGAACTGAGTCATCTCATTCATATCCATTTATTGGACCAGCAATTACATTATGTTTATTCTTCGTGCCATAAAAAATATGAGGATTCATAATATTCAACTAAAAGGAAATAGATTTTGAAAGCTTCATTTGGCTCATGAAGTGTAGATATCAAATATATGGTGTATATCAGAAATAAAATTCCACAAATTTGTGCTTTACATATAAAAGAGAGTGTAACCATTGAATTTTAGTATGAAAAGATGAACAATTAGCTTTCCTTCTGCTCCAGTTTGCACCCATAACCTTACCTATTATGGTCATTATTGTGGTCTACTGTAACTTTCAGGTAACACAACTATTTTGTTTGAAATTAATAAATAGTGTGTATTTCTACAAACTAGTTGACTGAAGATGTGGGCAAGTGTCCATGAAAATAATCTCACAAAGACATAATTGAAGTGTTTTCATCGGCTTCTTATCTTAAGTGGAGAGTATTTACTAAACACTTTTATTTGTGTAGTATGCAAATTACTATTTACACTTGGAAACATTTAAACACTTGAGTACAATAGCACGTCAACTCAATTATGACTATTTATGCATATACTGACACTAGTATTACACTTAATATTGCCTATCTTGGTAGCGTGGTGGTAGCATGTCTGCCTGACGTCAAGAGGTCCCAAGTTGGAAACTTGGTTAGGGTAATTAACCGGGATAAGGCTATTTCCGGGGTTTTCCGTTATCCTGAAAGACGAATGTTGGCTAACTATAAGCTGCATTGTCCCCAGATGCATTGGGCATCATTTCACCCATTTCATTCATCGTCCGATATGACTAAATGTTGGAGGACGTAAATTAAAACAAGAAAACACTTAATTTTAATGCTTTGGCCAGTTAAAGACTATCATTGATGGGTCTCCCAATCTTGGACACATGAAACAAAAATAGAAATATAATAGTTTAGTATAATTGTGTACAACAATATGATAAATTTATATCTCACCTGAACTATATTCTAAGCAATCATTTGCTGAGTAAAACTGATTTATTCTAAAGAAATTATGTAACTCTGCGTTAAACTGATTGATACAAGGTATGTTTTTTAATTGATTTGGGAAGTGGTTGTATAGCCTTAAACCCATGTATTTGACATAAGTCTCAAATAGTTTTGTTTTTATGAATATAGGTGTGTAACCTATCTTTATTGTGTGTGTTATGGATGTGTACTTCTGCATTTCTGACATAGTTCACAATATTAGTCTGCATGTAAATTAATAACTGTTTCATATGTAAACTTGGTGGGGTCAGGTTATTAAAACCTCTGAAATGATTCCTGCAGCTTTCCAATTTTGGAATACCTACAATAATTCATAATGCTTGCTTTTGTAGCTTAAATATCATCCTACTATTTTAAGGTATGACAGTACTTTTAGTGATTTGCATTCTACAATTTACAATTAATACAGCTGTTGGTCTTATGAAAACATAATATAATAAATTAACACAAGGATTGCATAATAAATAAGGTAAACTGCAAAACATAAAAATGTTGGTTCAGAAAAAGCAATTTAAGTAAGTCATTAACTTAAGTGCTGTAAACTTGAGCAAAATATATCATGCCATGGTCAGTTGATGCAGAGTTATCAAAGTATACCCATATTTAGTTGCTGGTTTTACATTATCCAAGTCATAAATTCTTTAGAAATTAGTTTGGATTAGTTATTGCTCTTTTGATGTTTTTATTTGGTATATAATGGCAGTAGGCTATCACAACAGATAAAATAAACACTGTAGCATAATTGATGCTTCATAAAGCATAATAAGAAACAACTACAAATAATCTTTTTTCAATGACTTTTGATGCTGGTGTTATTAAATTCCACCAATCACAATTGTCTGAAGCATAAGCTTAAAATGTATTCAAACCAAATAAGTGCTTTTAGTAATTGTAAAGATGAACACATTCTGTTCTGAGTACAATATTAGACAGGGCCTTTTCTTTTTTCTTTGCTATATTACATTTTTAATGTTTAACAGCAGCAGATTAAAATATTTAACAACTGTACAGCAAAAGAAGACTAAACAGTGAAATTAAACTTCAAGTACTTTTCTTACACTAAGACTTCTCAACCCCACTTATTAATTAAGTTAATTTATTGAAATTAACTATTCCTTCACACTAGATGTGTATAGGCTAAATTTTGGACAGATAGAACCAAACTGAAAAATTCAATGCCATGGCCGTGATTTTAATAATAGATTTTCCGGTTTCCGTCCAGCTGCTCTTACTCATTGAGCTACAATGGCCAATGTGCCGGCATGACATTAATTCTCCAATTGACACGTACATATACATTTTTTTCGGCATACCACAAGTGCCTCACGTATTCGAGGTACACTGTTTGTGTCATCTTACTGTTTTAAGTACAAAACCTCAGCCTAAACACGGCTAATGGTAGTTGTCTCATGTGTGTATGAATACTCCTAAGTGGTTTACCGGGAAAATACGAGTTAGTTGGAGAATTTAATGTCATATCGACACGTTGGCCATAGTAGCACAATGGTAGTACAGTTGGACGGAAACCACAAGATCCGTGGTTGAAATCCCGGCTATGGCATTGCATTTTTCAGTCTGACTCTACGTTTCCACAATTTAGCCTAAACACGGCCAGTGTGAAAGAATAATCAATTTCCATTAATTAACTTAATAGTGGTTTACTATATAAAGCCCGGACCTTAAAGTACTTACAATTTGTAGGTCGCCATTACGGTAGTTGTCTCATGTGAATGAGAACTCCTAAGTGGATTACCGGGAGAATACGAGTCAGGTGGAGAATTTAATGCCATAGTAGCACAATGGTAGTGCGGCGGGACGGAAACCAGAAGATCCGTGGTTTAAATCCTGACTATGCCATTGAATTTTTCAGTCTGACTCTACGTTTCCACAATATAGCCTAAACACGGCCAGTGTGAAAGAATAATTAATTTGCATTAATTAACCTAATAGTGGTTTACTATATGAAGCCCGGGTAGTTGTCTCATGTGTGTATGAGAACTCCTAAGTGGTTTACCAGGAAAGCACGAGTCAGTTGGAGAATTTAATATCATATCTCCGCGTTGGCACGTCGGTAGTGCGGCTATAAGGATACCAGAAGATCCGTGGTTGAAATCCCGTCTATGGCATTGAATTTTTCAGTCTGACTCTACGTTTCCACAATTATAAGTAGTGTTAGTCATAAATTCTGTAAACAATAATAAAACATCGCAACAGTTCAACGAAATAAAATGTTACAGGCAGAGCCATCTCTAGGCACTAAGACGGTAGCGGTAATAAGATTGATTTTTCTGTTGTTCTGTAACACAATTTCTCACATGGAGGAGAATTATATTGGCAGTTATATCCAGTTATGACGATAAGCTCGTTTAGAATCTCCTTTTCCTGTGTCATAAATGCTACAAATGACATTCGATTTTAAAATCCCGCCCTTGAATTTGCGTGAACATTTCTGAGTATTTTGAAGCACCTAATATTTTGGGAGAGGTGCCTGCATACTAATTTATTTAATTTTGTATTCTGAATTTCAATTCCCATTCATTTCAACTGCAATGCCCATCAATGGTGTGGGTCTTCTTTGATTGATTAGAATGGCATATAATTTAAATGGCATCATACAGCTACCCACATTTCAAACATTTATCACTTACTCTGTTGTACACATTTTGCATCCGCATCCAAATATACTCTGATTAAATTTTTTCTACACCGTTATTGGAACTTGGAGCAGATAGAAATATATGTTGTTATTTAGGAGCTGGTTGTGAAAATAGTATGGGTACATTGACTTTATTAAAATTAGGTAGTTATAGAAACTGTAGGAAGCAAAACATCACATCAATAAGTGTCTTTTATGTACAAACGTTATATTTCATGATTCGGTGCGCATGGTGGATGTGGCTACGCTTATGAGAGACTCTCTGTTGTGCCAGAAGTGAGGTACTTACAGAAACTGTTGGAGGACATTAGATGGAAACAAAATATAATATCAGTAAGTGTCTCATTATGTAGCTACGTTATATTTTACGATCGGGTGCGTATGGTGGATGTGGCTACGCCTATGAGAGACTCTCTGCTGTGCCAGAAATGAGGTAATTACAGAAACTGTTGGAGGACATTAGATTTATACAAAATATTACATCATAAGTGCCTCATTATGTAGCTACGTTATATTTCTCAATCCGGTGCGTATGGTGGATGTGGCTACGCTTATGAGAGACTCTCTGTTTGCCAGAAATGAGGTACTTACAGAAACTGTTGGAGGACATTAGATGGATAAAACGTATTACATCAGTAAGTGCCTCATTATGTACCTTCGTTATATTTCTCGATCCGGTGCGTATGGTGGTTGTGCCTACGGTTATGACAGACTCTCTGTTTGCCAGAAATGAGGTACTTACACCAACTGTTGGAGGATATAAGAGGGATACAAAATATTACATCAGTAAGTGCCTCATTATGTACCTTCGTTACATTTCTCGATCCGGTGCGTATAGTGGTTGTAACTAAGCTTATGAGAAACTCTCTGTTTGCCAGAAATGAGGTACTTACACAAACTGTTGGAGGATATAAGAGGGATACAAAATATTACATCAGTAAGTGCCTCATTATGTAGCTACGTTATATTTCTCAATCCGGTCCGTATGGTGGATGTGGCTACGCTTATGAGAGACTCTCTGTTTGCCGGAAATGAGGTACTTACAGCAATTGTTGGAGGACATTAAATGGAAACAAAATATTACATCAGTGTCTCATTATATAGCTATGTTATATCTCTCGATCCGGTGTGTATGGTGGATGTGGCTAAACTTATGAGAGACTCTCTATTTGCCAGATATGAGGTACTTACAGAAAATGTTGGAAGACATTAGATAGAAACAAAATATTACATCCGTAAGTGTCTCATTATGTACCTACGTTATATTTCTCGATCCGGTGCGTATGGTGGATGGTGGTAAGCTAATGAGAGACCCTCTGCATGCCAGAAATGAGGTACTTACAGAAACTGTTGGAGGACATTAGATCGATACAAAATATTACATCAGTAAGTGCCTCATTATGTAGCTACCTTATATTTCTCGATCCGATGCGTATGGTGGTTGTAGCTACGCTTATGGGAGACTCTCTGTTTGCCAGAAATGAGGTACTTACAGAAAATGTTGGAAGACATTAGATAGAAACAAAATATTACATCAGTAAGTGTCTCATTATGTAGCTAAGTTATATTTCTCGATACGGTGCGTATGGTGGATATGCCTAAGCTTATGAGAGACTCTCTGTTTGCCAGAAATGAGGTACTTGCAGAAAATTTTAGAAGACATTAGATAGAAACAAAATATTGCATTTGTAAGTGTCTCATTATGTAGCTACGTTATATTTCTCGATCCGGTGTGTATGGCGAATGTGGCTAAGCTTATCAGAGGCTCTCTGTTTTTCAGAAATGAGGTACTTACAGAAACTTTTGGAGGACATTGGATGGAAACAAAATGATACATCAGTAAGTGCCTCATTAAGTAGCTACGCTATATTTCTCAATCCGGTGAGTATGGCAGATGTGGCTACGCTTATGAGAGACTCTCTGTTTGTCAGAAATGAGGTACTTACGGAAACTGTTGGAGGACTTTGGATGGATACAAAATAATACATCAGTAAGTGCCTCATTATGTAGCCACGCTATATTTCTCAATCCGGTGGGTATGGCGTATGTGGCTAAGCTTATGAGAGATCCTCAGTTTGTCAGAGATGTGGTACTTACAGAAACTGTTGAGGAACATTAGGTGGATACAAAATATTACATCAGTAACTGCCACATTATGTAGCTACGCTATATTTCTCAATCCGGTGAGTATGGCGGATTTGGCTACGCTTATGAGAGACTCTCTGTTTGTCAGAGATGTGGTACTTAAAGAAACTGTTGGAGGACATTGGATGGATACAAAATATTACATCAGTAAATGTCTTATGTACCTACGTTATATTTCACGATCCGGTGCGTATGGAGGATGTGGCTAATCTTAAGAGAGGGCCTCTGTTTGCCAGAAATGAGGTACTTACAGAAACTGTTGGAGGATATAAGAGGGATACAAAATATTACATCAGTAAGAGCCTCATTATGTACTAAGTTATATTTCTCAATCGGGTGCGTATGGTGGATATGGCTACGCTTATGAGAGACTCCCTGTTTGCCAGAAATGAGGTACTTACATAAACTGTTGGAGGACATTAGATGGATACAAAATATTACATCATTAATTGCTCATTATGTACCTTCGTTATATTTCTCAATCCGGTGCGTATGGTGGATGTGGCTACGCTTATGAGAGGCTCTCTGTCTGCCAAAAATGAGGTACTTACAGAAACTTGATGGAGGACATTAGATGGATACAAAATATTACATCAGTAAGTTCCTCATTATGTAGCTACGTTATATTTGTCGATCCGGTGCGTATGGTGGATGTGGCTACGCTTATGAGAGACTCTCCGTTTACCGGAAACCAGATACTTACAGAAACTGTTGGAGGACATTAAATGGAAACAAAATATTACATCAGTGTCTCATTATGTAGCCACGTTATATTTCTCGATCCGGTGCGTATGGTGGTTGTAGCTAAGCTTATGAGAGACTCTCTGTTTGCCAGAAATGAGGTACTTACAGAAACTCTTGGAGGACATTAGCTGGAAACAAAATATTACATCAGTAAGTCCCTCATTATTTAGCTAGGTTATATTTCTCGAGCCGGTGCGTATGGTGGATGTGGCTTCGCTTATGAGAGACTCTCTGTTTGCCAGAGATGAGGTACTTACAGAAACTGTTGGAGGACATTAGATGGATACAAAATGTTACATCAGTAAGTGTCTCATTATGTACCTACGTTATATTTCTCGATCCGGTGTGTATGGTGGTTGTAGCTAAGCTTATGAGAGACTCTCTGTTTGCCAGAAATGAGGTACTTCCAGAAACTGTTGGAGGACATTAGATGGATACAAAATATTACATCAGTAAGTGTCTCATTATGTACCTACGTTATATTTCTCGATCCGGTGTGTAATGTGGATGTGGCTAAGCTTATGAGAGACTCTCTGTTTGTCGGAGATGAGGCACTTACAGAAACTGTTGTAGGACATTCGATGGATACAAACATTATATCAGTAAGTGTCTTATTATATACCTACGTTATATTAAACACCACTATCACAGACAAACGTAGGGAACAGTAAATGTTATGTACTAAATTTCCCAGATGGGCTTAAGAACTTTGTTCTAGCGTCGAATATACGAATGGAATTCCTTTGTGTGTGATGTCTGTCAATAATTTACATTTATTAATTTAGCAACTTTTATACTGGTCGCCAAATTAGAATGTGGTTGACATTTAGTAAGCACGTGGAAAAGCGCTGTAAATAAGCACGTGCTGATGCTTACGTCATAGCGGTTGCCATAGTAACCATTAGAACGTCCAATTAGATTCGAGATGTTTCCATGACAACGTTAGACTCTATACCTTGTTTGCCGATATTCTAAAGCTTGTGTAGCATGACCTACGGCCGGGCGAGTTACGCAAATGGTGCAGTAAACACAATATCTTGGCTTTTGTTTCTCTTCTGATAACGCAGCGTAAACAGAATTCCCTCAAGTATGCAACAGTTAGAGATCCTGTACTGGCAAGTTACTTTGCATTTTTTTGTGGCAATTTCCTTGGTTTACGTGTGCCTGAGTCCGTGCAATTGTGCGCGTGTTGTGGTCATTTGCAATTGCGTTTAATGAATGTTTAGTTATTTCTAAATATAGTGACAAGCGAAAACCTGAACGTGCTCGGGAACCAAATAAAACTATATTTGGTAAAGGTATTGCAATTAAAGGACATTCACGGGAAATAATATTCTCTGTGAGAGAATACTTCGGTGAGGCGAAATTGAAAGAGTAGTCTAGGCGCTTAATAAGACTTCGCGTGCTGTAGGTATCAGTAAGGGCATTAAGGTTAAGACTGGCAAAGAAAAGCGTTTTAAAGAAGAAAGTTAGACATTGGGTTATAAATTGGAAACTCCCGGAAAAAATTATTTAAGCAGCATTTTCCCACTTCAATAAGGATCAGAATGTCACAGGTTTGCCTCTTTTGTTACGATGGACCTTATATTGATGTGTTCTTGCATGTTCTAGCGTTTGCCTGTAGATCCATGACTGTTCTATTGTCTTTGTGTGCAGTATAGTAAATAATAATAACAATAATAATAAATAATAATAAAATACACATTGCAATCTCAACTGAATCACCTTCGAACGCGTAATGCTATCGCACTCTCCACGTGGCAGCAACAAGCTCTCTCCGTACGAAACGTCCATCACTCTCTAGATTGACGACCAGAATAGTTTAACCTAATTATTTTTATATAGTCAGAAGAAAAGGAAAATGCAAGTGGGTAACATATTATAAACATATTTTTATATAAAGAAGATTGCACTGAATAATGTAAGGTTCTTTAAATGCATATTGTTACAATCCAATATTAGGCACCCTAAATATGTTTCAGCATATGTGCATCACTTAGAGTACATATAATTTTTTAAAATAAATTATTCAAATAAAGAAACCCCTTTCTTTATTACTCTGCTATAGTGTACCTAATATGTGTCAATACGGTTCCTTGATATATAATAGCAAAATAAAATATTATTTTCCGCCACTTTAAAAATACTATCCGATATTCGGCTCCTCAGCCCTATACTATTAATAACCACAAGAACGAAGAATTCTAGGAAGATCGAGTAAAAGTTGGAGGGAGCAAGACTTTGGAGCCGGAGCAGGCTAATAACCTAAACCGTGATGAAGCAGAAATAAAGCTTTTAATAGTATTTTAAAAAGTGTCGCATTGTTTAATCAGCGCCATCTATAAGACGACAAAGAGTGCAACAGGAAAAACATTCATCAGCCGCATAGAACGGCTATGTATCTCTTGATATTTGATGAAAGTTATATGTGGGAAGAGCTGTACTTACTCAGCACTCCCACTTCCAAAAATTACATATTGATATTGTAAGCTACTTATTGGTAGTGCTTCTAATTTGACTCATTCATTCATTCATTCAAGTAGCTGGCGGCTGACTGAGGGTCAGCACGATGTGTGTCATTCGTGTACCTGTCCTACACGGACTTAACCACTTAATGACAGGAAATGTGGGGTTTTGCAGGTTGATGGTTTAAGATAATGTAGAAGAAAAGAAGGGAGGTAGCCGTAGCTCCTCTTGGTAGCCAACTCGGGTGCAACGCTATGTTAGCACCGCTGGTGTGATAATTTTCAGGAAGAGTTTAATTTAGATTGTCTATTAAATTCAATTCAAACAGTAGTGATTTTAGGCTGAAATAAGTACTCTATTGTTACCGGGTGTGCCCGCACGCCATGCGGGGAAGCCGGTATAGCTTGTAGCGTCTTTCGGTTGCTCTGTAGTTCCCTAGAGACCTAACCAGGGCGCTCTGATGTTGAGGCAAACTCGCGTAGAATTTTGTGGCCCGGCGCCTAATGACATCTTCCACATAGTGGAGAGATGAGGCTTCATGAAGGTATCTCACGGGAAACCTCCAGCAAACAGAATAGATAGCCCTGAGACATCTATTTTGTACACGCTGAATTTGACGCAGATATGATCCTGCGGCCATGCCCCAGATCTCACAAGCATAAAGCATGATGGGAAGAATTAAAGCCTGAAAAAGGCGCAACTTAAGGGGTGTCGGCATTCCTGAGCGCATCATGGGGTATAACGAAGCCGAAGCTCCGCATGCCCGATGAGTCACCTCCTGGATGTGACCCCGAAAAGTTAGGCCCTTGTCCAGCTTTACACCTAAGTATTTGAGAGAAATTGTCCACTCTATCCTTCTGCCAGAATAATTGAAGGCGGGGAGGTTGGCGGGAAAGTGACGCTTAGTGAAGAGTATGGCTTGGCTTTTCTCTGGGTTGATAGACAATCGCCAAAGCCTACACCAATCATGAATGAGGCTTAGGTGTCGCTGTATTAGGTTGAAGGCTCTGCGTGCATTTCTGTTTGTGTTGTATAATAACACGTCGTCCGCATATTGGGCAATGTTGACGTGTTGCTCCGTGGGGAGATCCGCCACGTACACGCTAAATAGTGTAGGGGATAAGACAGAGCCTTCTGGGACGCCTCCTCTGATGGGTCGTCTGGTAGAAAGCTTTCCCGCCACAACAACTGTGAAGTGTCTGTGTTTTAGGAATGAATGTAAGATGTGTATCATGTGTGCAGGAAGCCCCAGGGTGATTAGTTTGTGTAGGAGGCCTGCATGCCAGGTGGTAGAGAAGGCCTTCTCGACATCCAGAGACACCGCCGCGGTGAATGCCCTTTCCTGGAAACCCAGGGCAGCGGCCTCCACCAGACGGAGTAACTGCTGTGATGTCGAGTGCCCAGGACGAAAACCAAACTGATGGGGAGGAATAGCTTGAATGTCCCCCAGAAGGGGCGACAAGCGGACTAAAACAAGCCTCTCGAAAACTTTCGAGAGGACTGACAGGAGGCTAATGGAGCGGTAACTGGCGGGGAGAGCCGGATTTTTACCGGGCTTCAAAATGCAAATCACCCGAGCCTCCCTCCACTGCCGTGGAAAGTGGCCCAGGGCGAGACACATATTAAAAACCCGAGTAAGAAAAAGAACGGCTTTGAATGGAAGATGGCGGAGCATGATAGGTGTCAACCCATCAGGTCCCGACGCTTTCTTGGGATTTAGACGCCGGAGTGCGCCCTGGAGCTCACTGGGTCTAATGACAGGTAGTCGGTCCGCCTCAGCAAGAGGGCGTCGAAGATACTGACGAACCTCCCGCTTGACGCGGCCAGTGAAGTCTAGGTCCTGGGGGTCATCTCGTGGCCTCATGGTCCTCTCTAGGTAGTCGGCAAACACATTTGCTTTAGCTTGGGGTTCGTACACCAGGTCTTGGGTGCTTTGGATAGGGGTGTTTGGTGCTCCTCCACGGTTCCGGAGTCCTTTTGCAAGCCTCCACGCCTCGCCATTCTCAAAATTCACTCGAGACATCAACTCCTCCCACGCGCGCACACGGTGCTCGCGTAGTCGAAGTCGAACCTCTCGGCGCAAGCGCGCGAGCAGAACCTGATTATGACGAGTGCGGTGTCGCTGATATAGTCTGCGAGCCGCCCAAGAGCGACGAATGAGAAGATGGATGTCTAGCGGGATGACGTGAGGGTGTAGAGGTGCTGGAGTGTGAACGGTGAGGTTGCGAACTGTTCGTCCTACGATGGAGGTGAAGGAGGAGATCGCCGTCTCCAAGGTCGGTATATCTGTGATGTGAGGGTTAGGAGGTATGGAGTCATTTAAGCAGACCCGTACGCAATCCCAATCGACTTCACGGTTTTGAACCGTGAATTCATGACTGACAACCCGTAAGTTTACCTCAGCCACAACTGGGTTGTGGTCGGAATGTAAGGCGCTTTGTGAATTGAGTGATAAGTGAAATGGAAAATGTTTGATGATTGCGAAGTCAATGACCGAAGGACGGCCTTGAATTCGCGGGAAATGAGTGGGTTGCCAGGGACCCTCTACTCTCAGTTGAGGATCTCCGTCTATGATGCGGATGATTTCTCTGCCTCTTGCGTCTGTCCGGGGACCCGAGTGCCAACGCGGGTGTTTAGCATTCAAATCCCCAGCCATAATGACGTTGGGATGTAGGGCGAGGATGGAGAGATAATCATTAGCAATGAACTGTTGACCAGGAGGGTGATAAGCAGACACAATCAGGACTTCGGAACCGCCCAGGTTCACGCAGACGGCAGTGGCTTCAAGGGTTTGAAGAGCGGGAAGCTGGACAGGTTTAAAGACAACCCCCCTCCTCACAAAGATCGCCGTGCCGCCGCCGCGACGGCCCACACGGTCGACCCTGAGGCAGTGGTAGCCGGAAATCCGGAAGGACATTTCAGGTCGGAGATGTGTTTCCGATACCAAGATGAGTTCCAAAGCAAATGACCTCGCGAAATGCAGGAGTTCATCTTGTTGACCATTGATGCCACACGCATTCCAGAATGCGAATCTGAACGAGGACAGAGACCTAGTTCGACCCGCCATCCTGGCTTGCGCGGCTTACTGCGGACAACAAGGCAAGCGCCTCCATAGCAATGACCATTCGGGCTGCAGACTCTGTGGTGTCAAAGAACCTCACCACCAGTTCACAGAGACGCCGGCCGTGGTTCTGCAGCAACTGCTGCAACCATCCCAGCATCTCCGAGGCCTGTGTGGTGGGGGGAGAAACTTCTATTGAAGTGGTAGCTTTGGTGGGAGTGGGGGATGCTGAAGAGTGCCTGGGCGCCGGCCTACCGTTAGCCCGTCCGTCCCTCAGCCGGCGATCGGGTTCACCCAAACAGTCACAACTTATAGCCATTCTTGCGGACTTCTATTTTACCTGTGATATAATGATATATTTATAACTATTACATATATACCGCTATAGAACATACTGCACATTCTTCTCCTGAATTTTATAAAGATCCTTCATAATTGATAATTGTTTGGCTACTATTTCATAACACGTCTACAAAGACAGAAGATAATTGTTAGACTGGATAATGTTACCTATGCTGCCATCTCTGGAAATAAGCTCAAACTCCAAGAGATGCCTCCGCCCTCTGTCCTTTCATCCCGATGGTACAATAACTGTAACCTCACGAAATTCTTCAAATCTATAAACCTACACCATTTCCGTCCTAAAAAATCCCGTAAAGTTATAGTTTAATACTATTTATGAAACAGATAACTCCATTTGAAATTAGGTAAACTTGGAGTCCAAGACATTTGCGTTTCTAACACATCTGTCTATGAAAGTGTATCCTACTCGATCTCTCACTCGAAACATGAAATGAAAACCGCTTTAAGAAATCCGTAGACCTGATATAAATTGCATTGCTATTACGCTATTATTCACCTTTATTTCTCTCTCTTACTCACACTTAAAGGTTATTGTATTACAATTATTCAACTATTCTTCATCATGTTCTCTCTGTCTCGACACATATTATTGTGACATAGTAGGGACATGAGCGTAATTCCTTACTATTTCTCTACCATCAAAGCTTCAATATAAACATTTACCAAGTTGACACATTAATATCTTACCAAAGAGCTCAAAATTAAAATAAAGACTGAAGTTCTTACACTAGTTAATATGAAGGTTAGTCGAGAATAGTGAACTCGGTTGTGGCACTTATTGCTGAAAGAGGCAAGGAATATTTATCAGACATGTAATAAATGATCTTGATAATTTCCTAGCAAAGGTTATATTTATGTGACACTGTCTGTTTTGCCATGCGCTAAGTAGTTACAGTAACCGTTGGAAGCGATTACATGGAAACAAACTATTACACCAGTAAGTTTCTTATTATATACATACGTCATACATCATGACCAGGGGCGTATGGAGGATATGGCTAAATTTAAGAGAGAATGTCTGTTGTATCGAGAATTAGTTAGATACAGAAACTGTTTGAAACCATTAAATGGAAGTGAAATGTTAGTAAAAACAGATATTATATAAGAAAACTTCTTATAGTTCACTGAATGTCCGCCAGAGGGGAAATGGCTCACAAACAAGAATTGATCGTTTACGGAGTGCGCCTTTTTGCCGGGAGATGGCACTGTCAGTTATACGTTTTGCAGTGAAGGCATTGTATTAATATTTCAAGAATCAGTTAAGAAATAGTAAGAATTATTTTAAGCAGTTGCTGATTATTATATGCTTTTCTTAAACCTGAAAATTATTAGCAGCTAAAGTGAAAACTGGGACAGTAGGAAACGAGCAAATAATTGTTTCGCGGAAATGAAACCTTCTGCAGCATGTATTCCTCCTGAGATTTGAGAATTCTGTGCATTGGGATTTTGTGAATTTAATTCAGTATGTTTTGGTTTTTTTGGAACTTGCAATCAATTATAATGAAGAGTACACTTGTTCATTGCTTTCTATTCTCACCAAGGGCTGCTCCCACATTGCTTTCAGTTGCCATGTATAAATTGACAATGTGTATTTCCTGTAACTTGATAGAGACACATGAGTTGTCCGTCTTTCGGGAGAGAGATTCTTTGTTCTTGTACGGGCTATTGAGCACCCAAGTAACGCTTCATTTGGCTCATGAAGTGTAGCTATCAAATATATGGTGTACATCAGAAATAAAATTCCAACATTTACGCGTTACATATAAAAGATCGTGTAACTGTATTGAATTTTAGTATGAAATTTTGGACAAATAGCTTTCCTTCTACTCCAGTTTGCACCCATAACCTTACTTATTATGGTGTCTATTGTGGTCTACTGTAACTTTCAGGTAACACAACTATTTTGTTTGAAATTAATAAATGGTGTGTATTTCTACAAATTTGTTGTTGACTGAAGATGTGGGCAAGTGTCCATGAAATTAATCTCACAAAGACATAATTGAAGTATTGTCATCGGCTTCTTATCTTAAGTGGAGAATATTTACTAAACACTTTTATTTGTGTAGTACGTAAATTACTATTTACACCTGGAAATATCTGAACACTTGAGTACAATAACACATCAACTCAATTATGACTATTTATGCATACACTGACACTAGCATTACACTTAATTGCGCCTACCTTGGTAGCGTGGTGGTAGCATGTCTGCCTCACGTGAAGAGGTCCCAAGTTGGAAATACGGTTAGGCTAAGTTACCTGGATAAGGCTTTTTCCGGAGCTTTCCGTTATCCTGAAAGACGAATGTCGGCTAACTCTAAGCTCCATGGACCCCAGATGCATTGAGCACCATTTCACCCATTTCATTCATCGTCCGATATGACTAAATGTTGGAGGACGTAAATTAAAACAAAAAAAAACTTAATTTTAATGCTTTGGCCAGTTATAGTCTATCATTGATGTGTCTTCCAATCTTGGAGACATGAAACAAAAATAGAAACATAATAGTTTAGTATAATTGTGTACGAATATCTGATAAATTTATATCTCACCTGAACTATATTCTAAGCAATCATTTACTGAGTAAAACTGATTTTTTCTAAAGAAATTACGTAACTCTGCGTTAAACTGATTGATACAAGGTATGTTTTTTAATTGATTTGGGAAGTGGTTGTATAGCTTTAAACCCATGTATTTGACAGAAGTCTGAAATAGTTTTGTTTTATGAATATAGGTGTATAATTTATCTTTTTTATGTGTGTTATAGATGTGTACTTCAGCATTTCTGACATAGTTCACAATATTAGTCTGCATGTAAATTAATAACTGTTTCATGTATAAACTTGGTGGGATCAGGATATTCAAGTCTCTGAAATGATTCCTGCTGCCTTCCAATTTTGGAATACCAACCATAATTCATAATGCTTGCTTTTGTAGCTTAAATATCATCCTACTATTTGAAGCTATGACAGTCCTTTTAGTGATTTGCATTCTACAAATTACAATTAATACAGGTGTTGGTCTTATGAAAACATAATATAATAAATTAACACATCTATTGAATAATAAATAAAGTAAACTGCAAAACATAAAAATGTTGGTTCAGAAAAACCAGTTTAAGTAAGCCATTAACTTAAGTGCTGTAAGCTTGAGTAAAATATATCATGCCATGGTCAGTTGATGCAGAGTTATCAAAGTATACCCATATTTAGTTGCTGGTTGTACATTATCCAAGTCATAAATTCTTTAGAAATTAGTTTGGATTAGTTATTGCTCTTTTGATGTTTTTATTTGGTATATAATGGCAGTAGGCTATCACAACAGATAAAATAAACACTGTAGCATAATTGATGCTTCATAAAGCATAATAAGAAACAACTACAAATAATCTTTTTTCAATGACTTTTGATGCTGGTGTTATTAAATTCCACCAATCACAATTGTCTGAAGCATAAGCTTAAAATGTATTCAAACCAAATAAGTGCTTTTAGTAATTGTAAAGATGAACACATTCTGTTCTGAGTACAATATTAGACAGGGCCTTTTCTTTTTTCTTTGCTATATTAAATTTTTAATGTTTAACAGCAGCAGATTAAAATATTTAACAACTGTACAGCAAAAGAAGACTAAACAGTGAAATTAAACTTCAAGTACTTTTCTTACACTAAGACTTCTCAACCCCTCTTATTAATTAAGTTAATTTATTGAAATTAACTATTCCTTCACACTAGATGTGTATAGGCTAAATTTTGGACAGATAGAACCAAACTGAAAAATTCAATGCCATGGCAGTGATTTTAATAATAGATTTTCCGGTTTCCGTCCAGCTGCTCTTACTCATTGAGCTACAATGGCCAATGTGCCGGCATGACATTAATTCTCCAATTGACACGTACATATACATTTTTTTCGGCATACCACAAGGGCCTCACGTATTCGAGGTACACTGTTTGTGTTATCTTACTGTTTTAAGTACAAAACCTCAGCCTAAACACGGCTAATGGTAGTTGTCTCATGTGTGTATGAATACTCCTAAGTGGTTTACCGGGAAAATACGAGTTAGTTGGAGAATATAATGTCATATCGGCACGTTGGCCATAGTAGCACAATGGTAGTACAGTTGGACGGAAACCACAAGATCCGTGGTTGAAATCCCGGCTATGGCATTGCATTTTTCAGTCTGACTCTACGTTTCCACAATTTAGCCTAAACACGGCCAGTGTGAAAGAATAATCAATTTCCATTAATGAACTTAATAGTGGTTTACTATATAAAGCCCGGATCTTAAAGTACTTACAATATGTAGGTCGCCATTACGGTAGTTGTCTCATGTGAATGAGAACTCCTAAGTGGATTACCGGGAGAATACGAGTCAGGTGGAGAATTTAATGCCATAGTAGCACAATGGTAGTGCGGCTGGACGGAAACCAGAAGATCCGTGGTTCAAATCCTGACTATGCCATTGAATTTTTCAGTCTGACTCTACGTTTCCACAATATAGCCTAAACACGGCCAGTGTGAAAGAATAATTAATTTGCATTAATTAACCTAATAGTGGTTTACTATATGAAGCCCGGGTAGTTGTCTCATGTGTGTATGAGAACTCCTAAGTGGTTTACCAGGAAAGCACGAGTCAGTTGGAGAATTTAATATCATATCTCCGCGTTGGCACGTCGGTAGTGCGGCTATAAGGATACCAGAAGATCCGTGGTTGAAATCCCGTCTATGGCATTGAATTTTTCAGTCTGACTCTACGTTTCCACAATTATAAGTAGTGTTAGTCATAAATTCTGTAAACAATAATAAAACATCGCAACAGTTCAACGAAATAAAATGTTACAGGCAGAGCCATCTCTAGGCACTAAGACGGTAGCGGTAATAAGATTGATTTTTCTGTTGTTCTGTAACACAATTTCTCACATGGAGGAGAATTATATTGGCAGTTATATCCAGTTATGACGATACGCTCGTTTAGAATCTCCTTTTCCTGTGTCATAAATGCTACAAATGACATTCGATTTTTAAAATCCCGCCCTTGAATTTGCGTGAACATTTCTGAGTATTCGAAGCACCTAATATTTTGGGAGAGGTTCCTGCATACTAATTTATTTAATTTTGTATTCTGAATTTCAATTCCCATTCATTTCAACTGCAATGCCCATCAATGGTGTGGGTCTTCTTTGATTGATTAGAATGGCATATAATTTAAATGGCATCATACAGCTACCCACATTTCAAACATTTATCACTTACTCTGTGTACACATTTTGTATCCGCATCCAAATATACTCTGATTAAATTTTTTCTACACCGTTATTGGAACTTGGAGCAGATAGAAATATATGTTGTTATTTAGGAGTTGTTTGCGAAAATAGTATGGGTACATTGACTTTATTAAAATTAGGTAGTTATAGAAACTGTCGGAAGCAAAACATTACATCAATAAGTGTCTTTTATGTACAAACGTTATATTTCATGATTCGGTGCGCATGGTGGATGTGGCTACGCTTATGAGAGACTCTCTGTTGTGCCAGAAGTGAGGTACTTACAGAAACTGTTGGAGGACATTAGATGGAAACAAAATATTATATCAGAAAGTGTCTCATTATGTAGCTACGTTATATTTTACGATCGGGTGCGTATGGTGGATGTGTCTACGCCTATGAGAGACTCTCTGCTGTGCCAGAAATGAGGTAATTACAGAAACTGTTGGAGGACATTAGATTTATACAAAATATTACATTATAAGTGCCTCATTATGTAGCTACGTTATATTTCTCAATCCGGTGCGTATGGTGGATGTGGCTACGCTTATGAGAGACTCTCTGTTTGCCAGAAATGAGGTACTTACAGAAACTGTTGGAGGACATTAGATGGATAAAACGTATTACATCAGTAAGTGCCTCATTATGTACCTTCGTTATATTTCTCGATCCGGTGCGTATGGTGGTTGTGCCTACGGTTATGACAGACTCTCTGTTTGCCAGAAATGAGGTACTTAAACTAACTGTTGGAGGATATAAGAGGGATACAAAATATTACAACAGTAAGTGCCTCATTATGTACCTTCGTTACATTTCTCGATCCGGTGCGTATAGTGGCTGTAACGAAGCTTATGAGAAACTCTCTGTTTGCCAGAAATGAGGTACTTACACAAACTGTTGGAGGATATAAGAGGGATACAAAATATTACATCAGTAAGTGCCTCATTATGTAGCTACGTTATATTTCTCAATCCGGTGCGTATGGTGGATGTGGCTACGCTTATGAGAGACTCTCTGGTTGCCAGAAATGAGGTACTTACAGAAACTGTTGGAGGACATTAGATGGATACAACATATTACATCAGTAAGTGCCTCATTATGTACCTTCGTTATATTTCTCGATCCGGTGCGTAAGGTGGTTTTGGCTACGGTTATGAGAGACCCTCTGTTTGCCAGAAATGAGGTACTTACACAAACTGTTGGAGGGCATTAGATTTATACAAAATATTACATCAGTAAGTGCCTTATTATGTAGC
This sequence comes from Mantis religiosa, assembly GCA_030765055.1. NCBI lineage: Eukaryota > Metazoa > Arthropoda > Insecta > Mantodea > Mantidae > Mantis > Mantis religiosa. The sequence goes on along the minus strand of JAUKNK010000077.1, from coordinate 1,524,772 downwards.
TACCTTATATTTCTCGATCCGGTGCGTATGGTGGATGTGGCTACGCTTATGAGAGACTCTCTGTTTGCCAGAAATGAGGTACTTACACAAACTGCTGGAGGAAATTAGATGGATACAAAATATTACATCAGTAAGTGCCTCATTATGTAACTACGTTATATTTCTCGATCCGGTGCGTATGGTGGATGTGGCTACGCTTATGAGAGACTCTCTGTTTGCCGGAAATGAGGTACTTACAGAAATTGTTGGAGGACATTAAATGGAAACAAAATATTACATCAGTGTCTCATTATATAGCTACGTTATATCTCTCGATCCGGTGTGTATGGTGGATGTGGCTAAGCTTATGAGAGACTCTCTATTTGAAAGAAATGAGGTACTTACAAAAATGTTGGAAGACATTAGATAGAAACAAAATATTACATCAGTAAGTGTCTCATTATGTAGCTAAGTTATATTTCACGATCCGGTGCGTATGTTGGATGTGCCTAAGGTTATGAGAGACTCTCTGTTTGCCAGAAATGAGGTACTTACAGATAATTTTAGAAGGCATTAGATAGAAACAAAATATTACATCTGTAAGTGTCTCATTATGTAGCTACGTTATATTTCTCGATCCGGTGTGTATGGCGGATGTGGCTAAGCTTATCAGAGGCTCTCTGTTTGCCAGAAATGAGGTACTTACAGAAACTTTTGGAGGACATTTGATGGATACAAAATGTTACATCAGTAAGTGTCTTATGCACCTACGTTATATTTCATAATCCGGTGTGTATGGTGGATGTGGCTAAGCTTATGAGAGACCCTCTGTTTGTCAGAAAGGAGGTACTTACAGAAACTGTTGGAGGACTTTGGATGGATACAAAATAATACATCAGTAAGTGCCTAATTATGTAGCCACGCTATATTTCTCAATCCGGTGAGTATGGCGTATGTGGCTAAGCTTATGAGAGACCCTCAGTTTGTCAGAGATGTGGTACTTACAGAAACTGTTGGAGGACATTAGATAGATACAAAATATTACATCAGTAACTGCCTCATTATGTAGCTACGCTATATTTCTCAATTCGGTGAGTATGGCGGATTTGGCTACGCTTATGAGGGACTCTCTGTTTGTCAGAGATGTGGTACTTAAAGAAACTGTTGGAGGATATAAGAGGGATACAAAATATTACATCAGTAAGAGCCTCATTATGTACCTAAGTTATATTTCTCAATCCGGTGCGTATGGTGGATTTGGCTACGCTTATGAGAGACTCCCTGTTTGCCAGAAACGAGGTACTTACATAATCTGTTGGAGGACATTAGATGGATACAAAATATTACATCATTAATTGCTCATTATGTACCTTCGTTATATTTCTCAATCCGGTGCGTATGGTGGATGTGGCTACGCTTATGAGAGGCTCTCTGTCTGCCAAAAATGAGGTACTTACAGAAACTTGTTGGAGGACATTAGATGGATACAAAATATTACATCAGTAAGTTCCTCATTATGTAGCTACGTTATATTTCTCGATCCGGTGCGTATGGTGGATGTGGCTACGCTTATGAGAGACTCTCCGTTTGCCGGAAACGAGGTACTTACAGAAACTGTTGGAGGACATTAAATGGAAACAAAATATTACATCAGTGTCTCATTATGTAGCCACGTTATATTTCTCGATCCGGTGCTTATGGTGGTTGTAGCTAAGCTTATGAGAGATTCTCTGTTTGCCAGAAATGAGGTACTTACAGAAACTCTTGGAGGACATTAGATGGAAACAAAATATTACATCAGTAAGTTCCTCATTATTTAGCTAGGTTATATTTCTCGAGCCTGTGCGTATGGTGGATGTGGCTTCGCTTATGAGAGACTCTCTGTTTGCCAGAAATGAGGTACTTACAGAAACTCTTGGAGGACATTAGATGGATACAAAATATTACATCAGTAGGTGTCTCATCATGTAGTTACGTTATATTTCTCGATCTGGTGCGTATGGTGGTTGTAGCTGATCTTATGAGGGACTCTCTGTTTGCCAGAAATGAGGTTCCTACAGAAACTGTTAGAGGACATTAGGTGGATACAAAATATTACATCAGTAAGTGTCTCATTGTGTACCTACGTAATATTTCTCGATCCGGTGTGTATGGTGGTTGTAGCTGAGGTTAGGAGAGACTCTCTGTGTGCCAGAAATGAGGTACTTACAGAAACTGTTGGAGGAAATTAGATGGATACAAAATGTTACAACAGTAAGTGTCTCATTATCTAGCTACGCTATATATCTCGATCCGGCGCGTATGGTGGTTGTAGCTAGGCTTATGAGAGACTCTCTGTTTGCCAGAGATGAGGTACTTACAGAAACTGATGGAGGAAATTAGATGGAAACAAAATATTACATCAGTAAGTGTCTCAGTATCTAGCTACGTTATATTTCTCGATCCGGTGCGTATGGTGGTTATAGCTAAGCTTATGAGAGACTCTCTGTTTGCCAGAGATGAGGTACTTACAGAAACTGTTGGAGGACATTATATGGAAACAGAATATTACATCAGTAAATGTCTTATGCACCTTCGTTATATTTCACGAACCAATGCGTACGGAGGATGTGGCTAAACTTATGAGAGACCTTTTGTTTGTCAGAAATGAGGTACTTTCAGAAACTCTTGTAGAACATTGGATGGATACAAAATATTACATCAGTAAGTATCTCATTATGTAGCTGCGTTATATTTCTGCATCCGGTGCGTATGGTGGATGGTGCTACGCTTATGAGAGACTCTCTGTTTGAAGGAAATGAGGTACTAACAGAAACTGTTGAAATACATTGGATGGATACAAAATATTACATCAGTAAGTATCTCATTATGTACCTACGTTATATTTCACAATCCGGTGCGTATGGAGGATGTGCCTAAGCTTATGAGAGACTCTCTGTTTGCCAGAAATGATTTACTTACAGAAACTGTTGGAGGACATTAGATGGATACAAAATATTACAGCAGTAATTATCTCGTTATTTAGCTACGTTGTATTTCACGAACCGGTGTGTATGGAGGATGTGGCTAAGCTTATGAGAGACTCTCTGTTGTGCAAGAAATGAGGTGCTTACAGAATCTGTTGGAGAACATTAGATGGATACAAAATAATCCATCTGTCAGTGTCTCATTATGTAGCTACGTTTTATTTCTCGATCCGGTGCGTATGGTGGTTTTAGCTAAGCTTATGAGATACTCTCTGTTTGCCAGAAATGAGGTACTTACAGAAACTGTTAGAAGACATTAGATGGAAACAAGATATTACATCAGTAAGTGTATTATGTACCTACGTTATATTTCTCGATCCGGTGTGTATGGAAGATGTGCCTAAGCTTATGAGATACTCTCTGTTTGCCAGAAGAGATTTACTTTCAGAAACTGTTGGAGGACAATAGATGGAAACAAAATATTATATCAGTAAGTATCTCATTATGTAGCTACGTTATATTTTACGATCGGGTGCGTATGATGGAGGTGGCTACGCCTATGAGAGACTCTCTGCTGTGCCAGAAATGAGGTACTTACAGAAACTGTTGGAGGACATTAGATTTATACAAAATATTACATCATAAGTGCCTCATTATGTAGCTACGTTATATTTCTCAATCCGGTGCGTATGGTGGTTGTGGCTACGGTTATGACAGACTCCCTGTTTGCCAGAAATGAGGTACTTCCACCAACTGTTGGAGGATATAAGAGGGATACAAAATATTACATCAGTAAGTGCCGCATTATGTATCTTCGTTACATTTCCCGATCCGGTGCGTATAGTGGTTGTAGCTAAGCTTATGAGAAACTCTCTGTTTGCCAGAAATGAGGTACTTACACAAACTGTTGGAGGATATAAGAGGGATACAAAATATTACATCAGTAAGTGCCTCATTATGTAGCTACGTTATATTTCTCGATCCGGTGCGTATGGTGGATGTGGCTACGCTTATGAGAGACTCTCTGTTTGCCAGAAGTGAGTTACTTACACAAACTGCTGGAGGACATTAGATGGATACAAAATATTACATCAGTAAGTGCCTCATTATGTAACTACGTTATATTTCTCGATCCGGTGCGTATGGTGGATATGGCTACGCTTATGAGAGACTCTCTGTTTGCCGGAAATGAGGTACTTACAGAAATTGTTGGAGGACATTAAATGGAAACAAAATATTACATCAGTGTCTCATTATATAGCTACGTTATATCTCTCGATCCGGTGTGTATGGTGGATGTGGCTAAGCTTATGAGAGACTCTCTATTTGCCAGAAATGAGGTACTTCCAAAAAGTTGGAGGACATTAGATAGAAACAAAATATTACATCAGTAAGTGTCTCATTATGTACCTACGTTATATTTCACGATCCGGTGCGTATGGTGGATGTGCCTAAGGGTATGAGAGACTCTCTGTTTGCCAGAAATGAGGTACTTACAGAAAATTTTAGAAGTCATTAGATAGAAACAAAATATTACATCTGTAAGTGTCTCATTATCTAGCTACGTTACATTTCTCGGTCCGGTGTGTATGGCGGATGTGGCTAAGCTTATCAGAGGTTCTCTGTTTGCCAGAAATGAGGTACTTACAGAAACTTTTGGAGGACATTGGATGGATACAAAATGTTAAATCAGTAAGTGTCTTATGCACCTACGTTATATTTCATAATCCGGTGTGTGGTGGATGTGGCTAAGCTTATGAGAGACCCTCTGTTTGTCAGAAAGGAGGTACTTAAAGAAACTGTTGGAGGACATTAGATCGATACAAAATATTACATCAGTAAGTGCCTCATTATGTAGCTACGCTATATTTCTTAATCCGGTTAGTATGGCAGATGTGGCTACGCTTATGAGAGACACTCTGTTTGACAGAAATGAGGTACTTACAGAAACTGTTGGAGGACTTTGGATGGATACAAAATAATACATCAGTAAGTGCCTCATTATGTAGCCACGCTATATTTCTCAATCCGGTGAGTATGGCGTATGTGGCTAAGCTTATGAGAGACCCTCAGTTTGTCAGAGATGTGGTACTTACAGAAACTGTTGGAGGACATTAGATGGATACAAAATATTACATCAGTAACTGCCTCATTATGTACCTACGCTATATTTCTCAATCCGGTGAGTATGGCGGATTTGGCTACGCTTATGAGAGACTCTCTGTTTGTCAGAGATGTGGTACTTAAAGAAACTGTTGGAGGACATTGGATGGATACAAAATATTACCTCAGTAAATGTCTTATGTACCTACGTTATATTTCACGATCCGGTGCGTATGGAGGATGTGGCTAATCTTAAGAGAGAGCCTCTGTTTGCCAGAAATGAGGTACTTACAGAAACTGTTGGAGGATATAAGAGGGATACAAAATATTACATCAGTAAGAGCCTCATTATGTACCTAAGTTATATTTCTCAATCCGGTGCGTATGGTGGATTTGGCTACGCTTATGAGAGACTCCCTGTTTGCCAGAAACAAGGTACTTACATAAACTGTTTGAGGACATTAGATGGATACAAAATATTACATCATTAATTGCTCATTATGTACCTTCGATATATTTCTCAATCCGGTGCGTATGGTGGATGTGGCTACGCTTATGAGAGGCTCTCTGTCTGCCAAAAATGAGGTACTTACAGAAACTTGTTGGAGGACATTAGATGGATACAAATTATTACATCAGTAAGTTCCTCATTATGTAGCTACGTTATATTTCTCGATCCGGTGCGTATGGTGGATGTGGCTACGCTTATGAGAGACTCTTCGTTTGCCGGAAACGGGGTACTTACAGAAATTGTTGGAGGACATTAAATGGAAACAAAATATTACATCAGTGTCTCATTATGTAGCCACGTTATATTTCTCGATCCGGTGCTTATGGTGGTTGTAGCTAAGCTTATGAGAGACTCCTGTTTGCCAGAAATGAGGTACTTACAGAAACTCTTGGAGGACATTAGATGGAAACAAAATATTACATCAGTAAGTTCCTCATTATTTAGCTAGGTTATATTTCTCGAGCCTGTGCGTATGGTGGATGTGGCTTCGCTTATGAGAGACTCTCTGTTTGCCAGAAATGAGGTACTTACAGAAACTCTTGGAGGACATTAGATGGATACAAAATATTACATCAGTAGGTGTCTCATCATGTAGTTACGTTATATTTCTCGATCTGGTGCGTATGGTGGTTGTAGCTGATCTTATGAGAGACTCTCTGTTTGCCAGAAATGAGGTTCCTACAGAAACTGTTAGAGGACATTAGGTGGATACAAAATATTACATCAGTAAGTGTCTCATTATGTACCTACGTAATATTTCTCGATCCGGTGTGTATGGTGGTTGTAGCTAAGGTTAGGAGAGACTCTCTGTGTGCCAGAAATGAGGTACTTACAGAAACTGTTGGAGGAAATTAGATGGATACAAAATGTTACAACAGTAAGTGTCTCATTATCTAGCTACGTTATATATCTGGATCCGGTGCGTATGGTGGCTGTACCTAGGCTTATGAGAGACTCTCTGTTTGCCAGAGATGAGGTACTTACAGAAACTGTTGGAGGAAATTAGATGGAAACAAAATATTACATCAGTAAGTGTCTCATTATCTAGCTACGTTATATTTCTCGATCCGGTGCGTATGGTGGTTATAGCTAAGCTTATGAGAGATTCTCTGTTTGCCAGAGATGAGGTACTTACAGAAACTGTTGGAGGACATTATATGGAAACAGAATATTACATCAGTAAATGTCTTATGCACCTTCGTTATATTTCACGAACCAATGCGTACGGAAGATGTGGCTAAACTTATGAGAGACCTTCTGTTTGTCAGAAATGAGGTACTTTCAGAAACTCTTGTAGGACATTGGATGGATACAAAATATTACATCAGTAAGTATCTCATTATGTAGCTACGTTATATTTCTGCATCCGGTGCGTATGGTGGATGGTGCTACGCTTATGAGAGACTCTCTGTTTGAAGGAAATGAGGTACTTACAGAAACTGTTGAAATACATTGGATGGATACAAAATATTACATCAGTAAGTATCTCATTATGTACCTACGTTATATTTCACAATCCGGTGCGTATGGAGGATGTGCCTAAGCTTATGAGAGACTTTCTGTTTGCCAGAAATGATTTACTTACAGAAACTGTTGGAGGACATTAGATGGATACAAAATATTACAGCAGTAAGTATCTCGTTATTTAGCTACGTTGTATTTCACGAACCGGTGTGTATGGAGGATGTGGCTAAGCTTATGAGAGACTGTCTGTTGTGCCAGAAATGAGGTGCTTACAGAATCTGTTGGAGAACATTAGATGGATACAAAATAATCCATCTGTCAGTGTCTCATTATGTAGCTACGTTTTATTTCTCGATCCGGTGCGTATGGTGGTTTTAGCTAAGCTTATGAGAGACTCTCTGTTTGCCAGAAATGAGGTACTTACAGAAACTGTTAGAAGACATTAGATGGAAACAAGATATTACATCAGTAAGTGTATTATGTACCTACGTTATATTTCTCGATCCGGTGTGTATGGAAGATGTGCCTAAGCTTATGAGATACTCTCTGTTTGCCAGAAGTGATTTACTTTCAGAAACTGTTGGAGGACATTAGATGGATACAAAATATTACAGCAGTAAGTATCTCATTATTTAGCTACGTTGCATTTCACGATCCGGTGTGTATGGAGAATGTGGCTAAGCTTATGAGAGACTCTCTGTTGTGCCAGAAATGAGGTGCTTCCAGAATCTGTTGGAGAACTTTACATGGATACAAAACATTACAGGAGTCAGTGACTCATTATGTAGCTACGTTTTATTTCTCGATCCGGTGCGTATGGTGGTTTTAGCTAAGCTTATGAGAGACTCTCTGTTTGCCAGAAATGAGGTACTTACAGAAACTGTTGTAGGTCATTCGAAGGATACAAACATTACATCAGTAAGTGTCTTATTATATACCTACCTTATATTTAACACCACTATCACAGACAAACGTTTGGAACAGTAAATGTGATGTACTAAATTTCCAAGATGGGCTCAAGAACTTTGTTCTAGCGTGAAATATACGAATGGAATTCCTTTGCGTGTGATATCTGTCAATAATTTACATTTTCTAATTTAGCACCTCTTATACTTGTCGCCAAATTAGAATGTAATTGACAGTAAGCTCGTGGAAAAGGGCTGTAAATAAGCACGAGGGAATGCTTACGTCATAACGGTTGCCATAGTAACCATTAGAACGTCCAATTAGATTCGAGACGTTTCCATGACAACGTTAGACGCTATACCTTGGTTGCCGATGTTCTAACACTTGTGTAGCATGACCTGCGGTCGGGCGAGCTATACAAACGGTGCAGTAAACACAATATCTTGGCTTTTGTTTCTCTTCTGATAACGCTGCGTGAACAGAATTCCCTCACGTATGCAACAGTTAGAGATCCTGTACTGGCAAGTTACTTTGCACTTTATTTGTGGCAATTTCCTTGGATTACGTGTGCCTGAGTCCGTGTAACTGTGCGCGTGTTGTGGTGATTTGCAATTGCCTTTAATGAATGTTTAGTTATATCTAAATATAGTGACAAGCGAAAACCTGAACGTGCTCGGGAACCAAATAAAACTATATTTGGTAAAGGTATTGCAATTAAAGGACATTCACGGGAAATAATATTCTCTGTGAGATAATAGTTGGGTGAGGAAAAATTGAAAGAGTAGTCTAGGTGCTTGATAAGACTTCGCGTGCTGTAGGTATCAGTAAGGGCATTAAGGTTAAGACTGGCAAAGAAAAGCGTTTTAAAGAAGAAAGTGAGACATTGGGTTATAAATTAGAAACTCCCGGAAAAAATTATGTAAGCAGCATTTTCCCACTTCAATAAGCATCAGAATGTCACAGGTATGCCTCTTTTGTTACGATGATCTTTACATTGATGTGTTCTTGCATGTTCTAGCGTTTGCCTGTAGATCCATGACTGTACTGTTGTCTTTGTGTGCAGTATAGTAAATAATAATAACAATAATAATAAATAATAATAAAATACCCATTGCAATCTCAACTGAATCACCTTCGAACGCGTAATCCTATCGCACTCTCCACGTGGCAGCAACAAGCGGCAACGCTGCCTCTCTCTCCGTACGAAATGTCAATCACTTTCTAGATTGACGACCAGTATAGTTTAACCTAATTATTTTTATATAGTCAGAAGAAAAGGAAAATGCAAGTGGGTAACATATTATAATCATATTTTTATATAAAGAAGATTGCACTGAATAATGTAAGGTTCTTTAAATGCATATTGTTACTATCCAATATTAGGCACCCTATATACCATTTACACGCGATACTGCGCTACTAAATAAATGGAAACATTTTTATCATAATTAACTCTAATATCATAATTGTTGTAGCATATGATTGTTTTATGTTTATGCCAAATGAAATATACTAAATTTGCAGGAAATGTCCTCAGAAGTAGTTTTCATTATGAATCACTTTACATAACTGTAAACAGTAAGAGATAAACAAAGACTAACTACACATATGACCTAGATCTTGTTATAAAACACAATTTATGTCTGATACAATTTATTTTGTAGAGTCAACAATTTCGGATTTACACTTTGTTATATTTCACAATTTCCCAATAGTTATATTTTTTTAAAAGTGACAAGTCGTTATTACTTTCTATTATGGACTTACTCGAGTTATAAAGTATTGTAGTGAGTGAGTGTGTGGTGTTTTAGGGCCCGTCGACAACAAGGTCATTTGGGCCCGTAAAGTATTTTATTATCGTGCAATAATTCAATATCGATGTTTCAGTAGCAACACACGTTTTTAAGTCCCCAGAACTAGAACGTATTTACAAATACATACCATCCTTGCAGGAAATGTAGAGGAGCAATTTCGATTTAAGAAAGCTATGAGAAAACCATATGAATGTAAGAATGAGATTGTTTATTTTCTGTTGGAGATACAAAGAGAAGGAAATTTCAAACCATCCGCTATTTAATCACTTTTAAAACATTTGACGGTCACTTAAAATCTATTGTCTTTTGTCTCTTCACGACATTATAGACAGAAATGTTACTGTAATATATCTAAAGTTTGTATATTGATATAAAGTATCCATTAATTATCTAACTTGAATCTAAAAACAATAAATAATCAATTCTTATTGTGAAGTATGTTTAATGTGACGACTAATGCTAGGAAATCCTTAAGAGGCGCTGCTGTCAGCTATATTAAACCTATTTATAAATGTTGCTCTTCCGCTTCTCCTTCCTTGTGTAACATTATAGAAAATGCTAGAACAATCAAAAACAGTTACTAAAAATAAAAACATTGCACCATTTTTAAACTTCAATTGATTTTTGTACGAATAATTGTGAATGAGAACAGAGATATGCAACATAATTCTAACAAAATTGATGAACTTGTCAAATACATGTGAGTGTTGGTACTACTGCAGTCGGAAGTAGACACTCAGCCATAATCTGAACATTGTTCTGCCGTGAAGAAGTGCTCAGGTTTATTTAAATTCTCTTTCTTTGACCAACATTCAGATGTACTGTCATTTGTTTTTGAAAAGACTTCACAGAGAGACTACTTGAGACTTGCTGTTGTAAATTGCTTTGAGAAGTTGTTTCTTCTGATTATTACCATTTCTCTGTATATATCTGCCATTACCTGTATATAGTGTTCCTTTACTTGAAGTCTTGTCTTTTTGTCTGGCTACATTTTATTCATAGATTCTAATTTTGAGGATTTGAACACCAGGTAACTAATCCCTTCATTCAAAGGCAATTCTAAAATTTTCTAATTAAGTTGTTATGGAATACAACATAATTATGAATATCAGACTTCATTTATGACGACGTCCGTCTCCTTTAGTTTGTCAACAATGCACTAGAGATGGTCATTTATATTATCTGTGCTGTGCATTTTCTGTACAATTAACTACTAGAGAAGCGTAGCATTGCGGGCAGTGTCCGAACCTTTAAGACCTTTGAAGTTAGCAATGTTTTATTTGTTTTAATTCTCGAGGTGAAGTCATAAAAATGAGTTCTCTCTTTGGATTTGGATCACTTTCTTTTCAGGTTTGACGTCATTTTCCGTCTTTGTTTATTCTCCGGTCACAAAGACAGAAAGCTCAATGTGAGTGAGCACGGCTTGTACTTGTATTTGTCACGTATCGCAGTTGTCTTTCATTAGAGGTTTGACATGACAAACACCGGTATTTGTAGCCATGTTTTCCCTCACAATATTTTATACTGCTTTTGTTACACGTATTGTACACTTTTTACAAACTGGGGACGTTCTGGACCCTAAGCTGTTGTATTTATTTAGTAATTAATTGTATACTGCTCTGAATTAAATGTATAAAAGAGATACAAAGTCCAAGTTGAGGTGAAGCCAAGATTTTTAGAATGTACAACCTGATAACATAAAACGCCTGTCAATTGTTCACTACAAAACAGGTTACAGAACATCAAAAAACTGAGTCCATGTGAGTGCACAATGTCTTTAGTAGACAACAAGTTCTCTCCGTAGCGCAATAAACAATGGATAACTGACCTAACGTTCTTGTTCGATATAATTCATTTTAAATATTTTTGCAGTCGAGAAATAACCTCTGATATAATACAGCTTTAACAATTTTATTTGTTATTTGATTCTTAACCGAGACATGGAGGTATTTATAATTTTCCTTCATTAAAAGCATAAAATTGTGTACTTGCAGAATACCCTCTGATACATTGTTTTAATCTCGGTATTCAGTGTCAGAAATTACACCAAAACTTAAAAATTTTGATTATATTTTCATCGCGTTCTCTAAAAGTTAAATCAAATTTTCAATTAGGGCTGATGAGACTAATGTGAGATGCAGACTCAAGACACGTATTGTCTGTATACCTATGATTTAATTAAATTTTACAGGTATACCCAAATATAATATACTTGCCTTCAAATTTGGCAATATCCGCTACTAAATACAAATGTTTAGAAAATGTATTTTTTTGTTTTTTTTTTCTAACTACTATAGATGAAAGGTGAGACTAGGGAAGGCAATGGAGTAGTTTGTCGGGATCCCGCTAAAAGCACTCCCGTTAGTAAAGGTGAACATAAAGTGCTGGCCGTCTATAACGGCGAGCGGGTAAGGAGTGGTTGCCAGGCGTCGAACATGGCCAAAAGATCCTGATCGAGGCGCGTGGAGAGTAAAGGTGATAGTGAAGGAAGGTAGCTAAGGGGAAGTAGTAATCTTTATTGAGTTTTAATAGTGTAATTTCGTGGGAGGGCATAATTTCCGGTGCTTACTGCCGGGAGGGTAGTTGTTGAGGCCATCAGGTGTGCGGTTGTGATCCTGGTGGTCTCCAGATGTCAAATGAAGTCACAAATGTATACAACTTTTGTGTTTAGCTCATTAGGAAATTAGTGGAATCTTGCACAATGTTAGCTGTTTAATTATGTAAGCAGATGCTAAATGAAATGAATATACAAAAGATGTCCTTATTTTGTTGCTGATGTATAACTTTCTGTAGGCTTTCGTTCTGAAGCACAATAAATTCTGTCACTGTATATTGATTTATATATTAAATATAACTCGAAATTACTCTCATTCACATTAGGCAGGTCTTCTACTTGAAAACAGAGCTTCATTTGTCCTTATGTTCTGGAAGGTATTTGTAATAACTATGATATTTTTACAAATACATAGCGATTATAGCTTGCCCGCCATCTACTGAAGTCGACCTGCACTTAGTGTTTCACAACACCGCCACCGTGTGCCGCTGTGATCCCAGTCACTCTTTAAGCAGACAGAACGTTTGTCTGTTTCTCGTAGTTTCGTCTCTTTTTTCTTCTTTGGCGTTAAATTAATACTTTTTGTAACACGAATATGCGTACAAGGAGGATAGTGTTATATTCGGAAACTAAATGCCGAGGTTGCAATGTAAAATACATTCTGGTATCATCTGCAACTAAAATGAACAAAAAGGTCGGTTAAATATCAAACTGCGCATATTTTCAGCTTTTTAAGGTAGCACTCGAAACTTTTCAAGAAAAGCTCATAATAAATCACCATTAAGTAAACGCAACTTTGAAGTTCTAAAAATCACTTTGACTGAAGTTAGTTGAGATATGTTATTATAATTGTTGTTATGATTAATGAAGTGCACATTGAAATAATATCCTCAGAAGATCTCTTCATCCTCAATGATTCTGTATAACTGGTAAAATGTAAGAGAAGGTCTATTAATACTGCTAAACATTTAAATACTAAGAAATAAGGTAAATGATGAAGGAAGAATAAAACCCAAATTTAGTTTAAAACGTGAATTAGTAAAAGTCTTACTAAATCAAATGAATAAATACAGTCTAAAGTGTAACAAAGAACTGAGGTCGGAGTTGCTATAGCCGCAGGTAATCTCTGCTAATACAACTAATAATGAAATTAAACATTTATTATACAATCTAAATAATAAATATAATTTATCTTACAACATTTACGCAATAGCTACATCTGCTACTTGAGTTAATTTTTCGACATTGTAAGATTTCGATAATAAATAACTAAACAATTAAGTGTAACATCTCCTTATATATAACATAAAGACATATATAAAATTACCTAACGCTACAAATTAATACAAACCTAACAAATATAAAGGTAATCAATGTTATATTAATAACAAATACTCAGGACAATAAACTACAGATAAATAAACAGTTGAAGTGTTACTTGACGTAAACATACTAATGTTAACCCCTGACAGTCTAATAGACAATTCGTATCTTACAAATTTCAATTTTACAACAAACTTATATGAAACAGTACAAAACAATTTAGCTCTAAGTTTTATGATTATAATATAATTACATCTCATCTATTTTAATCTTAAAAATATAAATATTTAAACAAATAAACTAATATGTAAACCCTTAAGTATAACTCATCCTTTAACTAAAATCTCAGCCAATATCTTACATTTTAAGTCCGTCAATCATAAAACATTAAGCTGGCTAGCATCATCCCAGTTGTGTCGTGTGTTGACGAGCGGTAGGCCAGCAAAAACAGTGGCACCTTGACGTCCCTGACTCGCTGGTGGCTGGCCACGACCTTCCTCAGGTGTTCCTCTTAGGTCTTGATGTATCTTTTGACCATGCCATCCGACTGGGGATGTAGAGGCGTCGTGCGAGTCTTGTTCACCCCAAGCCTTTCTAGTGCCTCCTTCATAACTTCCTTGGACTCAAAGTTGGTACCCTCGTCCCTGTGTAGCTTTAACGACACCCCAAATCGACAGAACATTTGCTCCACGAGGCAGTCAGTGATTGTCTTTGCCTCTTGGTTTGGGATGGCATGGTGAAGTAGTCCACGACCACCATTAGGTACTTGTTGCCTCGGTCGGAAACTGGGAAAGGTCCAGCAATGTCAACGGTGATCCGTTCGAATGGCGCTCCGACGCTGTAGCGCTGCATGCGACCACGGCTCCTAATCTGGGGGACACGACTCGCCGCGCACACGTGACACTGAGGGCACCATTTCTCAGCATCTGCTCGGAGTCTCAGCCAGCAGTAGCGCTGCCGTAGTTTGTGAATCGTTGGGTTCGCTCCCAGGTGTCCTCCCAAAGTACCGGCGTACACTTCCTCCAAGACTTCCGGTACCTTACTCCGGGGAAGTACCAACGGTTCTCTCTGCGTCTTCCCATCGGGTGACTCCCATACCTGGAACAGCACGCCATCTCTGGTCTTCAGCGAGTCCCATTGGGCCCAGTACGATTTGTAGGTGGCACTCCTCGGTGCGATGTCCTCCCAGGTTGGTCTCGTCCGTTCCTCCACTTCCCTCAAGGGTGGCCCCAAGTCTGCGTCCGCCAGCTGCTCCCTCCTCAGGCCTGCGCTATCGCAGCCGTCCGCAGGCACTGCCACAACTACTCGTACTGCTGCGGCAAGCTCCTTCTCTTCCACTCTTGTGCACTGGCCGCACTCTCCTGGACAGGGTCTTTGGGATATGGCGTCAGCGGTACCGTGGCTCTTCCCTCTACGATGTTCCGAGGTGAAGTCGTACTCCTGCAGCCTCTGGACCCAACCTGCTGTCTGGCCTTCTGGTCGCGCAGTCACCGTCACCTCGCTCCTCGCTTGGACTACCACGTCTTCGTTGAAGACAACCCTGTAGATTACAAGGCGCTCTTGGGGTTGACGGAGTATAACCTCTTCTCCGTTGAGCCGCAGGTCCTTCCTGCCGAGGTCGACCGTCGCCTCGTGGCTCATGAGGGCATCCAGTCCCAGAATCACCTCCTTAGCCACCTTCGCGACGAACACCTACAGACGCACGGCACTCCGCCCCAAGGTCAGCACCAGCAGGGCCTCCTTCTCCACAGGCAAGGTGTCGTCCGATGCCGCGACAAGCTCGTATGGTCGGCTCGGCTTGCTCGTCAGCAAACCCTTCGCCACGTCCGGTCTGATGATGGTCATGGCTGCCCCAGTGTCCACCAGTACGCGGCACTGCTTCCCTGTCACCCAACCGTCCGCGATGAGGCTGTCACTCATACGCCGGCTGACGGCGCGCAGTGTCACTCGTGGGGATGTTGGTAATGGCGCCGACGTGCCCCTCTCCACGCCGGGGCTTACTCGTTCTTCCAGCTGCCCTTCCTGGTGTGGGCAGTCTCTCTGCAGGTGCCCGGGCCGTCCACGCCCCCAGCACAGGCCACTAGGTGTTCGCCGGCGTCCCTCGGCTGGTATTTTGTATCCGTTGTAGCGGACACTCCTCGTTCTCGACGGCGGGATAGCTGTTACCTTGGCCGCCTCCATCCTTAATGCTGCTGTCAGCGCCCCGTGGATGGTTTTATAATTGCGAGCATTATGCGCTGACGAATCTCCGTATCTCGTACCACGTCCACGAATGTGTAGGCAGCTTCCCGTGATACGAACTCTGGTGGGAGGTCGACCAGGGCCTTGCTTGCCAGCTGTTCAACTGCCAGGGCGAACTCCTGCAGCGTCTCCCCCGGCAGCTGTGACCTTGGCTTTAGCTAGCTGCGGTACGCTGCGGCTAAGCGGTGGTTTCCGAAACGATTCTCCAGGGCCTCCCAGATTTTCTTGGGCGCCGCCGTTGTCTGCATCGCGTTTAGGACTTCCGCGGCCCGTCCCTGGAGGCTGGCTATTAACTGTGTGGCCTCCTCCTCTGGCGACCATTTTTTGTGCTTGGCCACTGTGTCGAAATGGCGGCGGAAGACTTCGAACTTTGACGCACCGTCATTCTTGGGAGGTTTGACGCGCGCAGATGTTTTGTCACGTCCCGGCGCGTCGGCCTTCAAATCCTTCAGCCTCCTGCCGACGACGTCCTCCACCATAGCGTTCAGGGACTTGACGCTGCTGTCGGCATTTCCTTCCAAGTCGTTAACACGGCTCGCCAGGTCCTGGACGCGCTCGTCCACTCGGCCCATCTCCTTGTCCAGCTCCGTCACGTCATCCCTCACAACGGCCAACTGTTCTTCAACTTTGGCGGCGAGAAACTTGTTCGCCACCTTTTTTTTTCGTGGTCAGTTCGGCCATCTTTACGGTCATTGTCGTGACCAAGTTGTTGTTTGCCGCTTCTATTTTTTGTTGTTAACTCGTTCCTCTTCGCGGCCAAGTTGTTATATGCCGTCTGCACTTGTTTCAACTCTGCGGCCAGGTTGTTATTTGACGCCTCCAATTTCTTTTCCATTTTATCGGTGATGTTTTCATTTGCCGTCTTCATTTCTGAGTCAGTTCGGCCTTCATTTCCATCATCTTCTGCAAAATCTTTTCCTATGCCGCGTCCATGGTTGTAATGTTCAGTGGTGTTGTCGTCCCGCTTCCTGACACCAGTCTGACTTTGTGGGCTCGTGAAATGAAAAGTCCAATTACACAAACTCAACAATGTTCCTTATTTCCACCGACTAACAGTTGAACACTTGCCAATTACACAGAATTACGTAATGCACACAATTACAATTCACCAGTTCGTCCGTTACCATTCCGATGCACGTACATAGTCTTCTCGTCCGTTCACTGGCTCGTCAAGCACTGACTGACTCAATTCACTCACTGCACCCCTTTTTATAGGAATATCGCCGTTTTCTCGAAGCCTCTAGTTTCTGTGAATCACCGCGAAGTTTCCAGATGGCAGTGGAAGGGGGGAGGAGACGGCCAGCGACAAGTGACACTTCCCTAATCATCCCCTCAGCTAGTGACAGAGACTAATAGGTGGGTGTGTCTTGGCTGCCTCTTTCCCCTTACTAAGCTGTCGTTAGGTTGTGCTTTCCGCTAATTGGGTGACAATATGTAACATCTCTTTCAGTACAGCGCTGTACTAACACTTCGTGTTTAAGACAAGACTACGAAAAATGATCAGTTGCCGTCAGTATGTATTTTTTGATATTCCAAAATAAAAATAAAAATTATGGGATTGTGAATAAATATACAGAAAATTTTTCGCTGGCTCCCTCGCCCGTGCTGGCTGGCTGTATACAGCCAGAACCTTTTGCATCTTAACGTGTCCCATTTTTGTATTTAAAAGACTTTCTAGTAATGAATTTGGTGGAAAAAAACGTTTTTGAGCTGATACGAAAATATCTACAGCTGCTCCAGTTTGACATCTAATTTTAGTACAAAATGTGACTCTTCCTCTACATATTATAATTGATGCTATATTTATTTTTCTGTATAAAAAATAGTTGAATTTGTTGTAGTTATATAGGATCTTGCATACGTTTGTTCCGAAACACATTAACTGTAGTCCGTCTATATTCATATTTATGTAAAATATAGCTCTAAAGTATTATGATTCACATCGCGGTTATGTTCTGCACCGAAACAAAGCTTAATTATCCTAAAGATTTATAATATATGTTTAATAATTAAGACACATTGATATATACATAATAGTTACAACCTACGCGACATATGTAAGCTCCTACGTGTACTTCGTGTTGCGAAGGACTACCACTGCGTGTCGCTGTTGTCGGAGGGAACACTTGGGACATTTGAACTGCAGGTTTATAACGGTTTCTTTGTTGGACTTTATTTTAGCGTTAAATAATGCCTTCTGTACCGCATCAAATATAATATGTAGAGGAGGAGTCACATTTTGTACAAAAATTAGGTGTCAAACTGGAGCTGCTGTAGATATTTTCGTATCAGCTCAAAAACGCTTTTTCCACCAAATTCATTACCAGAAAGTCTTTTAAATACAAAAATTAGACACGTTAAGATTTTGACAAAATTGTCACAATAACACATTACTGAATCAATAGAAACATTTAGAACTATATGGTTTTCTCAAGAAACAGCTCTCAAAATGTCAATTAAGATAATTTCTTTAGATCATGTTCATAACAAATAAAATGCTTAAGCTACATTTGCTGAGAAAGCCTTCAGAAGTGTTCTTTATTATGGATGACATTTGTATAATTGATAAACTCTAAGAGATACTAAAAAATGTACATCTTTTTAAAACATACAATTTATGTCAAATAGATTTTTCGTGGAGTGAACAAATTCGTAGATATTCCTAGTTATTTGTCTGAATTCATCAATACTTTCACTTTTATCAAACTACAAATAGTCGTCGTTTGTTTTTGTTATCTACAGACCATTCAAAGGTAGTAGGTCATCACATTACGACCAGCTTAGAAGTATTTGACTATAGCTTAAGGTTTATCTCTTCGAATTCTTTACCTGTTTATAGACGATCTTGGAAGTTTAAAGAACATTAATTTAACGTGTGGTATCTGTGAAGCTTTTACTCAGTTCTAGATAACAATTTATATACTTGATTTTATCAATGTTTGATGACCACAGTTAATACAGATTTTTTGAAACTACAGTTTGACCTGACTTGTTATACGTCACATCGTACCTAGAAGTATGTGTCCTATAACTAAGATAGTTTGACTTGGTATAAATTTAACTACGTCATTTTACCTTACTCTTATTGAGATGCTATATAAGTTATATTAAGTTAATATAAGTTCAACGTGATCAAGGATGGTACAAGAACATTTTCAAGAAATCTCATAACAAAAGGAAAAATTTCCAGCAATGTTAACTTTCATAAAACAGTACCAAGGATTTTTTTTAAATATTATATATAAGAATAAAAAGTAAATGTGAAATCTTTAGTTTATTATAAAAAGAAGTCTTACATTGTCAATTAAAGTTATTAAAGTTGTAAATTAGAGCGATATACCAATTATAGGCAAATTATTAAAATACAAAATTAAAATATAATACATAATGAAAAATTTCAAAATAGGATGTAAGTAATGAAAAGTAGTATTCATTGAAATAAAATATTTACAGACAGTAGACGCTAAAACTTCAAGAACGTCGAAGAGGTAGACCTTTGACGATAGTCAAATACTTTAAAACTGGTCACTGTACGATGACTTGGAAGTTCTGATTTATGTGTTTGGTCTACAGATAACAAAAACAAACGACTACACGGAATTTGATAATTATTTATGGTTATTTACGCCCTCTAACGTTAAGTGATATCGGACGGTAAATGAACTGGTGAATTGAAGCTCAAATGTGGCCAGGGTCCATAGAGCATAGAGTTACCCGACATTCGTCCTTCAGGATACGGAGAAAAAACTTTTCCAGGTAACTCATCCTGACCGAGATTCGACCTCGGGACCTCTTGAACGTGAGGCAGACACGCTACCATCCACGCGACCGAGACGGGCTGTAATTTGATAAAATTAAAGGAATTGATCAATTAAGACAAATAACAAGGAATATCTACAAAGTGGTTCACTCCACGAAATAAGATATATCACACAAATAATAATAGATAATGGGGATTCAGGTGATCACAAAATATTTATTTGTAGTTGAATCTTGACTCTGAATTTTTGGATGAAGTACAATTCCTCCTCTACCTACTAAGTATGATTGCAGTACAGAAAGTATTATTTTAACACATGATGAACTCAAAACGGAAAGGGAGAGCTGGTACAATACTGCAGTTCAGATGTCACGAGTGTTCGCTGCAACCACAGCGGCACACAGTGGTAGTGTCATGAAACACGAAGTAAACGTTGTGTGGTACAGATGACGCACGTGGTATAACTGTTAGTTATTTAACAATATGTCTCGCTTATTAAGAATATATTACAAAATATTTGAATGGTGATGCATTGGTTTGGTGCAGAACATGTGCGTCATGTGGAATATAGCAAGCTGGAGCTATATTATATACAAAGTCAATATATATACCGATAAGAAATATTGTGTTTCGGAACAAAGGCCTGCAGTTGCCTGTAGAGAAGTAACAAAATTAACCCACAATTTGTAATTATCTTCCAATGTATTGTTGAGTTCTAGTACCATGTATATAGTGTGACTGGTTGTGATATGAAACCAATGAAACATTTCATATGAAGTAGCAAAATCCTCTCCAAATGAGATGCTGAACTGTGTTCAAAGAGCTCTGTGCATTTAGATAGATTTTTGATATCGTATTTTCAACCGGCTTTAAGTCTATTACTAAAACATCTATTCATATATAACACTAAATATTCTTCCGACAAACATCTGAAATCTGGGAAATTTCCATTGATTTACCGACAGTACCATTCCTTAACATTATGTATCGCTTTACTTTTACCAGTGATGTAAGCCGCTGAAGCGCGATGGAATTAATAAGCTAATGTTTTGTTTTCTGTAATTTACGTCCTCCAACGTTGTCATATCGTCCGATGAATGGCATGGGTGAAGAGATGCTCAAATGTGTCCAGGGTCAGTAGAGCTTAGTTACCCGACAAGTTATTAGACAGCTAAAAATGAATATTAAGAAAAAAAATCTCAAGCTACATTGTCAATCTTATATGAAACAGAGAAATTACATTACATACAACATTTCATTTTGATGATATTACAATAAAAAATCTAAGTCTACTTCAAGGAATTTCATTAAGCCCTATCTAGTATCAAATATGAAAGTTTTTAGTTTTACTTACGATTTATTATTATATTGTTGTAGAATATAAAATTAATGACTTCAACGAACACGCCGTGGCTCAGTGGTTAGACCGCTTGGCTCTCACCAAGGCGGCCCGGGTTCGTTCCCAGGTGACCGCAAAGTGAGATTTATGGTGGACGACACGGCGTTGGGGCGGGTTTTCTCCGGGAGCTCCTGTTTTCCCCGCCGTCTCAACCACCGGTGCTTCATCTTCATCTCATGTATCATCAGTGTCTTGCCTGTGGTGCCGTATATAGTAAAAGTGGGCGTTAAGCACTACACACACATTAATGAATTCCAAACTTGTATTCGTAATTTCTGTGTATCAGGTTAAAGAGCCAATTTTCTGATTTGTTTTTAAAAATTTTTTGGTTTGGCAAACTTAAGTTTTGATAACGATAATATTATCTTTGTGGTTTTTGATTTGAGCTGTTGTTGGTCTTTAAACTAATACCTTACTTAGATATACATGTGCAACAATAGTAATAGATTTTGTCTAACTCTTACGGTTTATGAGTTCTGCGTAATAATCTACAATGAAATGAACTTCTGAGGACACTTCCTTAAAATCTATCTTGTTCTTCTTATTTGTTATGAAAGTATTTTGAACATAGAGTACCTTAATTTAAAATTATTATGCTTATTTTTGGCAATATAAAAAGTTTCGAAAAAGTTTAATGTTACATTAAATTTTTTGAACATCTTCGTGTATCATTCATGAAGATGCTGATCATAGAAATACACAAGTTTTGTGTTCAACATACTTTCGAGGTTGGAGTTTTAATGATTTGTTTTACTTCAGTTACTCTTAAAACAAGTGTGTGTAGTACAATCTATACAACGAATTTCCTTAACTACTCCTCTACCTACATTATACCTTTGTGGTAATGAACCTATTATTTTAGCGCTAAAATATTCCTTAAAGACGATAGCTGGTACAAACCTACAGCTCAAATGTCCCGTGTGTATGTTAGGTAGCTGCAACCACAGCGACAATCACTGGAAGTTTCATGCAACACCAATTACATGGTTCTACTTCTTTAGAAGTATATTCCTCAATTTATTTGATTATATCGAGTTAAACATTGGCAGAAATTGATTGTAGCTGTAAAGAGAATACGATTATAAAATAGAATTGAAGGTAAAGCAATTGTTCTAAGGTGCTGTTCGCTCTGGACGTTTAACATATTGTTGCCACTGAACATCTGAGAGGTGAAAGGAAAGAAATATCAATTTAATATTCGTCAAAATTATGGATATTTGTAAATTCAGTCATGAAACCAGGAATATGTCCGAAAGAGTCCGATTTTGTTTATCTCTTCTAATGATTAGTAATCTTCTGATGATATTCCAAGCAAAGTGAAGATATGTATTTCATTTATCATAAATATACCTTAAGCAATTAATATTTCAAACAAATGCTTGCAGCTATATCTAATAAAGTTAAAACTTGCGGAAAAATTTCCCTTTAAGGGGAAGTCTGTTATTATGGGATTTACTGGAATTCTTTGTATAACATTCTTGAACATAGTAATGTTGCATACAGTTTTGGTATTTAGCCGACCTTTCCGTTTAGAATATGGCAGAAAAACAACCTTTTTTTCTAAATTGAGCAGATACCCAAATACATATTTTCTATGCAGGCTCGACATTTATTATGTGAAACAATAAATAAATGCAAAACTTGTGAAAGAATCCTCTACCTGCTATGTTTAGTTGCGGCATTGGAAGTAATACTTTAACAATAAGGAAAAGCCTGACCAAGAAAGTCGGTACAAACGTACAGTTTTAAGGTCCCGAGCGCTTCTTGAGTAAACAGCGACACACAGTGGAAGTCTCATGCATTACGAGGTACAATAAGCCTGACATAGATGACGCAATAGTTATAATTGTCATGTATATAGTAGTGTGTCTTAAATTGTTAAGAATGTTTTAAATCATTTAGAATAAAGATGGTCAGCATTGTTTGCAAGGCAGATAGAAAATTTGTCAGATAGTAAGTTATAGCTATATTACTGTAAAACACGCTCATAGACTGACAGGAAATATTTTGTTTGGCAACGAAAGTCTACAGAAAGCTATATGAGTTAATCAAATCGAGTACACTTCTCTTCGCTTTAAAGCCCAACTCATCAGAACAAAAACCAATCATCAAATCACCGTCCGTTGACTTAACACCCATAGAATGCCAGTAAGGGACAGCGTCCCGGGATAGCAGTAAGTCGAAGGCCCCTGTTCCATGGAGCAGGGTTCACCTTCAACGACACCTCAGTGCTGTGCTAGAATTTTTATATATTCTTTCAAATATGCTCCTATTCCTTCATTGTTTATTGGAGTGTGATAAAAATTTTACACTCACTTAAATCTTAATGTAAACTTTACTTGACTGCTGTCCAATTGATTTCCCACCCGGCAGTCATTTGCCACTGATGATATTTCAGTACAAATCTGTCAGAGACACATGTGTTGGTCAGGGTATGACTGTTATCACAAACAGCCACACGAACTCCTTTATTATCATTTAGAGAACATAGGAGTTTCAAAACGGGCGTTCCCGTTACTGCAATGCAGAATCAAAAGCGTATTTCCTGATTATTCTCCCCAAATATATTGTATTATAGTTTAGGATACATGAGCTAGAGTTGTGTGAGGCAGTCTTATAAAACTATATCCTGGACCACCATGTAACTCTACGAACGCAGATCGTCACAATTGGTGTGAGGAAGTGGAACATAGACAATGGCCGCTACATTGGCAAATATTCTACTAGAGCTGAAAGAGATGAACACGGCTACAGACAACCTCTACGCGACAATGACTGCAATGAAATCCGACTAAGGCTTTGCTGGCCATGTGCTCGATTGCCAGGACTAACTTCTGTAGCGTCTCCCCTGACTGCTGTGACCTTTATTTTAGCTGGCTGCGGTACGGTGCAGCTAAGTGGTGATTTCCAAAGCGGTTCTCCAGGGCCTCCCAGATGTCCATGGGCACCGTCGATTTCTGGACCGCGTTCAGGACTTCTACGGCCCGTCCTTGGAGGCTGGCTATCAACTGTGTGGCCTCTTCCTATGGTGACCAATTGTTGTGCTTATTCACCGTGTCGAATTGATGGCGAAAGACTTCGAAATTTGTCGCGCCGTCGTCTTTAGGTTTTTTAAATCCTTTAACGGCCTGCCGACGATGTCGTGTACCATGGCGTGTGCGTATCGAGGATGTGGCTAAGCTTATGAGAGACTCTCTGTTGTGCCAGAAATTAGGTAGTTATAGAAACTGTCGGAAGATACTAGAGGGAAACAAAATATTACATCAGTGTCTCATTATGTAGCTACGTTATATTTCACGATCCGGTGCGTATGGTGGATGTGGCTACGCTTATGAAAGACTCTCTGTTGTGCCAGAAATTAGGTAGTTACAGAAATTGTTGGAGGACATAATCTGGAAACAAAATATTATATCAGTAAGAGTCTATTATGTACCTGTATTATATTTCACGATAGGGTGCGTATGGAGGATGTGGCTACGCTTATGAGAGACTCTCTGTTGTGCCAGAAATTTGGTAGTTATAGAAACTGTCGGAAGACACTAGAGGGAAACAAAATATTACATCTGTAAGTGTCTCATTATGTACCTACGTTATATTTAACGATCCAGTGCGTATGGAGTATGTGGATACGCTTATGAGAGACTCTCTGTTGTGCCAGAAATGAGGTACTTACAGAAACTGTTGGAAGACATAAGATGGAAAAAAAAATATTACATCAGTAAATGTCTTATGTACCTACGTTATATTTCACTATCAGGTGCGTATGGTGGATGGTGCTAAGCTTATGAGAGACCCTCTGTATGCCAGAAATGAGGTACTTACAGAAACTGTTGGAGGACATTAGATGGATACAAAATACTACATCACTAAGTGTCTCATTATGTAGCTACGTTGTACTTCACGATCCGGTGTGAATGGTGGATGTGGCTAAGCTTATGAGAGACTCTCTGTTTGCCAGAAATGAGGAACTTACAGGAAATGTTGGAAGACATTAGATAGAAACAAAATGTTACATCAGTAAGTGCCTCATTATGTAGCTACGTTATATTTCTCGATCCGATGCGTATGGTGGCTGTAGCTACGCTTATGAGAGACTCTCTGTTTGCCAGAAATGAGGTACTTACAGAAACTCTTGGAGGATATTGGATGGATTCAAAATATTACATCAGTAAGTATCTCATGATGTACATACGTTATATTTCTCGATCCGGTGCGTATAGTGGTTGTAGCTAAGCTTATGAGAAACTCTCTGTTTGCCAGAAATGAGGCACTTACAGAAACTTTTGGAGGACATTGGATGGAAACAAAACGTTACATCAGTAAGTATCTTATGCACCTACGTTATATTTCACAATCCGGTGTGTATGGTGGATGTGGCTAAGCTTATGAGAGACCCTCTGTTTGTCAGAAATGAGAAACTTACAGAAACTGTTGGAGGACATTAGATTTATACAAAATATTACATCAGTAAGTGCCTCATTATGTAGCTACCTTATATTTCTCGATCCGGTGCGTATGGTGGATGTGGCTAAGCTTATGAGAGACCCTCTGTTTGTCAGAAATGAGGTACTTACAGAAACTGTTGAAGGACATTAGATGGATACAACATATTACATCAGTAAGTGCCTCATTATGCAGCTAGGCTATATTTCTCAATCCGGTGAGTATGGTAGATGTGGCTGCGCTTATGAGAGACTCTCTGTTGTGCCAGAAGGGAGGTACTTACAGAAATTGTTGGAGGGCATTAGATGGATACAAAATATTAAATCAGTAAGTGCCTCATTATGTAGCTACGTTATATTTCTCAATCCGGTGCGTATGGCGGATGTGGCTACGCCTATGAGAGACTCTCTTTTTGCCAGAAATGAGGTACTTACAGAAACTGTTGGAGGACAGTAGATGGATAAAACATATTACATCAGTAAGTGCCTCATTATCAACCTTCTATATATTTCTCGATCCGGTGCGTATGGTGGTTGTGGCTACGGTTATGAGAGACTCTCTGTAGGCCAGAAATGAGGTACTTACAGAAACTGTTGGAGGATATAAGAGGGATACAAAATATTACATCAGTAAGTGCCTCATTGTGTACCTTCGTTATATTTCTCGATCCGGTGCGTATAATGGTTGTAGCTAAGCTTATGAGAAACTCTCTGTTTGCCAGAAATGAGGTACTTACACAAACTGTTGGAGGATATAAGATGGATACAAAATATTACACCAGTAAGTGCCTCATTATGTAGCTACAATATATTTCTCGATACGGTGCGTATGGCGGATGTGGCTACGCTTATGAGGGACTCTCTGTTTGCCGGAAATGAGGTACTTACAGAAATTGTTGGAGGACATTAAATGGAAACAAAATATTGCATCATGTCTCATTATATAGCTACGTTATATTTCTCGATCCGGTGTGTATGGTGGATGTGGCTAAGCTTATGAGAGACTCTCTGTTTGCCAGAAATGAGGTACTTACAGAAAATGTTGGAAGATATTAGATAGAAACAAAATATTACATCAGTAAGTGCCTCATTATGTACCTTCGTTATATTTCTCGATCCGGTGCGTATGGTGGTTGTGGCTACGGTTATGAGAGACTCTCTGTAGGCCAGAAATGAGGTACTTACAGAAACTGTTGGAGGACATAAGAGGGATACAAAATATTACATCAGTAAGTGCCTCATTGCGTACCTTCGTTATATTTCTCGATCCGGTGCGTATAATGGTTGTAGCTAAGCTTATGAGAAACTCTCTGTTTGCCAGAAATGAGGTACTTACAGAAAGTGTTGGAGGATATAAGAGGGATACAAAATATTACACCAGTAAGTGCCTCATTATTTAGCTACGTTATATTTCTCGATTCGGTGCGTATGGTGGATGTGGCTACGCTTATGAGGGACTCTCTGTTTGCCGGAAATGAGGTACTTACAGAAATTTTTGGAGGACATTAAATGGAAACAAAATATTACATCATGTCTCATTATATAGCTACGTTATATTTCTCGATCCGGTGTGTAAGGTGGATGTGGCTAAGCTTATGAGAGACTCTCTGTTTGCCAGAAATGAGGTACTTACAGAAAATGTTGGAAGACATTAGATAGAAACAAAATATTACATCAGTAAGTGTCTCATTATGTACCTACGTTATATTTCACGATCCGGTGCGTATGGTGGATGTGCCTAAGGTTATGAGAGACCCTCTGTTTGCCAGAAATGAGGTACTTACAGAAACTGTTGGAGCACATTAGAAGGATACGAAATATTACATCAGTACGTGCCTCATTATGTAGCTAGGCTATATTTCTAAATCCGCTGAGTATGGTGGATGTGGCTACGCTTATGAGAGACTGTCTGCTGTGCCAGAAATGAGGTACTTACAGAAACTGTTGGAGGACATTAGATCTATACAAAATATTACATCAGTAAGTGCCTCATTATGTAGCTACGTTATACTTCTCAATCCGGTGCGTATGGTGGATGTTGCTACGCCTATGAGAGACTCCCTGTTTGCCAGAAATGAGTTACTTACAGAAACTGTTGGAGGACATTAGATGGATACAACATATTGCATCAGTAAGTGCCTCATTATGTACCTTCGTTATATTTCTCGATCCGGTGCGTATGGCGGTTGTGGCTACGGTTATGAGAGACTCTCTGTTTGCCAGAAATGAGGTACTTACAGAAACTGTTGGAGGACATTAGATTTAAACAAAATATTACATCAGTAAGTGCCTCATTATGTAGCTACCTTATATTTCTCGATCCGGTGCGTATAGTGGATGTGGCTACGGTTATGAGAGACTCTCTGTTTGCCAGAAATGAGGTACTTACACAAACTGTTGGAGGACATTAGATGGATACAAAATATTACATCAGTAATGTGTCATTATGTAGCTACGTTATATTTCTCGATACGGTGCGTATGGTGGATGTGGCTACTCTTATGAGAGACTCTCTGTTTGCCGGAAATGAGGTACTTACAGAAAATGTTGGAAGACATTAGATAGAAACAAAATATTACATCAGTAGGTGTCTCATTATGGACCTACGTTATATTTCACGATCCGGTGCGTATGGTGGATGTGCCTAAGGTTATGAAAGACTCTCTGCTGTGCCAGAAATGAGGTACTTACAGAAACTGTTGGAGGAACTTAGATTTATCCAAAATATTACATCAGGAAGTGCCTCATTATGTAGCTACGTTATATTTCTCAATCCGGTGCGTATGGTGGATGTGGCTACGCCTATGAGAGACTCTCTGTTTGTCAGAAATGAGGTATTTACAGAAAATGTTGGAAGACATTAGATAGAAACAAAATATTACATCAGTAAGTAGCTCATTATATAGCTACGTTATATTTCTCGATCCGGTGCGTATGGTGGATGTGCCAAAGCTTATGAGAGACCCTGTGTTTGCCAGAAATGAGGTACTTACAGAAAATGTTAGAAGACATTAGATAGAAACAAAATATTACATCAGTAAGCATCTCATTATGTAGCTACGTTATATTTCTCGATCCGTTGTGTATGGCGGATGTTGCTAAGCTTAGGAGAGACTCTCTGTTTGCCAGAAATGAGGTACATACAGAAACTTTTGGAGGACATTGGATGGATACAAAATGTTACATCAGTAAGTGTCTTATGCACCTACGTTATATTTCACAATCCTGTGTGAATGGTGGGTGTGGCTAAGCCTATGAGAGACCCTCTGTTTCAGAAATGAGGTACTTACAGAAACTGTTGGAGGACATTAGATGGATACAAAATATTACATCAGTAAGTGCCTCATTATGTAGCTACCTTATATTTCTCGATCCGGTGCGTATAGAGGATGTGGCTACGGTTATGAGAGACTCTCTGTTTGCCAGAAATGAGTTACTTACACAAACTGTTGGAGGACATTAGATGGATACAAAATATTACATCAGTAATGTGTCATTATGTAGCTACGTTATATTTCTCGATACGGTGCGTATGGTGGATGTGGCTAAGCTTATGAGAGACCCTCAGTTTGTCGGAGATATGGTACTTACAGAAACTGTTGAGGAACATTAGGGGGATACAAAATATTACATCAGTAACTGCCTCATTATGTAGCTACGCTATATTTCTCAATCCGCTGAGTATGACGGATTTGGCTACGCTTATGAGAGACTCTCTGTTTGTCAGAGATGTGGTACTTAAAGAAACTGTTGGAGGACATTGGATGGATACAAAATATTACATCAGTAAATGTCTTATGTACCTACGTTATATTTCACGATCCGGTGCGTATGGAGGATGTGGCTAATCTTAAGAGAGAGCCTCTGTTTGCCAGAAATGAGGTACTTACATAAACTGTTGGAGGACATTAGATGGATACAAAATATTACATCATTAATTGCTCATTATGTACCTTCGTTATATTTCTCAATCCGGTGCGTATGGTGGATGTGGCTACGCTTATAAGAGGCTCTCTGTTTGCCAAAAATGAGGTACTTACAGAAACTTGATGGAGGACATTAGATGGATAGAAAATATTACATCAGTAAGTTCCTCATTATGTAGCTACGTTATATTTCTGGATCCGGTGCGTATGGTGGATGTGGCTACGCTTATGAGAGACTCTCCGTTTGCCGGAAACGAGATACTTACAGAAACTGTTGGAGGACATTAAATGGAAACAAAATATTACATCAGTGTCTCATTATGTAGCCACGTTATATTTCTCGATCCGGTGCGTATGGTGGTTGTAGCTAAGCTTATGAGAGACTCCCTGTTTGCCAGAAATGAGGTACTTACAGAAACTCTTGGAGGACATTAGATGGAAACAAAATATTACATCAGTAAGTCCCTCATTATTTAGCTAGGTTATATTTCTCGATCTGATGCGTATGGTGGTTGTAGCTGATCTTATGAGAGATTCTCTGTTTGCCAGAAATGAGGTTCCTACAGAAACTGTTAGAGGACATTAGATGGATACAAAATGTTACATCAGTAAGTGTCTCATTATGTACCTACGTTATATTTCTCGATCCGGTGTGTATGGTGGTTGTAGCTAAGCTTATGAGAGACTCTCTGTTTGCCAGAAATGAGGTACTTACAGAAACTGTTAGAGGACATTAGATGGATACAAAATATTACATCAGTAAGTTCCTCATTATGTAGCTACGTTATATTTCTGGATCCGGTGCGTATGGTGGATGTGGCTACGCTTATGAGAGACTCTCCGTTTGCCGGAAACGAGATACTTACAGAAACTGTTGGATGACATTAAATGGAAACAAAATATTACATCAGTGTCTCATTATGTAGCCACGTTATATTTCTCGATCCGGTGCGTATGGTGGTTGTAGCTAAGCTTATGAGAGACTCCCTGTTTGCCAGAAATGAGGTACTTACAGAAACTCTTGGAGGACATTAGATGGAAACAAAATATTACATCAGTAAGTCCCTCATTATTTAGCTAGGTTATATTTCTCGATCTGATGCGTATGGTGGTTGTAGCTGATCTTATGAGAGATTCTCTGTTTGCCAGAAATGAGGTTCCTACAGAAACTGTTAGAGGACATTAGATGGATACAAAATGTTACATCAGTAAGTGTCTCATTATGTACCTACGTTATATTTCTCGATCCGGTGTGTATGGTGGTTGTAGCTAAGCTTATGAGAGACTCTCTGTTTGCCAGAAATGAGGTACTTACAGAAACTGTTAGAGGACATTAGATGGATACAAAATATTACATCAGTAGATGTGTCATTATGTAGCTACGTTATATTTCACCATCCGGTGTGTAATGTGGATGTGGCTACGCTTATGAGAGACTCTCTGTTTGTCGGAGATGAGGCACTTACAGAAACTGTTGTAGGACATTCGATGGATACAAACATTATATCAGTAAGTGTCTTATTATATACCTACGTTATATTTAACACCACTATCACAGAAAAACGTAGGGAACAGTAAATGTTATGTACTAAATTTCCTAGATGGGCTCAAGAACTTTGTTCTAGCGTCGAATATACGAATGGAATTCCTTTGCGTGTGATGTCTGTCAATAATTTACATTTTCTAATTTTGCATGTTTTATACTGGTCGCCAAATTAGAATGTGGTTGACATTTAGTAAGCACGTGGAAAGGCGCTGTAAATAAGCACGAGTTGTAGCTTACGTCATAGCGGTTGCCATAGTAACCATTAGAACGTCCAATTAGATTCGAGATGTTTCCATGACAACGTTAGACTCTATACCTTGTTTGCCGATATTCTAAAGCTTGTGTAGCATGACCTACGGCCGGGCGAGTTACGCAAACGGTGCAGTAAACACAATATCTTGGCTTTTGTTTCTCTTCTGATAACGCTGCGTAAACAGAATTCCCTCACGTATGCAACAGTTAGAGATCCTGTACTGGCAAGTTACTTTGCATTTTATTTGTGGCAATTTCCTTGGAATACGTGTGCCTGAGTCCGTGCAATTGTGCGCGTGTTGTGGTCATTTGCAATTGCGTTTAATGAATGTTTAGTTATATCTAAATATAGTGACAAGCGAAAACCTGAACGTGCTCGGGAACCAAATAAAACTATATTTGGTAAAGGTATTGCAATTAAAGGACATTCACGGGAAATAATATTCTCTGTGAGAGAATACTTCGGTGAGGCGAAATTGAAAGAGTAGTCTAGGCGCTTAATAAGACTTCGCGTGCTGTAGGTATCAGTAAGGGCATTAAGGTTAAGACTGGCAAAGAAAAGCGTTTTAAAGAAGAAAGTTAGACATTGGGTTATAAATTAGAAACTCCCGGATAAAATTATTTAAGCAGCATTTTCCCACTTCAATAAGGATCAGAATGTCACAGGTTTGCCTCTTTTGTTACGATAGACCTTACATTGATGTGTTCTTGCATGTTCTAGCGTTTGCCTGTAGATCCATGACTGTTCTATTGTCTTTGTGTGCAGTATAGTAAATAATAATAACAATAATAATAAATAATAATAAAATACCCATTGCAATCTCAACTGAATCACCTTCGAACGCGTAATCCTCTCGCAGACTCCACGTGGCAGCAACAAGCGGCAACGCTGGCTCTCTCTCCGTACGAAACGTCCATCACTTTCTAGATTGACGACCAGTATAGTTTAACCTAATTATTTTTATATAGTCAGAAGAAAAGGAAAATGCAAGTGGGTAACATATTATAAACATATTTTTATATAAAGAAGATTGCACTGAATAATGTAAGGTTCTTTAAATGCATATCGTTACAATCCAATATTAGGCACCCTAAATATGTTTCAGCATATGTGCATCACTTAGAGTACATATAACTTTTTTAAATAAATTATTCAAATAAAGAAACCTTTTTCTTTATTACTCTGCTATAGTGTACCTAATATGTGTCAATACGGTTCCTTGATATATAATAGCAAAATAAAATATTATTTTCCGCCACTTTAAAAATACTATCCGATATTCGGCTCCTCAGACCTATACTATTAATAACCACAAGAACGAAGAATTCTAGGAAGATCGAGTAAAAGTTGGAGGGAGCAAGACTTTGGAGCCGGAGCAGGCTTATAACCTAAACCGTGATGAAGCATAAATAAAGCTTTTAATAATATTTTAAAAAGTGTCGCATTGTTTAATCAGCCCCATCTATAAGACGACAAAGAGTGCAACAGGAAAAACATTCATCAGCCGCATAGAACGGCTATGTATCTCTTGATATTTGATGAAAGTTATATGTGGGAAGAGCTGTACTTACTCAGCACTCCCACTTCCAAAAATTACATTTTGATATTGTAAGCTACTTATTGGTGGTGCTTCTAATTTGACTCACCCAAACAGTCACAACTTATAGCCATTCTTGCGGACTTCTATTTTACCTGTGATATAATGATATATTTATAACTATTACATATATACCGCTATAGAACATACTGCACATTTTTCTCCTGAATTTTATAAAGATCCTTCATAATTGATAATTGTTTGGCTACTATTTCATAACACGTCTACAAAGACAGAAGATAATTGTTAGACTGGATAATGTTACCTATGCTGCCATCTCTGGAAATAAGCTCAAACTCCAAGAGATGCCTCCGCCCTCTGTCCTTTCATCCCGATGGTACAATAACTGTAACCTCACGAAATTCTTCAAATCTATAAACCTACACCATTTCCGTCCTAAAAAATCCCGTAAAGTTATAGTTTAATACTATTTATGAAACAGTTAATTCCATTTGAAATTAGGTAAACTTGGAGTCCAAGACATTTGCGTTTCTAACACATCTGTATATGAAAGTGTATCCTACTCGATCTCTCACTCGAAACATGAAATGAAAACCGCTTTAAGAAATCCGTAGACCTGATATAAATTGCATTGCTATTACGCTATTATTCACCTTTATTTCTCTCTCTTACTCACACGTAAATGTTATTGTATTACAATTATTCAACTATTCTTCATCATGTTCTCTCTGTCTCGACACATATTATTGTGACATAGTAGGAACATGAGCGTAATTCCTTACTATTTCTCTACCATCAATGCTTCAATATAAACATTTACCAAGTTGACACATTACTATCTTACCAAAGAGCTCAAAATTAAGAAAAAAGACTGAAGTTCTTGCCCTAGTTAATATGAAGGTTAGTCTAGAATAGTGAACTCGGTTGTGGCACTTATTGCTGAAAGAGGCAAGGAGTATTTATCAGACATGTAATAAATGATCTTGATAATTTCCTAGCAAAGGTTATATTTATGTGACACTGTCTGTTTTGCCATGCGCTAAGTAGTTACAGAAACCGTTGGAAGCGATTACATGGAAACAAACTATTACACCAGTCAGTTTCTTATTATATACCTACGTCATACATCATGACCAGGGGCGTATGGAGGATATGACTAAATTTAAGAGAGAATATCTGTTGTATCGAGAATTAGATACAGAAACTGTTTGAAACCACTAAATGGAAGTGAAATATTAGTAAAAACAGATATTATATAAGAAAACTTCTTATAGTTCACTGAATGTCCGCCAGAGGGGAAATGGCTCACAAACAAGAATTGATCGTTTACGGAGTGCGCCTTTTTGCCGGGAGATGGCACTGTCAGTTATACGTTTTGCAGTGAAGGCATTGTATTAATATTTCAAGAATCAGTTAAGAAATAGTAAGAATTATTTTAAGCAGTTGCTGATTATTATATGCTTTTCTTAAACCTGAAAATTATTAGCAGCTAAAGTGAAAACTGGGACAGTAGGAAACGAGCAAATAATTGTTTCGCGGAAATGAAACCTTCTGCAGCATGTATTCCTCCTGAGATTTGAGAATTCTGTGCATTGGGCTTTTGTCAATTTAATTCAGTATGTTTTGGTTTTGTTGGAACTTGCAATCAATTATAATGAAGAGTACACTTGTTCATTGCTTTCTATTCTCACCAAGGGCTGCTCCCACATTGCTTTCAGTTGCCATGTATAAATTGACAATGTGTATTTCCTGTAACTTGATAGAGACACATGAGTTGTCCGTCTTTCGGGAGAGAGATTCTTTGTTCTTGTACGGGCTATTGAGCAGCCAAGTAACGCTTCATTTGGCTCATGAAGTGTAGCTATCAAATATATGGTGTACATCAGAAATAAAATTCCAACATTTACGCGTTACATATAAAAGATCGTGTAACTGTATTGAATTTTAGTATGAAATTTTGGACAAATAGCTTTCCTTCTACTCCAGTTTGCACCCATAACCTTACTTATTATGGTGACTATTGTGGTCTACTGTAACTTTCAGGTAACATAACTATTTTGTTTGAAATTAATAAATGGTGTGTATTTCTACAAACCTGTTGTTGACTGAAGATGTGGGCAAGTGTCCATGAAATTAATCTCACAAAGACATAATTGAAGTATTGTCACCGGCTTCTTATCTTAAGTGGAGAATATTTACTAAACACTTTTATTTGTGTAGTACGTAAATTACTATTTACACTTGGAAATATCTGAACACTTGAGTACAATAACACATCAACTCAATTATGACTATTTATGCATACACTGACACTAGCATTACAATTAATTGTGCCTAACTTGGTAGCGTGGTGGTAGCATGTCTGCCTCACGTGAAGAGGTCCCAAGTTGGAAATACGGTTAGGGTAAGTTACCTGGATAAGGCTTTTTCCGTAGTTTTCCGTTATCCTGAAAGACGAATGTCGGCTAACTATAAGCTCTATGGACCCCAGTTGCATTGAGCATCATTTCACCCATTTCATTCATCGTCCGATATGACTAAATGTTAGAGGACGTAAATTAAAACAAAAAAACACTTAATTTTAATGCTTTGGCCAGTTATAGTCTATCATTGATGTGTCTTCCAATCTTGGAGACATGAAACAAAAATAGAAACATAATAGTTTAGTATAATTGTGTACGGCTATCTGATAAATTTATATCTCACCTGAACTATATTCTAAGCAATCATTTACTGAGTAAAATTGATTTTTTCTAAAGAAATTATCTAACTCTTCGTTAAGCTGATTGATACAAGGTATGTTTTTTAATTGATTTGGGAAGTGGTTGTATAGCTTTAAACCCATGTATTTGACAGAAGTCTGAAATAGTTTTGTTTTATGAATATAGGTGTGTAATTTATCTTTTTTATGTGTGTTATGGATGTGTACTTCAGCATTTCTGACATAGTTCACAATATTAGTCTGCATGTAAATTAATAACTGTTTCATATATAAACTTGGTGGGGTCAGGATATTCAAATCTCTGAAGTGATTCCTGCAGCTTTCCAATTTTGGAATACCAACCATAATTCATAATGCTTGCTTTTGTAGCTTAAATATCATCCTACTATTTGAAGGTGTGACAGTACTTTTAGTGATTTGCATTCTACAATTTACAATTAATACAGCTGTTTAGTCTTATGAAAACATAATATAATAAATTAACACATCTATTGAATAATAAATAAAGTAAACTGCAAAACATAAAAATGTTGGTTCAGAAAAACCAGTTTAAGTAAGCCATTAACTTAAGTGCTGTAAGCTTGAGCAAAATATGTGTTGCCATGGTCAGTTGATGCAGAGTTATCAAAGTATACACATATTTAGTTGCTGGTTGTACATTATCCAAGTCATAAATCCCTTAGAAGTTAACTTGGATTAGTTATTGCACTTTTGGTGTTTTTGTTTGTTATATAATTGCAGTAGGCTATCACAACAGATTAAATAAACACTCTAGCATAACTAATGCTTCATAAAGCATAATAAAAAAACAAATACAAATAATCTTCTTTCAATTAATTTTAATGCTGGTGTTATTAAATTCCACCAATCACAATTGTCTGAAGCATAAGCTTAAAATGCATTCAAAGCAAATAGATGCTTTTAGTAATTGTAAAGATGAACACAGTCTGTTCTGAGTACAATATTAGACAGGGCCTTTTCTTTTTTCTTCGCCATATTACATTTTTAATGCTTAACAGCAGCAGATTAAAATATTTAACTACTGTACAGCAAAAGAACACTAAACAGTGAAATTAAACTTCAAGTACTTGTCTTACATTAAGACTTCTCAACCCCATTTATTAATTAAGTTAATTTATTGAAATTAAATATTCCTTCACACTAGATGTGTATAGGCTAAAGCTTGGGACAGATAGAACCAAACTTAAAAATTCAATGCCATGGCCGTGATTTTAATAATAGATTTTGCGGTTTCCGTCCA
Source organism: Mantis religiosa (assembly GCA_030765055.1). Taxonomy (NCBI): domain Eukaryota; kingdom Metazoa; phylum Arthropoda; class Insecta; order Mantodea; family Mantidae; genus Mantis; species Mantis religiosa. Next base: position 1,488,044 of record JAUKNK010000077.1, on the reverse strand, counting down.
GCTGCTCTTACCCATTGAGCTACAACGGCCAATGTGCCGGCATGACATTAAATTTTCCAATTGACTTATATATATATATATACATTTTTTTTCCGGCAAACCACAAGGTCCTCTCGTATTCGAGGTACACTGTTTGTGTGATCTTAATGTTGTAAATACAAAACCTCAGCCTAGACACGGCTAAAGTACTTACAATATAAAAGTCGCCATTATGGTAGTTGTCTCATGTGTGTATGAGAGCTCCTATGTGGTTTACCGGGAAAACACGAGTCAGTTGGAGAATTTAATGTCATATCGACACGTAGCCCATAGTAGCACAAAGGTAGTACGGCTGGACGAAACCAGATGATCCGTGGTTCAAATCCCGGCTATGGCATTGAATTTTTCAGTCTCACTCTACGTTTCCACAATTATAAGTAGTGTTAGACATAAATTCTGTAAACAATAATAATCATCGCAACAGTGCAACAGTGCAACGAAATAAAATATTACAGGCAGAGTCATATCTAGGCACTAAGACGGTAGCGGTAATAAGATTGATTCTCCTGTTGTTCTCTAACACCATTTCTCGCATGGAGGAGAATTATATTGGCAGCTGTATCCAGTTATGACGTTCAAGTCGTCTAGGATCTCCTTTTCCTCTGTCATAAATGCGACAAATGACATTCTATTTTAGAATCCCGCCCTTGAATTTGCGTGAACGTTTCTGAATATTTTGAAGCACCTAATTTTTTGGGAGAGGGTCCTGCAAGCTAATTTACTTAATTTTGTGTTCGGAGTTTCAATTCCCTTTCATTCCAACTGCAATGCCCATCAATGGTGTGGTTCCTCTTTTATTGACTAGAATGACATATAATTTAAATGGCAGCATACAGCTACCCACATTTCAAACATTTATCACTTACTCTGTTGTACACATTTTGTATCCGCATCCAAGTATATACTTGTTATGGTTCACTGATTGTCCGCCAGAGCGGAAAGTTTTCACAACTAAGAAGTCATCCTTTAGAGAGTGCGCCTTTTGGCCGGTAGATGGCCCTGCCAGTTCTATGTTTTGCTGTGAAGGTATTGTATTAATATTTTAAGAATCTGTTAAGAAATAGTAATTGTGATTTTCAGCAGTTACTTAATGTTATATGCATTTCTTAAACCTGAAAATTACAAGCAGCTAAAGTGAAACCTGGGACAATAGGGAACGAGCAAATAATTGTTTCGCGGAGGTGAAGCCTTCTGCAGCATGTATACCTCCTAAGATTTGAGAACTCCGAGCATTGGACTTTTGATGATCCTTTCCAAGAAGATCTAATTTTGTGTGATCTTGGAATCAATTATTCAAAAAGTCCACCTGTTCATTGTTTTCTATTCTCATCGACGGCCGCTCCCACAGTGCTTTCATTTGCCATGTATAAATTGAAAATGTGTATTTCCTGTAACTTAAAAAAACACATGAGTTGTCCGTCTTTCGGGAGAGAGATTCTTTGTTCTTGTACGGGCTATTGAGCAGCCAAATAACGAATACTCGTTTAAAATGTAATGAAAAGATAGAAAAATTCATACAAAGAAAGGGATTTGAATCGAGGGTCTCACGTTCTATCTATGCAAAGGTCTGAATACACACACGTTCAGAATAGTGACAAAATACGAATGAACATTGCCTTGGCCAATAATGTTCATGCCCTTTTTGCGCTGCCAGTTCGACAGAAACGGTAGATATTTCTGTCTTTGTCTCATTGTATAGCCCTAACAAGTGCTGTGAGATGCACATACGTGTCTGAGAGCGAAGTACATTCGATACTTCGGCATTTGTGTAGAAACATATACAGTGATTATCGTGTGGTGGCACAAATTGAACCTTGACCCTTTACAGCCCAAAGTTGTTTACTATTAATGTAAAAACATTTTTCCCCAGTATTATTGGTAAAGTTGCATTACGAAACTTATAAGCATTTGTCAAAGTAAGAAAAGAATAATTTCAATTAAAAATAATATTTTGTTACTTTGAAGTAACAATGGGCCACAAAGGCTATAGCAGAAATTACTTATGGCATTACATAGAGGGGAATCAAAATGAAAGCTATACCCAATAACTAACTTTTTACTGTCCGTTTCTCTGTGAATTTCCAAATAATGTACTAAATCATAAAATTTCTGTTCTTTATAGGCTATTGAAACATTTATGAAAGATAAACAATGCATTCTAAATCTGGGGGCATGTCGATATTAGAGAAAACATCCTATGAACAGTATAAGGTCTTCAGTATTAACATTTATGCTGTTGACTGGATTATTTTGTACACTGTACAAATTTGTTTAACAAGAGATCGAAGAAAGGCAATTTTCGTCAATGAATTTTTCAAAATTGTGTATTGGTGGCTGTAGAGAATCACAATCTGCAAATAACAGCCCGTTCCATTGAAGTGTTGGTTGAACCAGTCGTCTCTTGATGTTCTCCACATCATTTATATATGGTTTGCTTCAGAAATATCTTCCTCACTTTCTTCCAAATCTAGAACAGGAGTGGCAGAGATGCTGCTTTTTTACACATAGCTCATCAGTTGATTCTTCTCCAACTTCTGATATAATTGTCTTGGCACTGGTAGCTTTATTCTCCTATTCTTCATCACCGTCAGATACAAGAACTGAGTCATCTCATTCATATCCATTTATTGGACCAGCAATTATATTATTTTTATTCTTCGTGCCATAAAAATATGAGGATTCATAATATTCGAACCAAAAGGAAATAGATTTTTAAAGCTTCATTTGGCTCATGAAGTGTAGCTATCAAATATATGGTGTATATCAGAAATAAAATTCCAACATTTATGCTTTACATATAAAAGAGAGTGTAACTGTATTGAATTTGAGTATGAAATTTTGGACAAATAGCTTTCCTTCTACTCCAGTTTGCACCCATAAGCTTACGTATTATGGTGACTATTGTGGTCTACTGTAACTTTCAGGTAACACAACTATTTTGTTTGAAATTCATAAATGGTGTGCATTTCTACAAATTTGTTGTTGACTGAAGATGTGGGCAAGTGTCCATGAAATTAATCTCACAAAGACATAATTGAAGTATTGTCATCGGCTTCTTATCTTAAGTGGAGAATATTTACTAAACACTTTTATTTGTGTAGTACGTAAATTACTGTTTACACTTGGAAGTATGTAAACACTTGAATACAATAACACATCAACTCAATTTTGAATATTTATGCATACACTGACACTAGTATTACACTTAATTTTGCCTACCTTGGTAGCGTGGTGGTAGCGTGTCTGCCTCACATAAAGAGGTCCCAAGTTGGAAATACGGTTAGGTTAAGTTACCTGGATAAGGCTTTTTCGGGGTTTTCCGTTATCCTGAAAGACGAATGTCGGCTAACTCTAAGCTCCATGGACCCCAGATGCATTGAGCATCATTTCACCCATTTCATTCATCGTCCGATATGACAAAATGTTGGAGGACATAAATTAAAACAAAAAAACACTTAATTTTAATGGTTTGGCCAGTTAAAGTCTATCATTGATGAGTCTTCCAATCTTGGACACATGAAACAAAAATAGAAATATAATAGTTTAGTATAATTATGTACAACAATCTGATAAATTTATATCTTACCTGAACTATATTCTAAGCAATCATTTACTGAGTAAAACTGATTTTTTCTAAAGAAATTATGTAACTCTGCGTTAAACTGATTGATACGAGATATGTTTTTTAATTGATTTGGGAAGTGGTTATATAGCTTTAAACCCATGTATTCGACAGAAGTCTGAAATAGTTTTGTTTTATGAATATAGGTGTGTAATTTATCTTTTTTATGTGTGTTATGGATGTGTACTTCAGCATTTCTGGCATAGTTCACAATATTAGTCTGCATGTAAATTAATAACTGTTTCATATATAAACTTGGTGGGGTCAGGATATTCAAATCTCTGAAGTGATTCCTGCAGCTTTCCAATTTTGGAATACCAACCATAATTCATAATGCTTGCTTTTGTAGCTTAAATATCATCCTACTATTTGAAGGTGTGACAGTACTTTTAGTGATTTGCATTCTACAATTTACAATTAATACAGCTGTTTAGTCTTATGAAAACATAATATAATAAATTAACACATCTATTGAATAATAAATAAAGTAAACTGCAAAACATAAAAAAGTTGGTTCAGAAAAACCAGTTTAAGTAAACCATTAACTTAAGTGCTGTAAGCTTGAGCAAAATATGTGTTGCCATGGTCCGTTGATGCAGAGTTATCAAAGTATACACATATTTAGTTGCTGGTTGTACATTATCCAAGTCATAAGTTCCTTAGAAATTAACTTGGATTAGTTATTGCACTTTTGGTGTTTTTGTTTGTTATATAATTGCAGTAGGCTATCACAACAGATTAAATAAACACTCTAGCATAATTAATGCTTCATAAAGCATAATAAAAAAACAAATACAAATAATCTTTTTTCAATTAATTTTGATGCTGGTGTTATTAAATTCCACCAATCACAATTGTCTGAAGCATAAGCTTAAAATGCATTCAAAGCAAATAGATGCTTTTAGTAATTGTAAAGATGAACACAGTCTGTTCTGAGTACAATATTAGACAGGGCCTTTTCTTTCTTCTTCGCTATATTACATTTTTAATGCTTAACAGCAGCAGATTAAGATATTTAACTACTGTACAGCAAAAGAACACTAAACAGTGAAATTAAACTTCAAGTACTTGTCTTACATTAAGACTTCTCAACCCCATTTATTAATTAAGTTAATTTATTGAAATTAAATATTGCTTCACACTAGATGTGTATAGGCTAAAGCTTGGGACAGATAGAACCAAACTGAAAAATATAATGCCATGGCCGTGATTTTAATAATAGATTTTGCGGTTTCCGTCCAGCTGCTCTTACCCATTGAGCTACAACGGCCAATGTGCCGGCATGACATTAAATTTTCCAATTGACTTATATATATATATATACATTTTTTTCCGGCAAACCACAAGGTCCTCTCGTATTCGAGGTACTCTGTTTGTGTCATCTTACTCTTGTAAGTTTAAAACCTTAGCCTAGACACGGCTAAAGTGCTTACAACATGTAAGTCGCCATTAAGGTAGTTGTCTCATTAGTGTATGAGAACTCCGAAGTGGTTTACCGGGAAAATACGAGTCAGTTGGAGAATGTAATGTCGTATCGGCACGTTGCCCATAGTAGTACAATGGTAGTGCGGCTGGACGGAAACCGGAAGATCCGAGGTTCAAATCCTGGCTATGACATTGAATTCTTTAGTCGGACTCTGCGTTTCCACAATTTAGCCTACACACGGCCAGTATGAAAGAATAATTAATTTCCGTTAATTAACCTAATAGTGGTTTACTATATGAAGCCCGGGCCTTAAAGTACTTACAATATAAAAGTCGCCATTAAGGTAGTTGTCGAGTTATGTAGTTATGTAGTTATGACGAACAACTACTTTAGAATCTCCTTTTCCTCTGTCATAAATGCGACAAATGACATTCGATATCAAAATCCGCTCTTGAATTTGCGTGAACGTTTCTGAGTATTTCGAAGCACCTAATATTTTGGGAGAGGTTCCTGCAAACTAATTTATTTAATTTTGCGTTCTGAGTTTCAATTCCCATTCATTCCAACTGCAATGCCCATCAATGGTGTGGGTCCTCTTTGATTGATTAGAATGGCATATAATTTAAATGGCAGCATACAGCTACCCACATTTCAAACATTTATCACTTACTGTGTTGTAAACATTTTCTATTCGCATCCAAATATACTCTGATACAATTTTTTCTAAACCGTTATTGGAACTTGGAGCAGATAGAAATAATGTTGTTATTTAGGAGTTGGTTGCGAAAATAGTATGGGTACATTGACTTTATTAAAAACAGATATTATATAAGAATACTTGTTATAGTTCAGTGATTGTCCGCCAGAGGAGAAGAGCTTCACAACCAACAAGTGATCCTTTACCTGGTGCGCCTTTTTGCCGGGAGATGGCCCTGCAAGTTATACGTTTTGCAGTGAAAGTATTTTATTAATATTTCAAGAATCTGTTAAGGAATTGTAATTATTATTCTCAGAAGTTGCTGATTATTATATGCTTTTCTTAAACCTAAAAATTATTAGCAGCTATAGTGAAAACTGGGACAGTAGGAAACGAGCAAATAATTGTTTCGCGGAAATGAAACCTTCTGCAGCATGTATTCCTCCTGAGATTTGAGAATTCTCTGCGGCACTCATTCGTCGTGGCACGAGACCGGCTGCGCAGTTGTTCAGGGCAGCTTCACGCGGACTGTACAACGCGTGCATTTGACGGAGCCCACAAAGGAAGCAGCAGCCCGGCAGTGCCTTGTCCTCTCTGCGCAGCGTAGCCTGCGCAGCAGCCTTCTCCTGCAGGCGCAGCAGCACCTGCCCTCTCCCGGCTAGAAGCAGCGCCGCATGGCCCTATTCTCAGCACAGCAAGCAGCGGCAGCATAAGCAGTCGCCGGCCAGCAAAGCAGCCTTCCACTGTCTTCGGCGGTTCAAGCCATAAGAGCGAGAGCCAACAAAAGAGCGAGAACCCCTTTTTCTCACTACTCTTACGTCTGTCATCTTTCTTTCCTACTGCGACAGACTGACTGACAGACAACAAAACAGCGGGCTAGCAAGACCACAGCCAAAGGTAAGGGCCCCCGGCCCTAAACCTCGAGCCACTATGGTTCGCGTAGGCGCCTCCTCACGGAGTGTCCGGTCCTCTGCTAGCAGCCGGATGGTAACCGCGCCAACTGACACTGAGGGACCAGGACCCAGTACACCTTCCACCTCCCAGAGCGCTGATTCTGCACCCGCGCATAACACGCGCACTGGGCAGAAGCGTCTAGCTTCTGCTCCCAACTCTCCTCCATCCATGGACCTCCCTCCATGCCTCACACCTCTGCCTGAGTCTGACGACTCAGATATAGATGATTTTGTCGTGGTCGAGGGACGCAGGCGGAAGCGGGCGTCAGCCGACCTGCAGCAACCACCACCACCACAGGGCCAACACCAACCCCCACCCAAAGGGGGGCCAAAAATGCCACCTATTGTGGCGGACACATTTAAAAACCACGTGTCCATAATGCGCCTTCTAGCCTCTCGCCTGAAGCACCGCTTCGAGGCCAGGAGGAAGCCTAGAAAGGTTCAAATAATCACCAGCTCCCTGGAAGACTTGGAGACGGCGAAAACCGTTCTGAGGGAGCAAAAAATCGAGTTCTACAGTTATTCCGCCCAGCGCCCACATGTTGAGCGCAGAATCATAAGGGGGCTAGACTCCGACTGTACCCCTGACGAGGTCAGGACAGCGCTAAAAGAGGAACATAACATCGAGGCCCACTCGGTCGCGCAACTGCGCAAGACCGTCCGGTCAGACAGTGGGCCGGTTAAAGTGCCTATGCCGCTTTTCTTGGTCCTTGTGGACAAAGTGCGTGACGCTGAGATTCAGCCGATCGATACTGTTCGCAGGCTGATTTTTACCGTCGTGAAAGTCGAGCGCTTTCACGGCAAAGAAGGACCGGTGCAGTGCCATCGATGTATGGGCTTCCACCACTCCAGCGCAATGTGCGAGCGCAAGCTTGCGTGCTTGAGGTGTGCGGAGCCGCATATGTTGAGGGACTGCCCCAAGCCTCCTGAAGAACGTCAGTGTGCGAACTGTAAAGAACCGCACGCTAGCGTCTACAAGGGCTGCCAAACGCGGCAACGCATCATCGAGAGCCGCCGTCAGGGGCATCCTGAGCCGGCCACTGTTCGCCCGGGGGTGTCTTTCGCGGCCGCCCTCAAGAAGGCCGAGACCACGCTGCAGCAAGCGGAAGCGACTGCTGTCCAAGCCGCAGCCCCTATAGCACCGCCTCCGACCGAGGAAAGCAAACCTGAACCCTCACAAAGCAGGGGGAAAAAGAGCGGGAAGTCAAGACCACAAAAGAGCGGGAAGCCCGCTATTCCACCTCCTGCGCCGAGAGTCAACAAAAAGGGCCAGCCTGAAGCTCCGGCCTCAGCTGCTCCTGCACCGCAGCCTGCGCCAACGGTGGAACCTGCACCAGCAGCACCCTCGGCGACATCAGCCAGCTCACCTCAGTCCGCTGCTTTTGGGGGCACTATATCCCAGGCAGACCTGGACGAATTCCAGGCCCTCTCCCTGTGGTTCGGTGACCTAATCCAGAGGACCCTCCCGGCCATACGCAACTGTAAGCTGCAGGTCGAGAACCCTGCATTAACTCCAATGAAGAAGCACGCCATTGTGCTCAGAACGCTGGAGGAGCTGTTCCCGGGGTCCGCTAAGTAATGACCTCCAGACTCGTCCGGAGGCCATTACGTGCCGCGTTCTGGAACGCGAACGGCATCCGGGGTCACCACCCTAGCGTTCTTGAGTTTGTACAGTCCTTTGGTATTGATATTCTGATGGTCTGCGAAACCCATCTGGATGCCACAAGCAACTTTTCGCTGCCTAGCTTTGTCACCCATCGGTCCGATCGAATCGGTCGACGAGGTGGCGGCACCGCCATCTTCATCAGGAACCATATCACTCACTCACCTTTCCCACTACCCCCACTCCAGCACTTTGAAGCCTGTGCCATTCGGCTTGCCATTGGCGGGCTAGACACGCTGCTGGTAGTGGCCTACGATCCTCCTGATGCTCGCTTCTACGGGGCGGACTTCAACCTCCTGTTCAACCTTCATCCAGTGGTATGCATCGCCGGCGATCTCAACGCGAAACATGCCCACTGGCATAGCCGCACAGCTAACACCAAAGGGCGAGGGCTCTACCGCCTCATCAGCGGAAACCCAAGCCTTGTCGAGCACGGCCCGAGAGGTCCTACGTTCCATCCAGCCCGCGGCAGGCCGGATGTGCTCGACATCATGCTCACTAAAAACTTCCCATACCATCTAGACCTCTCGGCAGTCAACGAACTGGACTCCGACCATGACCCGGTCCTGGTGGACGCCAGCGTTGACATGCCAGCTCTGTTAAATCCAGACTGGACATATGAGATCGACTGGGATGCAGCCGTCCTAAACCTGAGCCAGTCAGTAGACCCGCGTCCACGTATCGACTCCATCGATGCGCTGGAAGCGGCAGCCTCTGACTTCTCCAGCCACATCGTAAATGTGGTACGTTCCCACACTTACCGCATTCCCTCACACCACCACAACCCCATGACCATTCCAAACGAACTCCGGCAGCTGCTTAAAGCCAAAGCAACTGTCCGGAAGCTATGGCAGCGCTACCGCCACCCTAGGCTACAGGCAGTCTACCAGAGGTTCAAATCCCTGGCCAGACGGCTGCTTCGTGCTCACCGCTCTGCGGCCTGGGAGGCAACAATGAAGCGGGTAGACCTCGCGGAGAGGCACCCGTGGCGGATCATACGTTCCTTACGGAAGCACAAAACCCAATACCAACACCCTCTTCATGGCACTCGAGGGCGACTCGCCTTTGAGCCCCAAGAGAAAGCCACAAGTTTCGCAGACTATCTAGAGTCTCAATTCGAGCCACGGGAAGACCCGCAAGACGACGAGTTCACCGAACTCGTGGAGGAGGCGGTGGAATACCTCTACGAGGACCCCCCTCCCCCACGCGATGTGATCCACATCCCCATTGCCACCCCCAAACAGGTGGCAGCCCAAATCCGCAACCTCAAACCAAACAAATCACCGGGGCATGATGGTGTTTCGGCACTCATGCTCCGAAACCTTCCCAAAAGAGCTGTGATCCACTTGACGCGGATTTACAATGCGTGCCTCTACCTCCGCCACTTCCCAACTTGTTGGAAAGAGGCGAGGGTGGTATGCATTTTAAAGCCCGGCAAGGACCCACTCTTTCCGTCAAGCTACCGGTCCATAAGCCTTCTCTCAGTCGTCTCAAAGGTTTTTGAGCGACTGCTCTTGGCCCGCCTGACTCCTCTCTTCGAGGAAAGGCACCTCCTACCGGATCACCAGTTCGGTTTCCGTCGGGGCCACTCCACGACCCTGCAGCTACTGCGATTGGTAGAAAAGGCTGCCCTGGGCTTCCAGGACAACCTCAAAACCGTCGCGGTGCTGCTGGACGTGGACAAGGCCTTCGCCACAACGTGGCACCAGGGACTGTTATACAAGCTCAAGGAAGCACAACTCCCCGCCCCATACCTCACCCTGATCAGTAGTTTCCTCCGGGACCGAACCTTCAGGGTGCGGGTCGAAGGCAAACTCTCCACCGTCAGACCCATAGCGGCGGGAGTCCCGGAAGGCAGTATACTGTCGCCGTTACTCTTTGCTGCCTACATGTCTGACTTCCCCACAGAGCCTCGCACTGTTCTGTGCCAATATGCTGACGACGTCCTCATATTGGCCCAGAACAAAAATGTCCGCTACTGCCTCCCTCCGCTGCAACGATCACTCCGAGCCATCGGCACGTGGAGTGAAAGGTGGAGGATGGCCATCAGCCCGCAGAAGAGCTCTGCCCTTCTGCTGGGGAAGGTCCTCCGCTGGCGCCCGGTGGGAGACCTGCGGTTGAGGCAGAGAAGGATCCCTTGGGTCCGGACTGCCAAATACCTGGGTGTCCGACTGGACCGCGGCCTCACATTCACCCCACATGCCCGTGAAAAAATCGGCCTCGGCCATGCAGCGCTCAGGCAGCTATACACCATTTTCCGCTCGACCATGCCCATCCGCCTGAAACTGCGGGTGTACCGTGCGATCATCCCGCCCCTGATCCTGTATGGATGCGAGGTCTGGGGATCGGTGGCTCGTACCACCATCCGCAGACTGCAAGCCGTGCAGAACAGGGCGCTTCGGATGATCTATGGTACTGAACGTATGTTTCCCTCCTACATTCTCCACACCCATTCTGGCATACCTTACATCGAGGACGTAGTGCGCGAGCGCTCGCGCTCATTGTATGCCAGGATCACATTCCATCCTAACCACCTAGTGAACACACTAGGGCAGTACGACCATCGATTACCTAGGAGGAGAAAGAGCTACCGCCTCCCCAAGGATGCCCTTGGGTGGTGAGACCAGCCTCTCATCCCCCCAAGTTTACTCTGTTCCGGCCACACTGAGGCCGGACCCGGCCCGCCGGCTGAACCCCGGCAGCCGGGTCCCCCGGTGTGACACTAAAAACCTAAACATAGCGATCCCTAACTTACCCGACCTCTCGCTCCTGGCCCCGCCACGCTGGACGGGCCCTGCAACGCAGACCGCCAACAGCTGGGCGGGTCAGGGCACTGGCCTCCTTGGAAGCTACCCCCGCCACCAGGAGCATTAGCAGAAGTCGAATCAGGTCCTTCCGTTGACAATGAAATCCAAGCTTTGGAGAAATGACTAAATCTTTAAGACCGCACGGGTAAATCCGCACAGCGGATAGGTACCGTGGCGATCCACCCACCGTCCGGGAGCACCTGGACGACTTGTTCTCGCTCTTGGCTCTCTTGGAATTCTCTGCATCGGGGTTTTGTCAATTAGATTCACGAACATTTGGTTTTGTTGGAACTTGCAATCAATTATAATGAAGAGTACACTTGTTCATTGTTTTCTATTCTCACCAAGGGCTGCTCCCACATTGCTTTCAGTTGCCATGTATAGATTGACAGAGACACATGAGTTTACCGTCTTTCGGGAGAGAGATTCTTTGTTCTTGTACGGGCTATTGAACAGCCAAATAACGAATTCTCGTTTAAGATGTAATGAACAGATAGAAAAATTCAATACAAAGAAAGGGATCTGAACCGAGGGTCTCCCGCTTTATCTATGCAAAGCTCAGAACACACACCGTTAGAATAGTAAAAGATCAACAATGCATTCTATATATGGGGGCATGTGGATATAAGAAAAACCATCATATGAAGAGTATAAGGTCTTCAGTGGTAACATTTATGCTGTTGACTGGATTATTTTGTACACTGTACAAATTTGTTTAACAAGAGATCGAAGAAAGGCCATTTTCGTTAATAAATTTTTCAAAATTGTGTATTGGTGGCTGTAGTGATTGGGAATCAGCAAATAACAGCCCTTTCCATTGAAGTGTTGGTTGAGGCAGTCGTCTCTTGATGTTCTCCACATCATTCATCTATGGTTTACTTCAGAAATATCTTCATCACTTTCTTACAAATCTATAATAGGAGTGGCAGAGATGCTGCTTTTTCACACATAGCTCATCAGTTGATTCTTCTTCACCATCTGATATAATTGTGTTGGCACTGGTAGCTTTAATTTCCTTTTCTTCATCACTGTCAGATACAAGAACTGAGTCATCTCATTCATATCCATTTATTGGACCAGCAATTATATTACTTTTTTTCTTCGTGCCATAAAAAATATGAGGATTCATAATATTTGAACTAAAAGGAAATAGATTTTGAAAGCTTCATTTGCCTCATGAAGTGTAGCTATCAAATATATGGTGTACATCAGAAATAAAATTCCAAAATTTGTGCTTTACATATAAAAGAGAGTGTAACTGTATTGAATGTTAGTATGAAACTTTGGACAAATAGCTTTCCTTCTACTCCAGTTGGCACCCATAACCTTACCTATTATGGTCATTATTGTGGTCTATTGTAACCTTCAGGTAACACAACTATTTTGTTTGTAATTAATAAATGGTGTGTATTTCTACAAACTTGTTGTTGACTGAAGATGTGGGCAAGTGTCCATGAAATTAATCTCACAAAGACATAATTGAAGTATTGTCATCATAATGCTTGCATTTGTAACTTAAATATCATCCTACTATTTGTAGGTATGACAGTACTTTTAGTGATTTTCATCCTACAATTTACAATTAATACAGCTGTTTAGTATTATGAAAACATAATATAATTAATTAACACATGTATTGAATGATAGATAAAGTAAACTGCAAAATATAAAAATATTGGTTAAGAAAAAGCAATTTAAGTAAGCCATTAACTTAAATGCTGTAATCTTGAGCAAAATATGTGTTGCCATGGTCAGTTGATGCAGAGTTATCAAAGTATACACATATTTAGTTGCTGGTTGTACATTGTCAAAGTCATAAATGCCTTAGAAATTAATTTGGATTAGTTATTGCTCTTTGGTGTTTTTATTTGGTATGTAATCGCAGTAGGCTATCACAACAATTAAAATAAACACTGTAGCATAATTGATGCTTCATAAAGCATAATAAAAAAATACTACAAATAATCTTTTTTCAATTAATTTTGATGCTGGTGTTATTAAATTCCACCAATCACACATGCGTCAAGCATAAGCTTAAAATGTATTCAAACCAAATAGGTGCTTTTAGTAATTATAAAGATGAACACAGTCTGTTCTGAGTACAATATTGGACAGGGCCTTTTCTGTTTTCTTTGCTATATTAAATTTTTAATGTTTAACAGCAGCCGATTAAAATATTTTACTACTGTACAGCAAAAGAAGACTAAACAGTGAAATTAAACTTCAAGTACTTGTCTTACATTAAGACTTCTCAACCCTATTTATTAATTAAGTCAATTTATTGAAATTAACTCTTCCTTCACACTAGATGTGTATAGGCTAAAGTTTTGGTCAGATAGAACCAAACTGAAAAATTGAATGCCATGGCCGTGATTTCAATCATAGATTTTCCGGTTTCTGTCCAGCTGCTCTTACCCATTGAGCTACAATGGCCAATGTGCTGGCATGACATTAATTCTCCAATTGACACGTATATATACATTTTTTTTCGGCATACCACAAGGGCCTCTCATATTCGAGGTACACTGTTTGCGTCATCTTACTGTTGTAAGTACAAAACCTCAGCCTAATCACGGCTAATGGTAGTTGTCTCATATGTGTATGAGAACTCCTAAGTGGTTACCGGCAAAGTACGAGTCAGTTGGAGAATTTAATGTCATATCGGCACGTTGTCCATAGTAGCACAATGGTAGTACAGTTTGACGGAAACCAGAAGATCCGTGGTTCAAATCGCGGGTATGGCATTGAATTTTTCAGTCTGACTCTACGTTTCCACAATTTAGCCTACACATGGCCAATGTGAAAGAATAATCAATTTCCATTAATTAACCGAATAGTGGTTTACTACACTTCTGGAAATGGAAATAAGAACACATTGACACCGGTGTGTCAGACCCACCATACTTGCTCCGGACACTGCGAGAGGGCTGTACAAGCAATGATCACACGCACGGCACATCGGACACACCGGGAACCGCGGTGTTGGCCGTCGAATGGCGCTAGCTGCGCAGCGTTTGGGCACCACCGCCGTCAGTGTCAGCCAGTTTGCCGTGACATACGGAGCTCCATCGCAGTCTTTAACACTGGTAGCATGCCACGACAGCGTGGACGTGAACCGTATGTGCAGTTGACGGACTTCGAGCGAGGGGGTATAGCAGGCATGCGGGAGGCCTGGTGGACGTACCGCCGAATTGCTCAACACGTGGGGCGTGAGGTCTCCACAGTATATCGATGTTATCGCCAGTGGTCGGCGGAAGGTGCACGTACCCGTCGACCTGTGACCGGACCGCAGCGAAGCACGGATGCACGCCAAGACCGTCGGATCCTACGCAGTGCCGTAGGGGACCGCACCGCCACTTCCCAGCAAATTAGGGACACTGTTGCTCCTGGGGTATCGGCGAGTACCATTCGCAACCGACTCCATGAAGCTGGGCTACGGTCCCGCGCACCGTTAGGCCGTCCTCCGCTCACGCCCCAACATCGTGCAACCCGCCTCCAGTGGTGTCGCGACAGGTGTGACTGGAGGGACGAATGGAGACGTGTCGTCTTCAGCGATGAGGGTCGCTTCTGCCTTGGTGCCAATGATGGTCGTATGCGTGTTTGGCGCCGTGCAGGTGAGCACCACAATCAGGACTGCATACGACCGAGGCGCACAGGGCCAACACCCGGCATCATGGCGTGGGGAGCAATCTTTTACACTGGCCGTACACCTCTGGTGATCGTCGAGGGGACACTAAATAGTGCACGGTACATCCAAACCGTCATCTAACCCATCGTTCTACCATTCCTAGACCGGCAAGTGAACTTGCTGCTCCAATAGGACAATGCACGTCCGCATGTACCCCGTGCCACCCAACGTGCTCTAGAAGGTGTAAGTCAACTAACCTGGCCAGCAAGATCTCCGGATCTGTCCCCCATTGAGCATGTTTGGGACTGGATGAAACGTCGTCTCACGCGGTCTGTACGTCCAGCACGAACGCTGGTCCAACTGAGGCGCCAGCTGGAAATGGCATGGCAAGCCGTTGCATAGGACTGCATCCAGCATCTCTACGAACGTCTCCATGGAGGAGTAGCAGTCTGCATTGCTGCGAAAGGTGGATATACACGGTACTAGTGCCGACATTGTGCATGCTCTGTTGCCTGTGTCTATGTGCTTATGGTTCTGTCAGTGTGATCATGTGATGTATCTGACCCCAGTAATGTGTCAATAAAGTTTCCCCTTCCTGGGACAATGAATTAACGGTGTTCTTATTTCAATTTCCAGGAGTGTATATGAAGCCCGGGCCTTAAAGTACTTACAATATGTAAGTCGCCATTAAGGTAGTTAACTCATGTGCTTATGAGGACTCCTAAGTGGTTTACCAGGAAAACACGAATCAGTTGGAGAATTTAATGTCATATCTGGGTGTTGGCACGTTGGTAGTGCGGCTGGAAGGATACCAGAAGATCCGTGGTTCAAAACCCGTCTATGGCATTGAATTTTTCAGTCTGACTCTACGTTTCCACAATTATAAGTAGTGTTAGTCATAAATTCTGTAAACAGTAATAAAACATCGCAACAGTTCAACGAAATAAAATGTTACAGGCAGAGCCATCTCTAGACACTAAAACGGTGGCGGTAATAAGATTGATTCTTCTTTTGTTCTGTAACACCATTTCTCACATGGAGGAGAATTATATTGGCAGTTGTATCCAGTTATGACGATCAGCTCGTTTAGAATCTCCTTTTCCTGTGTCATAAATGCTACAAATGACATTCGATTTTAAAATCCCGCCCTGGAATTTGTGTGAATGTTTCTGAGTATTTCGACTCACCTGATATTTGGGGAGAGGTTCGTGCATACTAATTTATTTAATTTTGTGTTCTGAGTTTCAATTCCCGTTCATTCCAACTGCAATGCCCATCAATGGTGTGGGTCCTCTATGATTGACTAGAATGGCATATAATTTAAATGGCAGCATACAGCTACCCACATATCAAACATTTATCACTTACTCTGTTGTACACATTTTGTATCCGCATCCAAATATACTCTGATTAAATGTTATTGGAACTTGGAGCAGATAGAAATAATGTTGTTATTTAGGAGTTGGTTGCAAAAATAGTATGGGTACATTGACTTTATTAAAAACAGATATTATATAAGAATACTTGTTATGGTTCACTGATTGTCCGCCAGAGGTGAAGTGCTTTACAACCAACAAGTGATCCTTTACCTGGTGCGCCTTCTTGCCGGGAGATGGCCCTGCAAGTTATACGTTTTGCAGTGAAGGTGTTGTATTAATATTTAAAGAATCTGTTAAGAAATTATAATTATTATTCTCAGCAGTTGCTGATTATTATATGCTTTTCTTAAACCTGAAAATTATTAGCAGCTAAAGTGAAAACTGGTAGAGTAGGAAACGAGCAAATAATTGTTTCGCGGAAATGAAACCTTCTGCAGCATGTATTCCTCCTGAGATTTGAGATTTCTGTGCATTGGGCTTTTGTCAATTAAATTCAGTAAGTTTTGGTTTTGTTGGAACTTGCAATCAATTATAATGAAGAGTACACTTGTTCATTGTTTTCTATTCTCACCAAGGGCTGGTCCCACACTGCTTTCAGTTGCCATGTATAAATTGACAGAGACACATGAGTTGACCGTCTTTCGGGAGAGAGATTCTTCGTTCTTGTACGGGCTATTGAGCAGCCAAATAACGAATACTCGTTTAAGATGTAATGAAAAGATAGAAAAATTCAATACAAAGCAAGGGATCTGAACCGAGGATCTCCTGTTCTATCTATGCAAAACTCGGAATACACACACGGTTAGAATAGCTACAAAATGAGAATGAACATTGCCTTGGCCAATAATGTTCATGCCCTCTTTGCGCTGCCAGTTCGAGAGAAATGGGAGAGATTCCTGTATTTGTCTCATTGTATCGCCCTAACAAAGGCTGTGAGATGTACATACGTGTGCTGAGAGCGAAGTACATTCGATATTTCGGCATTTGTGTAAAAACATATACAGTGATTATCGTGTGGTGCCATAAAATGAACTTTGAACCTTTACAGCCCAAACATGTATACTGTTAATGTAAAAACATTTTTCCCCAGTATTATTGTTAAGGTTGCATTATGAAACTTATAAGCATTTGTCAAATTAAGAAAAGAGTAATTTTAATTAAAAATAATATTTTGTTACTTTGAAGTAACAATGGGCCACAAAGGCTACAGCAGAAATTACTTAAGGCATTACAAAGAGAGGAATCAAAATGAAAGCTATACCCAATAACTAGCTTTTTACTGTTCATTTCTCTATGAAATTCCAAACAATGTACTAAATCATAAAATTACAGTTCTGTATAGGCTATTGAAACATTTATGAAAGATCTACAATGCATTCTAAATCTGGGGGTATGTGGATATAAGAAAAACCATCATATGAAGAGTATAAGGTCTTCAGTGGTAACATTTATGCTGTTGACTGGATTATTTTGTACACTGTACAAATTTGTTTAACAAGAGATCGAAGAAAGGCAATTTTCGTCAATGAATTTTTCAAAATTGTGTATTGGTGGCTGTAGATAATCAGAATCTGCAAATAACAGCCCTTCCATTGAAGTGTTGGTTGAACCAGTCGTCTGTTGATGTTCTCCACATCATTTATATATGGTTTGCTTCAGAAATATCTTCATCACTTTCTTCCAAATCTAGAACAGGAGTGGCAGAGATGCTGCTTTTTTACACATAGCTCATCAGTTTACTCTTCTCCAACTTCTGATATAATTGTGTTGGCACTGGTAGCTTTAGTCTCCTTTTCTTCATCACTGTCAAATACAAGAACTGAGTCATCTCATTTATATCCATTTATTGGACCAGCAATTATATTATTTTTATTCTTCGTGCCATAAAAAATATGAGGATTCATAATATTCGAACTAAAAGGAAATAGATTTTGGAAGCTTTTTTTGGCTCATGAAGTGTAGCTATCAAATATATGGTGTATATCAGAAATAAAATTCCAACATTTATGCTTTACATATAAAAGAGAATGTAATTGTATTGAATGTTAGTCTGAAATTTTGGACAAATAGCTTTCCTTCTACTCCAGTTTGCACCCATAACCTTACCTATTATGGCCATTATTGTGGTCAATTGTAACTTTCAGGTAACACAACTATTTTGTTTGTAATTAATAAATGGTGTGTATTTCTACAAACTTGTTGTTGACTGAAGATGTGGGCAAGTGCCCATGAAATTAATCTCACAAAGACATACTTGAAGTATTGTCATCATAATGCTTGCATTTGTAACTTAAATATCATCCTACTATTTGAAGGTATGACAGTACTTTTAGTGATTTGCATCCTACAATTTACAATTAATACAGCTGTTTAGTCTTATGAAAACATAATATAATTAATTAACACATCTATTGAATGATTGATCAAGTAAGCTGCAAAATATAGAAATATTGGTAAAGAAAAAGCAATTTAAGTAAGCCGTTAACTTAAATGCTGTAATCTTGAGCAAAATATGTGTTGCCATGGTCAGTTGATGCAGAGTTATCAAAGTATACACATATTTAGTTGCTGGTTGTACATTGTCAAAGTCATAAAAGCCTTAGAAATTAATTTGGATTAGTTATTGCTGTTTGGTGTTTTTATTTGGTATGTAATGGCAGTAGGCTATCACAACAGATAAAATGAACACTGTAGCATAATTGATGCTTCATAAGGCATAATAAAAAACAACTACAAATAATCTTTTTTCAGTTAATTTTGATGCTGGTGTTATTAAATTCCACCAATCACACATGCGTCAAGCATAAGCTTAAAATGTATTCAAACCAAATAAGTGCTTTTAGTAATTATAAAGATGAACACAGTCTGTTCTGAGTACAATATTAGACAGGGCCTTTTCTGTTTGCTTTGCTATATTAAATTGTTAATGTTTAACAGCAGCAGATTAAAATATTTTACTACTCTACAGCAAAAGAAGCCTAAACAGTGAAATTAAACATCAAGTACTTGCCTTACATTAAGACTTCTAACCCCGTTTATTAATTAAGTTAATTTATTGAAATTAACTATTCCTTCACACTAGATGTGTATAGGCTAAAGTTTTGGACAGATAGAACCAAACTGAAAAATTCAATGCCATGACCGTGATTTCAATGATAGATTTTCCGGTTTCCGTCCAGCTGCTCTTACCCATTGGGCTACAATGGCCAATGTGCCGGCATGACATTAATTCTCCAATTGACACGTATATATACATTTTTTTTCGGCATACCACAAGGGCCTCTCATATTCGCGGTACACTGTTTGAGTCATCTTACTGTTGTAAGTACAAAACCTCAGCCTAATCACGGCTAATGGTAGTTGTCTCATATGTGTATCAGAACTCCTACGTGGTTACCGGGAAAATACGAGTCAGTTGGAGAATTTAATGTCATATCGTCACGTTGGCCATAGTAGCACAATGGTAGTACAGTTTGACGGAAACCAGAAGATCCGTGGTTCAAATCGCGGGTATGGCATTGAATTTTTCAGTCTGACTCTACGTTTCCACAATTTAGCCTACACATGGCCAATGTGAAAGAATAATCAATTTCCATTAATTAACCGAATAGTGGTTTACTATATGAAGCCCGGGCCTTAAAGTACTTACAATATGTAAGTCGCCATTAAGGTAGTTAACTCATGTGCTTATGAGGACTCCTAAGTGGTTTACCAGGAAAACACGAATCAGTTGGAGAATTTAATGTCATATCTGGGCGTTGGCACGTTGGTAGTGCGGCTGGAAGGATACCAGAAGATCCGTGGTTCAAAACCCCTCTATGGCATTGAATTTTTCAGTCTGACTCTACGTTTCCACAATTATAAGTAGTGTTAGTCGTAAATTCTGTAAACAATAATAAAACATCGCAACAGTTCAACGAAATAAAATGTTACAGGCAGAGCCATCTCTAGGCACTAAGACGGTAGCGGTAATAAGATTGATTCTTCTGTTGTTCTGTAACACCATTTCTCACATGGAGGAGAATTATATTTTCAGTTGTATCCAGTTATGACGATCAGCTCGTTTAGAATCTCCTTTTCCTCTGTCATAAATGCTACAAATGACATTCGATTTTAAAATCCCGCTCTTGAATTTGCGTGAACGTTTCTGAGTATTTCGAATCACCTGATATTTGGGGAGAGGTTCCTGCATACTAATTTATTTAATTTTGTGTTCTGAGTTTCAATTCCTGTTCATTCCAACTGCAATGCCCATCAATGGTGTGGGTCCTCTATGATTGACTAGAATGGCATATAATTTAAATGGCAGCATACAGCTACCCACATTTCCAACATTTATCACTTACTCTGTTGTACACATTTTGCATCCGCATCCAAATATACTCTGATACATTTTTTTCTAAACCGTTATTGGAACTTGGAGCAGTAATTTACGTCCGATCCAACGTTAAGTTATATCGGACGTTGAATGAATTGGGTGAAATGGTGCTCAAATGAGTCCAGGGTGCATGGAGCTTAGAGTTCCCGACATTCGTCTTGAAGGACAAGGGAAAACCCCGGAAAAAAACCTTATGCAGGTAACTCACCCTGACCGAGATTCGAACTCGGCACTTTTTGAACGTGAGGCAGACATGCCACCATCTACGCTACCGAGGCGGGCATGAGCAACCTGCAATAGTTTTTCCACAAAGGTAAAAATGTGAAAGAAACATTATTATTATTATTATTATTATTATTATTATTATTATTATTATTATTATTATTATTATTATTATTATTATTATTATTATTATTATTATTATTATTATTATTATTATTATTATTATTATTATTATTATTATTATTATTATTATTATTATTATTATTATTATTATTATTATTATTATTATTATTATTATTATTATTATTATTATTATTATTATTATTATTATTATTATTATTATTATTATTATTATTATTAATATTATTATTATTATTATTATTCTTATTATTATTATTATTATTATTATTATTATTATTATTATTATTATTATTATTATTATTATTATTATTATTATTATTATTATTATTATTATTATTATTATTATTATTATTATTATTATTATTATTATTATTATTATTATTATTATTATTATTATTATTATTATTATTATTATTATTATTATTATTATTATTATTATTATTATTATTATTATTATTATTATTATTATTATTATTATTATTATTATTATTATTATTATTATTATTATTATTATTATTATTATTATTATTATTATTATTATTATTATTATTATTATTATTATTATCATTATTATTATTATCATTATTATTATTATCATTATTATTATTATCATTATTATTATTATCATTATTATTATTATCATTATTATTATTATCGTTATTATTATTATCGTTGTTATTATTATCATTGTTATTATTATTATTATTATTATTATTATTATTATTATTATTATTATTATTATTATTATTATTATTATTATTATTATTATTATTATTATTATTATTATTATTATTATTATTATTATTATTATTATTATTATTATTATTATTATTATTATTATTATTATTATTATTATTATTATTATTATTATTATTATTATTATTATTATTATTATTATTATTATTATTATTATTATTATTATTATTATTATTATTATTATTATTATTATTATGTGAAAGAAACAGTATTAGGCACCCTAAAAATGTTTCAGCATATGTGCATCACACAGAGTACATATAATTTTTAAAAATAAATAATTCAAATAAAGAAACCTTTTTCTCTGCAATAGTGTTCCTATTATGTGTCAATGCGGTTCCTTGATATATAATAGCAAAATAAAATATTTTCCGCCACTTTAAAAATACTATCCGATATTCGGCTCCTCACCCCAATACTATTAATAACCACAAGAAAGAAGAATTCTAGAAAGATCCAGCAAAAGTTGGAGGGAGCAAGACTTTGTAGCCGGAACAGGCTAATAACCTAAACCGTGATGAAGCAGAAATAAAGCTTTTAATCATATTTTAAAAAATGTCGCATTGTTTAATCAGCGCCATCTATAAGACGACAAAGGGTGCATCAGGAAAAACATTCATCAGCCGCATAGAACGGTTATGTATCTCTAGATATTAGATGAAAGTTATATGTCGGGAGAGGTGTACTTACTTAGCTTCTCCCACTTCCAAAAATTATATGTTCATATGTAAAGCTACTAATTGCTCGGGCTTCTAATGTGACTCACCCAAACAGTCACAACTTATAGCCATTTTTGCGGACTTCTATTTTACCTGTGATATAATGATATATTTATAACTATTAGATATATACCGCTATAGAACATAATGCACATTTATTTCGTGAATTTTATAAAGATCCTTCATAATTGATAATTGTTTGGCTACTATTTCATAACATGTCTACAAAGACAGAAGATATTTGTTAGACTGTATAATGTTACCTATGCTGCCATCTGTGGAAATGAGCTCAAACTCCAAGAGACATTTCCGCTCTCTGTCCTTTGATCCCGATGGTACAATAACTGTAACCTCACGAAATTCTTCAAATCTAGAAACCTACACCATTTCCATCCTAAAAAAATCCCGTAAAGTTATAATTTAATACTATTTATGAAACAGTTAATTCCATTTGAAATATGGTAAACTTGAAGTCCAAGACATTTGCGTTTCTAACACATCTGTCTATGAAAGTGTATCCTACTCGATCTCTCACTCGAAACATGAATTCAAAACCGCTTTAAGAAATTCGTAGACCTGATGTAAATTGCATTGCTATTACGCTATTATTCGCCTCATTTTCTCTCTCTTACTCACACGTAAATGTTATTGTATAACAATTATTCAACTATTCTTCATCATGTTCTCTCTGTCTCGACACATATTATTGTGACATAGTAGGGAAATGAGCGTAAGTCCTTACTATTTCTCTACCATCAAAGCTTCAATATAAACATTTACCGAGTTGACACATTAATATCTTAACAAAGAGCTCAAAATTTAGAAAAAAGACTGAAGTTCTTACCCTAGTTAATATGAAGGTTAGTCTAGAATAGTGAACTCGGTTGTGGCACTTATTGCTGAAAGAGGCAAGGAATATTTATCAGACGTGTAAATGATCTTGATAATTTCATAGCAAAGGTTATATTTATGGGACACTGTCTGTTTTGCCATTCGCTAAGTAGTTACAGAAACCGTTGGAAGCGATTACATGGAAACAAACTATTACACCAGTAAGTTTCTTATTATATACCTACGTCATACATCATGACCAGGTGCGTATGGAGGATATGACAAAATTTAAGAGAGAATGTCTGTTGTATCGAGAACTTGGTAGATACATAAACTGTTTGAAACCATTAAATGGAAGTGAAATATTACATTAGTAAGTTTCTTAATATGAAGCTATTTTATATTTCACGTTCCAGGCCGTTTGGAGGATGTGGCTAAATTTACGAGACTCTGAATTTTACCGTCATTGGTAGTTACAGAAACTGTCGGAAGCCATTAGATGGAAACAAAATATTACATCAGTAAGTGTCTCATTATGTACTGTTCGTCCGTTCTCTCTCCGGCGCTGACATTTCTCGAGAGGGGGAAGCAGGCTGTTGCCAGTTCTTTAGCGGGTATTTCAAGTAGAGGAATAATGCGTACTGTAAATATTTCAGTAATTGCATATTACACGAACCAGGAGCCATATTCTTATAATAGCGATAATAATAGGACTTACGAACATTAAAAATCGTAATTCACGCACGCAAAATATAAGTAAAGAAAGTTTACCAGCGCAAGCAGCTATAACCACGTGGCTCAAATAAATTTAACCTGGCAACACAGTGTTGGGTTCGGGAGTCACGCATAGCAGCGTAAATGCTGATTGGCGCTAGCAGACAGTTTTAACTTCCTGACCACAAAACCAGAAGTAAAGATTCCCAGTACCACCAACAGATGCTGTTAGTGTGTGTGAAAGGTGTGAACGAAATATTCGAATAGAGTGGTGTTGTAATAAATATCATGCATGATAATGAAATTGAAAGTTGTATTTCAGTGTTTTAAAGCTAATATAATCCTATATTTTCATTCTAAAGATAACTTTTAGGATACGTTTACAATTGCTCATTACTGTATGCTGGTACTACTAACCTCCCCCCTCCACCTCTTGCAATCCCAAAACATCAGAGCCGGAGATACAACGGCCGGACTATAGCTAGGTTATATTTCAAGATCCGGTGCGTATGGTGGATGTGGCTACGCTTATGAGAGACTCTCTGTTTGCCAGAAATGAGGTACCTACAGAAACTGTTAGAAGAAATTAGATGGAAAAAGATATTATATCAGTTTCTCATTCTGTACCTACGTTATACTTCTCGATCAAGTGCGTATGGTGGGTGTGGCTTCGCTTATGAGAGACTCTCTGTTTGCCAGAAATGAGGTACTTACAGAAACCGTTGTAGGACATTGGATGGATAAAAAATATTACATCAGTAAGTGTCTTATGCACCTACGATATAATTCGCAATCCGGTGTGTATGGTGGATGTGGCTTCGCTTATGAGAGACTCTCTGTTTGCCAGAAATGAGGTACTTACAGATACTGTTGGAGGACATTAAATGGATACAAAATATTACATCAGTAAGTGTCTGATTATGTACCTACGTTATATTTCTCGATCCGGTGCGTATGGTGAATGTGCCTAGGCTTATGAGAGACTCTCTGTTTGCCAGAAATGAGGTACTTACAGAAACTCTTAGAGGACATTAGATGGAAACAAAATATTACAACAGTAAATGTCCCATTATGTAGCTACGTTATATTTCTCGAACCGATTCGTATGTTGGTTGGAGCTAACCTTATGAGAGACTCTCTGTTTGCCAGAAATGAGGTACTTACAGAAACTCTTAGAGGACATTATATGGAAACAAAATATTACATCAGTAAGTGTCTCATTATGTAGCTACGTTATATTTCTCGATTCGGTGTGTATGGAGGATGTACCTAAGCTTATGGGAGACTCTCTGTTTGCCAGAAATTAGGTAGTTATAGAAACTGTCGGAAGCAAAACATTACATCAGTAAGAGTCTATTATGTACAAACATTATATTTCTCGATCCGGTGCGTATCGAGGATGTGGCTAAGCTTATGAGGAACTCTCTGTTGTGTCAGAAATTAGGTAGTTATAGAAACTGTCGGAAGCAAAACATTACATCAGTAAAAGTCTATTATGTACAAACATTATATTTCTCGATCCGTTGCGTATGGTGGATGTGGCTAAGCTTATGAGAGACTCTCTGTTTGCCAGAAACGAGGCACTTACAGAAACTGTTGGAAGACATTATATGGAAACAAAATATTACATCAGTAAGTGTCTCATTATGTAGCTACGTTATATTTCTCGATCCGGTGCGTATGGTGCATGTGGCTACGCTTATGAGAGACTCTCTGTTTCCAAGAAATGAGGTACTTACAGAAACCGTTGGAGCACATTGGATGGATACAAAATATTACATCAGTAAGTGTCTCATTATGTAGTTACGTTATATTTCACAATCCGGTGCGTATGGTGGATGTGGCTACGCTTATGAAAGACTCTCTGTTTGCCAGAAACGATGTACTTACAGAAACTGTTGGTAGACATTATATGGAAACAAAATATTACATCAGTAAGTGTCTCATTATGTAGCTACGTTATATTTCTCGATGTGGTGCGTATGGTTTATGTGGCTACGCTTATGAGAGACACTATGTTTGCCAGAAATTAGGTACTTACAGAAACTGTTGGAGCACATTGGATGGATACAAAATATTACAACAATAGGTGTCTCACTATGTAGCTACGTTATATTTCTCGAACCGATTCGTATGGTGGTTGTAGCTAACCCTATGAGAGACTCTCTGTTTTCCAGAAATGAGGTACTTACAGAAACTGTTAGAGGACATTAGATGGAAACAGAATTATACATCAGTAAGTTTCTCATTATGTAGGTACGTTATATTTCACAATCCGGTGCCTATGGTGGATGTGAAATGAAATGTATAGTGTTTAACGCCCGCTTTTACTACATATGGCACCGCAGGCGGTGACACTGACGATGCAAGAGAGGAAGATGAAGCACGGGTGGAATGAGATGGAGGGGGAAACCGGAGGTCCCGGAGAAAACCTGCCCCAACGCCATGTTGTCCACCACAAATCTCACTTTGCGGTCGCGTGTGATCGAACCCGGGACGCCTTGGTGAGAGCCAAGCGGTCTAACCACTGAGCCACGGCGTAGCCAATGGTGGATGTGGCTACGCTTATGAAAGACTCTCTGTTTGCCAGAAATGAGGTACTTACAGAAACTCCTAGAGGACATTAAGTGGATACAAAATATTACATCAGTAATTGGAGCACATTGGATGGATACAAAATATTACATCAGTAAATGTCTTATGTACCTACGTTATATTTCACAATCCGGTGCGTATGGTGGATGTGGCTATGTTTATGAAAGACTCTCTGTTGTGCCAGAAATGAGGTACTTACAGAAACTGTTGGACATTAGATGGAAACAAAATATTACATCAGTAGGTGTCTTATGTACCTACGTTATATTTCACGATCCAAATCGTATGGTGGATGGTGCTAAGCTAATGAGAGACCCTCTGCATGGCAGAAATGAGGTACTTACAGAAACTCTTGGAGGTCATTAGATGGATACCAAATATTACATCAGTAAGTGTCTCATTATGTAGCTACGTTATATTTCTCGATCCGATGCGTATGGTGGATGTGGCTACGCTTATGAGAGACTCTCTGTTTGACAGAAATGAGGTACTTACAGAAACTGTTGGAGGATATTAGATGGATACAAAATATTACATCAGTAAGTGTCTCATTATGTAGCTACGTTATATTTCTCGATGTGGTGCGTATGGTGGATGTGGCTACGCTTATGAGAGACTCTCTGTTGTGCCAGAAATGAGGTACTTACAGAAACTGTTGGTGGACATTAGATGGATACAAAATATTACATCAGTAAGTGCCTCATTATGTAGCTACGTTATATTTCTCGATCCGGTGCGTATGGTGTATGTGGCTACGCTTATGAAAGACTCTCTGTTGTGCCAGAAATGAGGTACTTACAGAAATTGTTGGACATTAGATGGAAACAAAATATTACATCAATAGGTGTCTTATGTACCTACGTTATATTTCACGATCCAAATCGTATGGTGGATGGTGCTAAACTAATTAGAGACCCTCTGCATGCCAGAAATGTGGTACTTACAGAAACTCTTGGAGGACATTAGATGGATGCCAAATAATACATCAGTAAGTGTCTCATTATGTAGCTACGTTATATTTCTCGATAACGTGCGTATGGTGGATGTAGCTACGCTTACTAGAGACTCCCTGTTTGCCAGAAATGAGGTACTTACAGAAACTGTTGGAGGACATTAGATGGAAACAAAATATTACATCAGTAGGTGTCTTATGTACCTACGATATATTTCACGATCGAAATCGTATGGTGGATGGTGCTAAGCTAATGAGAGACCCTCTGCATGCCAGAAATGAGGTACTTACAGAAACTCTTGGAGGACATTAGATGGATACCAAATATTACATCAGTAAGTGTCTCATTATGTAGCTACGTTATATTTCTCAATCCGATGCGTATGGTGGATATGGCTAAGCTTATGAGAGACTCTCTGCTTGCCATAAATGAGGAACCTACAGAAACCTTTAGAAGACATTAGATGGAAAATAATATTACATCAGTAAGTGCCTCATTATGTGGCTACGTTATATTTCTCGATCCGGTGCGTATGGTGGATGTGGCTAAGCTTATCCGAGACTGTCTGTTGTTTCAGAAATTAGGTAGTTATAGAAACTGTCGGAAGCAAAACATGACATCAGTGTCTGTTATGTAGCTACATTATATTTCACGATCCGGTGCGTATGGAGGATGTGGCTACGCTTATGAGACACTCTCTGTTGTGCCAGAAGTAAAGTACTTACAGAAACTGCTGGAGGACATTAGATGGAAACAAAATATTATATCAGAAAGTGTCTATTATGTACCTGCGTTATATTTCACGATCCGGTGCGTATGGGGGATGTTGCTACGCTTTTGAGAGGCTATCTATTGTGCCAGAAATTAGATAGTTATAGAAACTGTCGGAAGACACTAGAGGGAAGCAAAATATTACATCAGTAATTGTCTCAATATGTAGCTACGTTGCATTTGACAATCCGGTGCGTATGGTGGATGTGGCTACGCTTATGAGAGACTCTCTGTTTCCAAGAAATGAGGTACTTACAGAAACCGTTGGAGCACATTGGATGGACACAAATATTACATCATCAAGTGTCTCATTATGTACCTACGTTATATTTCACGATGCACTGCTTATGGAGGACGTGCCTACGCCTATGAGAGACTCTCTGTTGTGCCAGAAATGAGGTACTTACAGAAAATGTTGGAGGACATTACATGGAAACAAAATATTATATCAGTAAGTGCCTCATTATGTAGCTACGTTATATTTCACTATCCGCTGCGTATCGAGCATGTGGCTAAGCTTATGAGAGACTCTCTGTTGTACCAGAAATTAGGTAGTAATAGAAACTGTCGGAAGCAAAACATTATATCAGTAAGTGTCTATTATGTACAAACATTATATTTCACGATCCGGTGTGTATCGAGAATGTGGCTAAGCTTATGAGAGACTCTCTGTTGTGCCAGAAATTAGGTATTTATAGAAACTGTCGGAAGCAAAACATTACATCAGTAAGTGTCTATTATGTAGCTACATTATATTTCACGATCCGGTGCGTATGGAGGATGTGGATACGCTTATGAGAGACTCTCTGTTGTGCCAGAAGTGAGGTACTTACAGAAACTGTTGGAGGACATTAGATGGAAACAAAATATTATATCAGTGTCTATTATTTACCTGCGTTATATTTCAAGATCCGGTGCGTATGGAGGATGTGGCTACGCTTATCAGACACTCTCTGTTGTGCCAGAAATTAGGTAGTTATAAAAACTGTCGGAAGACACTAGAGGGAAACAAAATATTACATCAGTAAGTGTCTCATTATGTACCTACGTTATATTTTACGATCCGGTGCGTATGGCGGATGTGGCTACGCTTATGAGAGACTTTCTGTTGTGCCAGAAATTAGGCAGTTACAGAAATTGCTGGAGGACATTGTTGGATACAAATATTACATCATCAAGTGTCTCATTATGTACCTACGTTATATTTCACGATTAAGTGCGTATGGAGGATGTGGCTACGCTTATGAGAGACTTTCTGTTGTGCCAGAAATGAGGTACTTACAGATACTGTTGCAGGACATGATATGGATACAAATTATTACATCAGTAAGTGCCTCATTATGTAGCTACGTTATATTACCCGATCCGGTGCGTATGGTGAATGTGGCTACGCTTATCAGAGACTCTCTGTTTGCCAGAAATTAGGTACTTACAGAAACTGTTGGAGGACATTTGATGGAAAAAAAAATATTACATCAGTAAGTGTCTTATGCACCTAAGTTATATTTCACGATCCAATGCGTACGGAGGATGTGACTAAGCTTATCAGAGGCTCTCTGTTTGCCAGAAATTAGGTAATTACAGAAACTGTTTAGGACATTCGATGGATAGAAAATATTACATCAGTAAGTGTCTTATGCACCTACGTTATATTTCACAATCCGGTGTGTATGGTGGATGTGTCTAAGCTTATGAGAGACCCTCTGTTTGTCAGATATGAGCTCCTTACAGAAACTGTTGGAGGACATTATATGGATACAAAATATTACATCAGGAAGTGTCTCATTATGTAGCTACGTTATATTTCACGATCCGATTTGTATGGAGGATGTGGCTAAGCTTATGAGAGGCTCTCTGTTTGCCAGATATGAGGTACTTAGAGAAACTGTTGGAGGACATTAGATGTATACAAAATATTACATCAGTCAGTGCCTCATTATGTAGCTACGCTATATTTCTCGATCCGGTGCGTATGGTGGTTGTAGCTAAGCTTATGAGAGACTCTCTGTTTGCCAGAAATGAGGTACTTACAGAAACTGTTGGAGGACATTAGATGGAAGCAAAATATTACATCAGTAGGTGTCTCATTATGTAGCTACGTTATATTTCTTGATCCGGTGCGTATGGTGGTTAAGGCTAAGCTTATGTGAGACTGTTTGCCAGAAATGAGGTACCTACATAAACTGCTGGAGAACATTAGACGGAAACAAACTATTACATCAGTAAGTGTCTTATATACCTACGTTATATTTCACGATCCGGTACGTATGGAGGATGTGGCTAAGTTATGAAAGACTCTCTGTTTTGCCAGAAATTAGGTAGTTACAGAAATTGCTGGAGGACATTAGATGGATACAAATATTACATCATCAAGTGTCTCATTATGTACCTACATTATATTTCACGATTAGGTGCGTATGGAGGATGTGGCTAAGCTTATGAGAGTCCCTTTGTTGTGCCATATATGAGGTACTTACAGAAACTGTTGGAAGACATTAGATCCAAACAAAATATTACACAGTATGTGTCTTATATACCTACGTTATGTTTCACGTTCCGGTGCGTATGGTGGATGGGGCTAAGCTTATGAGAGACGCTCCGTATGCAGAAATGAGGTACCTTCAGAAGCTCTTGGCGGCCATTAGATGGATACAAAATAATACATCAGTAAGTGTCTCATTATGTAGCTACGTTGTATTTCACGATACGAAGTGTATGGAGGATGTGGCTAAGCTTATGTGAGAACCTCCGTTTGACAGAAATGAGGTACTTACAGAAACTGTTGGAGGATATTAGAGGGATACAAAGTATTGCAACAGTAAGTTCCTCATTATGTAGTTACGTTATATTTCGCGAACCGATGCATATTGTGGATGTGGCTACGCTTATCAGAGACTCTCTGTTTGCCAGAAATGAGGTACTTACAGAAACTGTTGTAGGACATTGGATGGATACAAATTATTATATCAGTAAGTTTCTTTTGCACCTACGTTGTATTTCACGATCCAATGCGTACGGAGGATGTCGCTAAGCTTATCAGAGACTCTCTGTTTGCCAGAAATGAGGTAATTACAGAAACTGTTTAGGACATTGGATGTATGGAAAATATTACATCAGTAAGTTTCTCATTATGTAGCTACGTTATATTTCACAATCCGGTGTGTATGGAGGATGTGGCTAAGCTTATGAGAGGCTCTCTGTTTGCCAGAAATGAGGTACTTACAGAAACTGTTGGACTACATTAGATGTATACAAAATATTTCATCAGTCAGTGGCTCATTATGTAGCTACATTATATTTCTCGATCCGGTGCGTATGGTGCATGCTGCTACGCTTATGAGATTCTCTCTGTTTGCCAGAAATTAGGTACTTACAGAAACTGTTGGAGAACATTAGATGGATACAAAATATTACATCAGTCAGTGCCTCATTATGCAGCTACGTTATATTTCTCGATCTGGTGCGTATGGTGGATGTTGCTACGCTTATGAGATTCTCTCTGTTTGCCAGAAATTAGGTCCTTACAGAAACTGTTGGAGAACATTAGATGGATACAAAATATTACATCAGTCAGTG
Organism: Mantis religiosa; assembly: GCA_030765055.1. NCBI lineage: Eukaryota > Metazoa > Arthropoda > Insecta > Mantodea > Mantidae > Mantis > Mantis religiosa. Next base: position 1,456,174 of record JAUKNK010000077.1, on the reverse strand, counting down.
TCTCATTATGTAGCTACGTTATATTTCTCGATCCGGTGCGTACGGTGGTTGTAGCTAAGCTTATGAGAGACTCTATGTTTCCCAGAAATGAGGTACTTACAGAAACTGTTAGAAGATATTAGATGGAAACAAAATATTACATCAGTAAGTGTCTTATATACCTACGTTATGTTTCACGATCCCGTGTGTATGGAGGATGTGCCTAAACTTATGAGAGACTCTCTGTTTGCCAGAAATGAGGTACTTACAGAACATTTGGAGGACATTCGATGGATACAAACATTATATCATAAGTGTCTTATTATATACCTTCGTTATATTTAACACCACTATCACAGACAAACGTAGGGAACAGTAAATGTGATGTACTAAATTTCCTAGATGGGCTCAAGAACTTTGTTCTAGCGTCGAATATACGAATGGAATTGCTTTGCGTGTGATGTCTGTCAATAATTTACATTTTCTAATTTAGCATCTTTTATACTGGTCGCCAAATTAGAATGTGATTGACAGTTAGTAAGCACGTGGAAAAGCGCTGTAAATAAGCACGAGGGGATATTTACGTCATAACGGTTGCCGTAGTAACCATTAGAATTTCCAATTAGATTCGAGACGTTTCCATAACAATGTTAGATGCTATACCTTGGTTGCCGATATTCTAACAGTTGTGTAGCATGACCTGCGGGCGGGCGAGCAGTAAACACGATATCTTGGCTTTTGTTTCTCTTCTGTTAACGCTGCGTAAACAGAATTCCCTCACGTATGCAACAGTTAGAGATCCTGTACTGGCAAGTTACTTTGCATTTTATTTGTGGCAATTTCCTTGGTTTACGTGTGCCTGAGTCCGTGTAACTGTGCGCCTGTTGTGGTCATTTGCAATTGCGTTTCATGAATGTTTAGTTATTTCTAAATATAGTGACAAGCGAAAACCTGAACGTGCTCGGGAACCAAATAAAACTATATTTGGTAAAGGTATTGCAATTAAAGGACATTCACGGGAAATAATATTCTCTGTGAGAGAATACTTCGGTGAGGAGAAATTGAAAGAGTAGTCTAGGTGCTTGATAAGACTTCGCGTGCTGTAGGTATCAGTAAGGGCATTAAGGCTAAGACTGGCAAAGAAAAGCGTTTTAAAGAATAAAGTTAGACATTGGGTTATAAATTAGAAGCTCCCGGAAAAAATTATGTAAGCAGCATTTTCCCAACTCAATAAGCATCAGAATGTCGCAGGTATGCCTCTTTTGTTACGATGATCTTTACATTGATGTGTTCTTGCATGTTCTAGCGTTTGCCTGTAGATCCATGACTGTACTATTGTCTTTGTGTGCAGTATAGTAAATAATAATAACAATAATAATAAATAATAATAAAATACCCATTGCAATCTCAACTGAATCACCTTCGAACGCGTAATCCTCTCGCAGACTCCACGTGGCAGCAACAAGCGGCAACGCTGCCTCTCTCTCCGTACGAAATGTCAATCACTTTCTAGATTGACGACCAGTATAGTTTAACCTAATTATTTTTATATAGTCAGAAGAAAAGGAAAATGCAAGTGGGTAACATATTATAATTATATTTTTATATAAAGAAGTTTGCACTGAATAATGTAAGGTTCTTTAAATGCATATTGTTACAATCCAATATTAGGTACCCTAAATATGTTTCAGCATATGTGCATCACTTAGTGTACATATAATTTTTTTAAATAAATTATTCAAATAAAGAAACCTTTTTCTTTATTACGCTGCTATAGTGTTCCTAATATGTGTCAATGCGGTTCCTTGATATATAATAGAAAAATAAGATATCATTTTCCGCCACTTTAAAAATACTATCCGATATTCGACTCCTCACCCTTATACTATTAATAACAACAAGAACGAAGAATTCTAGGAAGATCGAGTAAAAGTTGGAGGGAGCAAGACTTTGGAGCCGGAGCAGGCTAATAACCTAAACCGTGATGAAGCATAAATAAAGCTTTTAATAATACTTTTAAAAATGTCGCATTGTTTAATCAGCGCCATCTATAAGACGACAAAGAGTGCAACAGGAAAAACATTCATCAGCTGCATAGAATGGCTATGTATCTCTAGATATTAGATGAAAGTTATATGTGGGAAGAGCTGTACTTACTCAGCACTCCCACTTCCAAAAATTACATGTTGATATTGTAAGCTACTTATTGGTGGTGCTTCTAATTTGACTCACCCAAACAGTCACAACTTATAGCCATTCTTGCGGACTTCTATTTTACCTGTGATATAATGATATATTTATTACTATTAGATATATACCGCTATAGAACATACTGCACATTTATCTCCTGAATTTTATAAAGATCCTTCATAATTGATAATTGTTTGGCTACTATTTCATAACACGTCTACAAAGACAGAAGATAATTGTTAGACTGGATAATGTTAACTGTGCTGCCATCTCTGGAAATAAGCTCAAACTCCAAGAGATGCCCCCGCCCTCTGTCCTTTCATCCCGATGGTACAATAACTGTAACCTCACGAAATTCTTCAAATCTAGAAACCTACACCATTTCCATCCTAAAAAATCTCGTAAAGTTATGGTTTAATACTATTTATGAAACAGTTAATTCCATTTGAAATTAGGTAAACTTGGAGTCCAAGACATTTGCGTTTCTAACACATCTGTCTATGAAAGTGTATCCTACTCGATCTCTCACTCAAAACATGAAATCAAAACCGCTTTAAGAAATCCGTAGACCTGATATAAATTGCATTGCTATCACGCTATTATTCACCTTATTTTCTCTCTCTTATTCACACGTAAATGTTATTGTATTACAATTATTCAACTATTCTTCATCATGCTCTCTCTGTCTCGACACATACTATTGTGACATAGTAGGAACATGAGCGTAAGTCCTTACTATTTCTCTACCATCAAAGCTTCAATATAAATATTTACCAAGTTGACACATTAATATCTTACCAAAGGGCTCAAAATTAAGGAAAAAGACTGAAGTTCTTACCCTAGTTAATATGAAGGTTAGTCTAGAATAGTGAACTCGGTTGTGGCACTTATTGCTGAAAGAGGCAAGGAATATTTATCATACCTGTAATAAATGATCTTGATAATATCCTAGCAAAGGTTATATTTATGGGACACTGTCTGTTTTGCCATTCGCTAAGTAGTTACAGTAACCGTTGGAAGCGATTACATGGAAACAAACTATTACACCAGTAAGTTTCTTATTATATACCTACGTCATACATCATGACCAGGGGCGTATGGAGGATATGACTAAATTTAAGAGAGAATGTCTGTTGTATCGAGAATTAGGTAGATATATAAACTGTTTGAAACCATTAAATGAAAGTGAAATATTACATTAGTAAAAACAGATATTATATAAGAATACTTCTTATAGTTCACTGATTGTCCGCCAGAGGGGAAATGGCTCACAAACAAGATGTGATCCTTTACGGAGTGCGCCTTGTTGCCGGGAGATGGCACTGTGAGTTATACGTTTTGCAGTGAAGGTGTTGTATTAATATTTCAAGAATCAGTTAAGGAATAGTAAGAATTATTTTAAGCAGTTGCTGATTATTATATGCCTTTCTTAAACCTGAAAATTACTAGCAGCTAAAGTGAAAACTCGGACAGTAGGGAACGAGCAAATAATTGTTTCGAGGAGATGAAACCTTCTGCATCATGTATACCTCCTGAGATTTGAGAATTCTGTGCATTGGGATTTTGACAATTGGTTTATCGAACATTCGGTTTTGTTAGAACTTGCAATCAATTATAATGAAGAGTACACTTGTTCATTGCTTTCTATTCTCACGAAGGGCTGCTCCCACGTTGCTTTCAGTTGCCATGTATAAATTGACAATGTGTATTTCCTGTAACTTGAAAGAGACAAATGAGTTGTCCGTCTTTAGGGGGAGAGATTCTTTGTTCTTGTACGGGCTATTGAGCAGATAAATAACGCTTCATTTGGGTCATGAAGTGTAGCTATCAAATATATGGTGTATATCAGAAATAAAATTCCAACATTTACACTTTACATATAAAAGAGAGTGTAACTGTATTGAATTTTAGTATGAAATTTTGGACAAATAGCTTTCCTTCTACTCCAGTTTGCACCCATAACCTTACTTATTATGGTGATTATTGTGGTCTACTGTAACCTTCAGGTAACACAACTATTTTGTTTGAAATTCATAAATGGTGTGTATTTCTACAAATTTGTTGTTGACTGAAGATGTGGGCAAGTGTCCATGAAATTAATCTCACAAAGACATAATTGAAGTATTGTCATCGGCTTCTTATCTTAAGTGGACAGTATTTACTAAACACTTTTATTTGTGTAGTACGTAAATTACTATTTACACTTGGAAACATCTGAACCCTTGAATAGAATAACACATCAACTCAATTATGACTATTTATGCATATACTGACACTAGTATTACACTTAATTTTGCCTACCTTGGTAGCGTGGTGGTAGCATGTCTGCCTCACGTCAAGAGGTACCAAGTTCGAATCTCGGTTAAGGTAAGTTACATGGATAAGGCTTTTTTCGGGGTTTGCCGTTATCCTGAAAGACGAATGTCGGCTAACTATAGGCTCCATGGACCCCAGATGCATTGAGCATTATTTCACCCATTTCATTCATCGTCCGATATGACTAAATGTTGGAGGACGTAAATTAAAACAAAAACAAAAAAAAACACACAAAATTTTAATGCTTTGGCCAGTTAAAGTCTATCATTGATGAATCTTCCAATCTTGGACACATGAAGCAAAAATAGAAATATAATAGTTTAGTATAATTATGTTCAACAATCTGATAAATTTATATCTTACCTGAGCTATATTCTAAGCAATCAATTACTGAGTAAAACTGATTTTTTCTAAAGAAATTATGTAACTCTGCGTTAAACTGATTAATACAAGGTATGTTTTTTAATTGATTTGGGAACTGGTTGTATAGCTTTAAACCCATGTATTTGACAGAAGTCTCAAATAGTTTTGTTTTATGAATATAGGTGTGTAATTTATCTTTATTATGTGTGTTATGGGTGTGTACTTCAGCATTTCTGACATAGTTCACAATATTAGTCTGCATGTAAATTAATAACTGTTTCATATATAAACTTGGTGGGGTCAGGATAGTCAAATCTCTGAAATGATTCCTGCAGCTTTTCATTTTTGGAATACCAACCATAATTCATAATGCTTGTTTTTGTAGCTTAAATATCATCTTACTATTTGAAGGTATGACAGTACTTTTAGTGATTTGCGATCTACAATTTACAATTAATACAGCTGTTTAGTCTTATGATAATATGATATAATAAATTAACACATGTATTGAATAATAAATAAAGTAAATTGCAAAACATAAAAATATTAGTTCAGAAAAAGCAATTTAAGTAAGCCATTAACTTAAGTGCTGTAAGCTTGAGCAAAATATGTGTTGCCATGGTCAGTTGATGCAGAGTTATCAAAGTATACACATATTTAGGTGCTGCTTGTATATTATCCAAGTCATAAATTCCTTAGAAATTAATTTGCATTAGTTATTGCTCTTTTGGTGTTTTTATTTGGTATATAATGGCAGTAGGCTATCACAACAGATAAAATAAACACTGTAGCATAATTGATGCTTCATAAAGCATAATAAAAAAAACAACTACAAATAATCTTTTTTCAATTAATTTTGATGCTGGTGTTATTAAATTCCACCAATCACAATTGCCTGAAGCATAAGCATAAAATGTACTTAAACCAAATAAGTGGTTTTAGTAATTAAATTGCACTAGATATCACTTTTTTATTAAGTATGTAAAAAGTATCCTTCAGCAAAGCATAATGGGTTAAGGCATCATGTCTTGTTACCTGCCATGGAATGTACCTGGGTGCGATATCACCCCTGGGGAATGCAGATTTTGTCACAGGTATAGGAGCGTTGCCCATTCACATCTTGAGGAAAGTGACGAGATACACTAGGGTGCAGCCCTAGTTGCATAAGCCAATTTTCCAGCTGGGGGTGCCAAGATGCTAACCACATCTCCACGACGTATTGGTTAGATGATCACCCAACTCTACCTTGCACAGCGGGTGTGAGTCCTGCAGCAGTTTGGCAGTATTTGGTCCACGGATTGATTTGATATTGATATATAATAAATATGGGAGGTATTGCATTCCACCCAAGAATTTGATATCAGGATCTGACAGAAAATAGATTGTGCAATTTTGTGTTTGTGTGTGTGTGTGTGTGTGTGTGTGTGTGAGTGTGTGTGTGTGTGTGTGTGTGTGTGTGTGTGTGTGTGTGTGTGTTTGTGTGTGAGTGTGTGTGAGTGTGTGTGCGTGTGTGTCTATAGGTAGTAGAGTTCTAGAACATAAAGGTAAATAATACTACACTTGATATTAAAGTTCTGTACATATTGCGCCGTACGAGGGCTGTTAAATAAAGTATGATCAATTTTTCTTTTAAAATAAAACTCAGTCTAATTTTATATTGTTAGCTTAATGCGAAACATACACACCGTGGTAGTTTCATTGTAAGTAATCTTGATTCCCGCCTGTGAGAACCAGGCAAGTTCAGATATGTTCAGTATCGCCTACCGCTGCAATGGAGGTATCATGCAGTTAAAGTTGATGTTAGAGGAGGATCCAGAGATTCTTTCAAACGCAATCACTGCTGATGAAATTTGGCTACATCATTTTTATCCTGAGAGCATACAGCAAAGCGCAGGAAGGAAATCTCCATCATCACCAACACTCAAATAAGCAAAATTGGTTGCTTCTGCTGGGAAAGCTATGGTCAACTCATTCATTTGTATTCATGGAATGGTTTATGTGCATGTTGTACCTGCACACATAGCAGTAACTGCACAATACGGCAGCGTAGTCCTGAAAACATTGCAAGTCCATGGTAGGAACACAAGACCACATTTCCATGAAGCTCGCTGAATGCTGCACCACAATAACGTGCAGCGGCATATTGCCAATGCAAAAAAAAAAAAAAAACCAATCCCTCACCCTACCTGTAATACAGATTAAGCCCTATGGTACCTTTTCTATCCCCTAACTTGAAGAAACACCTTCGTTGGAGGCATTATCCATCATCAGAAGCAGTCGTGAAGGCTGCAGAGGGGATTTTGAAGGATCTGTCAGAAAATAGTTTCAGCATGTTTTTAAAGACTGATAGAAACACTGGGACAAGTGCTTTGCATTCAGGGGAGACTACTTTGAGAAGGAATATCAATATAATGAGGATGAGTAAAGGCATTACGCTGTCAAAAAAATTGTGATCAATCTTTATTGAACAGCGTTCATACAAATAAGGAATTTCCAGAATGCCTATCGATCACAGACTGAATTAATAAGGAAACATTTTCTAAATTTCCATTTTCTTCAAACTGTCACTAATAATTCTAATTCAAATACCATGTGTTACCACATTTTGTTTTAAATGAAATGTTTATCTTCAATATTTTGGGAATGTCCTAGGAAGGTCTCGGCCTTCTGATTGACCTGAGCAAAAACTGTTAGATAAAAATTTCCAACACAAAGTATGTAAATCTTGTCAAACACATAGATTATTTTAAATATGTTTGTATTAAGCTGTGATCCAATTTGTGAATGATTTTAGCAATGAAGATAAACTAAGACTTTAGCTTGGCAACAACCTTTATATCAGGGAAAGCAATAAAATTTAACACTGCAGTGAAATGCCTCAAAGTGTCGTCGGGTCATCTTTATTATTTTAACTTCTGAGATTATGCCAGTTTTATTGCTGAAATATTTTAACATAAAGTTACATAGCTCTGTATCACAATGGATTGTGGAAAGAATTCTACTATTGTTTGGCATATTCATTGTCTTTTTATGAAATATTCCTTTGCAGATATAAAAAATATAGCTAAAGTTTTATATCAGCACAATCATATATTAGCATGACGAACAAGAGGTCTAGAGCACATATTAATATCAATTTATAAAGTAATATATTGGGGATAGTAGCTGAATAGAGTGCTTTTTCATGGTTTTAGTGGCAGTTAACCAGAAAGCTACTTCAGTGGGTAATGCAGATAACTGCATTGTCATCAATCCCAAATCGTGCATGGACTACTGCTGGCCGTACCCACTGCTTTTGAAAACTAAAAAACAAACGAAAGGAGTGCAAGTTATAAATAAAATAACCAACATTTTAATAACATTTGCATCCTAGAAAGAATGCCATTAAAACACATAGGTAACATTATTCAAAACCTGCACCCCTATAAATTTGTCTTATTTATCTGTTACAATATTGAGATTCTTATTTTCAATGATCTATATCACATTTTATACATTGAGTCAACATGAAATATTCAATGCCATGGCCGGAATTTTAACCATGGATCTCCTGGTTTGCGCCCAGTCGCAATTACCCATTGAGTTACAGTAGCCATCATGCCATCATGAGATTAAGACCTCCAATTGACTCACATATGTATTTTCCTGGTAAACCACAATTGTCTTTCGTATTTGTGACACCTGGATTGTGGCGGCATGCTATTGTAAGCACAAATGTGAAATAAACACGCCGTAGCAGTTTCATTGTAACTACTCTTGGTTCCCGCCTGTAAGAACCGGGCAATTTCACACATGTTCAGTATTGCCTACCGCTGCAGTGGAGGTAACATGCAGTTACAGTTGATATTAGAGGAACATCCGGAGTTTCTTTCAAACATAATCACTGCTGAGGAAACTTGGCTACATTATTTTGAGCCTGAGAGCATACAGCATAGCTCAGTGTGGAAATCTCCTTTATCACCAACCGCCAAAAAAGCAAAAGTGGTTGCTTCTGCTGGGAAAGTTATGGTCATCTCCTTCTTTGATATTCATGAAATGGTTTAACAGCATGTTAGACCTGCAAACACATCAGTAGCTGCACAAGACTACAGGGATGTCCTGAAAAAATTTCAAGTCCATAATAGGCGCAAAAGACCACATTTCCATGTAGAATGTTGGATGCTACACCACGATAATGCAGGACTGCATATTTCCAATGCATATATCAATATGAAATACATCACCCACCCTTCCTGTATTCCGGAATTAGTGCCATGTGACTTTTTTCTATTCCCTAACTTGAAGAAATGCCTTCCTTGAAGGCATTATCCATCATCAGAAGCAGTGGTGAAAGCTGCAGAGGAGATTTTGAAGGATCTCTCAAAAAATTGTTTCCAGCATGTGTTTGAAGACTGGTAGAAATGCTGGGATAAGTGCATCGCATTCAGGGAAGCCTACTATCAGAAGGAATATCAAAATTATGAGGATGAGTAAAGGTTTTACTTTGTCAAAATGAATCATGATCAATATTTATTGAACAGCCTTCCTACAACTAAAGTATTTCCAGATTGCAAATCAAGCACAGACTGCCTTATTAGGAACCTTTTTCTAAATTTCCATTTTCTCAAAAATGGCAATAATTATTTTAATTCATATACCATGTTGTAGATCATTTCATAAGAAATGAAATGCACACCTTGAATATTTTGAGAATGTCCTCAGAATGTCTCTGTCTCATGGATGACTTTAGCAAAAACTGGTAGAAAAAATCTTACTACACAAAATATGTAGATCTTTTCAAAACACATAGATTATTTTAAATATATTTGCTTTAAGCTGTGATCCAATTTGGGAATGATTTTAGCATTGAAGTTAAACTGGGAGTTTTGCTTGGCAACAACTTTTAATCAGGGAAAGTAATAATACTTTACTCTCCAGTGAAAAGGCTCAAAATGTCAATAGGGTCAGTTTTATTATTTTACATTCTGAGATTATTGCTGAAATTTTTAACATAAAGTTACAAAGTTCTGTTTCACAATGGATTGTGGAAAGAACTCTATTATTATTTGGCATACTCTTTGTATTCTTATGAAAGTTTCCTTTGGAGATATAAAAAGTACAGGTAAAGTTTTATATCAGCACAATCATATATTAGCATCATGAACAACAGGTCTAGAGCACATATTAATATCAAATTCTGAAGTAAATTTTGGGGATAGTTGTTCCATAGGGCACTTTTTCATGTTATTAGTGGCAGTTAAGAAAAAAATTCTTCAGTAGGTAATGAAGATAACTGCATAATCAACTGGTCGCATCTGGTGCATGGACCAGTGTACAGCTGGTTTGAAACTTACCTTACAAATTGAAAGCAACTAACAGAGATTTTCGACACAAACCCTAATACCAATACTCATTCGGCAGTTAGATCAGACCTACTTGACATTATATATATCGACTGCCGCAAGGGCCAATTGTGGGCCCATTTCTATTTATCTTGTATATAAATGACTTTCTAAATAAAATCAAAGCTAATAACACTGTACTGTTTGCAGATGAAACTAACTTACTAATAACAGGAAAGAGTAACGCAACATTAAATAATACATTAAGTCACACAAGTAAAGACTTGGTATCATGGATAGCTGATAACAACCTGATTTTAAACACGGATAAGACAGTTTGTCTTAAATTTAGTATTACTGACAGAGGAAACAATGAAAGTATTCCTGAAGTAAAATTAAATAATAAATTAATTTCATACAAAAGTGAAACAAACTTTTTAGGCTTGTGGATACAGGATAACTTAAAATGGAAACCTCATACCTGTCATCTGCTAACCAAATTAAGCAGGAATATATATGCTCTAAGAATATTAAGTCAAAGTGTCAGCCTTTATGTACTTTTAATGTCCTATTATGCACAAATACATTCTATAATTAAATATGGAATAATATTTTGGGGAAGTTCACCAGAAGTGAAAGAAGTATTTACTAAACAAAACCAAGCCATTTGAATTATAGGCAACGAAAGAATGCTATGTTCATGTAAGCCACTGCTCAAAAAGCTTTACATACTTCCATTGGCATGTGTTTATATACTGGAGACAGCTTTATTTGTAAAAAGAAATAGATTTAACTTTCATGCATATATCGTGTTCATATGCATTACACGAGGCATATTAAGGATATACACGTAACCTCAATCAGAACTACATTGTTTAAGAATGGAGTACTGCATTCCTGTACAATAGTTTACAATTCCCTTCCTAATGACTTCAAAAGCATAAATAACTACATCGTGTTTCAAACTAGAAAAAGGACTTTCTTGCAGGAGCACTACTTTTAAACAGTAAAGGAATATCTGCAATTTAACTAAACCAGATAATCATAAAACATGAATTTACTTAGCTTGTTCATTTCCCTCATTTATAGTTATTTCCAATTTGTGTTTCATTATAACTAATGTAGGTGAGGTATATTTGATATTTAACATTGTAATATTAAGTGTAAATTTACTGACGTATCCTATATCTAGGTACTAAGTACAGATTTGATTTTAACTGACGAATAAATTTGAATTTGAATTTGAATTCTTTCAAACATAGGTAACCACTGCTGATGAAACTTGGCTACATCATTTTGTTCCTGACAGCAAACAGCAAAGTTCAGCATTGAAATCTGCTTCATCACCAACCCCACAAAAGCAAAAGTGGCTGCTTCTGCTGGGAAAGTTATGGTCATCTCATTCTTTGATATTCATGGAATGGTTTATGTGCATGTTGTACCTGCACACATAGCAGTAACTGGACAATAGGACAGCAATGTCCTGAAAACATCGCATATCCATAATAGGCGCAAAGGACCACATTTCCATGAAGCTGGCTGAATGCTGCACCACGACAATGCGCGGCGGTATATTGCCAATGCAAAAAGCAATGTGAAGTCCATCCCTCTCCCTCCCTGTAGTCCGGATTTAGCCCCATGGGACCTTTTTCTATTCCCTAACTTGAAGAAGACCTTAGTTGGAGGCATTATCTATCATCAGAAGCAGTGGTGAAGTTTGAGCAGTGGATTTTGAAGGATCTCTCAGAAAATGGTTATAGCATGTGTTTGGAGACTGATAGAAATGCTGGGACAAGTGCATTGCATTCAGGGGAGACTACCTTGAGAAGGAATATCAAAATTATGAGGATGAGTAAAGGTATTACGTTGGCCAAAAAGATTGAGATCAATCTTTACTGAAGAGCCTTCGTACAAATAAGGAATTTCCAGAATGCTTATCGATCACAGACTGCCTTTATATGGAATCATTTTCTAAATTTCCATTTTCTTCAAACTGTCACTAATAATTCTAATTCAAATACCAAGTGTAAGAGCTTTTCATTTTAAATGAAATGTTTACCTTGAATATTTTGGGAATGTCCTTGGAAGGTCTCGGCCTTCTGATTGACCTGAGCAAAAACTGGTAGATAAAAATTTCCTACACAAAGTATGTAGATCTTATAAATCCTTTTATGGAAGTGTTGAAAACAGTGTTGTTGTATAAATTAAGTTAATTAGGAGTCGATTAATAACACAAAACAACACTCACTTTTAAATTTTCCCGGAACCGGTTTCTGAGGTCTTCCCTCTATCTTCAGCCGGACATCGACTAGTTCTCATTGGTGTAGCTGGCAATATTTTGTCTTCAGTCTCCTCTGGTGGCGGTTCGAGGAACTTGCTGAACAAATCTTTCTGGGGGATGTCGAAATTGAATACTTTGTTCCTATTTTTTGAAATAAAGATTTGTTCCCATGTGGACAGTTCTTCTTTTCCTGTTGTATGTTTTAGTAATTTTGGTTCTGGATTTATGTTGTGGTTTTTTTCCCAAAAATGCGTGGCAACTGCTGATTTTTCTAATTGTTTGTATTTTATGTTCCTAAAGTGTTCCTTTGCTCTTGTTTCTAAATTTCTTTTCGTTTTTCCAATATAAATTTGACTACAGTCACAGCATTCAATTTGATATATACCAGATTTTTTGTTAGATGGAATGGCATCTTTGATGTTTGAGCAAATTAGGTTTTTTAAGGAGTAATGGTTCACTGGAGCTAGTTGAATGTTTTGTTTTTTGAAGACTTTTTTGAATTTATCAAAGGCCCATGGATGGTAAGTGAATTTTTTGAAGATCATTTTAGTTTCTGTAGCTGAGAGGGTTGTGGTTTCCTTTAGTAGTTTCTTCTTTTTTGCTAAGTTCACTTTTTTGTCTACTAGTGATTTGGGAAAGTCATTTTTCTGTGCTATTTCAATAATTTTGTTGTATTCTATTTTGTATTCTTCTGCTGTGAGAGGGATGTTGACCAGTCTGTGTGCTAAACTATTAAAGATTGCCTGTTTGTGGGATCTTGGATTGTAGCCATTAGCTTTTATGTAGTTGTCTGTCTGTGTTGGTTTTCTGTAAATGCCAAAGTTTATTCTATTTTTATTTCTGATTATTTTTAGATCTAAAAATGGTAAATACTCGTCTTTTTCAACTTCTACAGTGAACTTGATGCTTTCTTCTTGAATATTTAAAAGTTTTAGTGCATCACTGATGTGTTTTTTTGGCACTATGGCAAATATGTCATCTACATATCTTTGCCAGAGTTTGAACATCCATGGGAAACCTTTAGTGATCCTTATTTCTAGTGCACTCATGTACAGATCGGCCAGGAAGGGTGATAAGGGGTTTCCCATTGCTAAACCAGAAGTTTGATGGAAATATTTTGTTTGAAACTGGAAGAAATTCTGTTCTATGCATAATTTGGTAAGTTCGATGTAATCTGAAATTTCAAGTGATGACATTCCAAGTGATTTGAGCCATTTTTCTATCAATGTTGGGAGTTGTTTAACTGGTATGCTGGGAAACAGTGATTTAACGTCAAATGAGACTAGTGTGTCTTCTTCATTTAGTTCAGTATCCTTAATGTGTTCTATAAGTTCATAGGTGTTTTTGATGCTTAGGCTATCGAATTTTGGAAATGAGTTGAATTTGTTTGTTAGCCATTTTGCAAGTTTGTATGTTGGTGAATTTATACTGCTAACTATAGGTCTCATTGTTATGGATGGTTTGTGTATTTTGGGTAAGCCATAAAGTCTAGGTAAGGTTGGGTTATCTGGTTTAACTGCATATTTGTTTGATATTATACTTGATTTTGCTATTGTTTTTTCAAATGATTTTATGCAAGCTGTTAATGGATTTTTGTTAATGGTTTCATATTCACTGTTAGTTAGCATTTCTTCCATTTTTTCACTCCTAATTAACTTAATGTAGATCTTGTCAAAACACATAGATTATTTTAAATATGTTTGTATTAAGCTGTGATCCAATTTGTGAATGATTTTAGTAATGAAGATAAACTAAGAGTTTAGCTTGGCAACAACCTTTATATCAGGGCAAGCAATAAAATTTAACATTGCAGTGAAAAGCCTCAAAGTGCCGATGGGGTCATCTTTATGATTTTACTTTCTGAGATTATGCCAGTTTTATTGCTGAAATATTTTAACATAAAGTTATATAGCTCTGTATCACAATGGATTGTGGAAAGAATTCTACTATTGTTTGGCATATTCAATGTCTTTTTATGAAAGATTCCTTTGCAGATATAAAAAATACAGCTAATATTTTATATCAGCACAATCATATATTGGCATGACGAACAAGAGGACTAGAGCACATATTAATATCAATTTCTAAAGTAAATTATTGGGGATAGTAGCTGAATAGAGTGCTTTTTCATGGTTTTAGTGGCAGTTAACAAAAGAACTACTTCAGTAGGTAATGCAGATAACTGCATTATCATCAATCCCAATTCGTGCATGGACTACTGCTGGCCGTACCCACTGCTTTTGAAAACTAAAAAACAAACGAAAGGAGTGCAAGTTATAAATAAAATAAGCAAAATTTTAATAAAATTTGCATCCTAGAAAGAATGCCATTAAAACACAAAGGTAACATTATTCAAAACCTGCCCCCTATAAATTTGCCTTATTTATGTGTTACAATATTGAGATTATTATTTTTAATGATCTATATCACATTTTATACATTGTGTCAACATGAAATATTCAATGCCATGGCCGGAATTTTAACCATGGATTTCCTGGTTTGCGCCCAGTCGCAATTACCCATTGATTTACAGTAGCCAACATGCCATCATGACATTAAAACCTCCAATTGATTCATATATTTATATTCCTGGTAAACCACAATTGTCTTTCGTATTTGTGACACATGGTTTATGTCGGCATGCTATTGTAAGCACAAATGAGAAATAAACACGCCGTGGCAGTCTCATGGTAACTACTCTGGGTTCCTGCCTGTAAGAACCAGGCAAGTTCACACATGAACATCTCATTCTTTGATATTCATGAAATGGTTTAACAGTATGTTAGACCTGCAAACACATCAGTAACTGGACAATACTACAGGGATGTCCTGAAAACATTTCAAGTCCATAATAGGTGCAAAAGACCACATTTCCATGTAGCATGTTGGATGCTACACCACGATAATGCGGGACTGCATATTTACAATGCATATATCAATGTGAAATAAATCACCCACACTCCCTGTATTCCGGAATTAGCGCCATGTGACCTTTTCTATTCCCTAACTTGAAGAAACGCCTTCTTTGAAGGCATTATCCACCATCAGAAGCAGTGGTGAAAGCTGCAGAGGGGATTTTGAAGGATCTCTCAAAAAATTGTTTCCAGCATGTGTTTGAAGACTGGTAGAAATGCTGGGATAAGTGCATCGCATTCACAGGGAAGCCTACTATTAGAAGGAATATCAAAATTATGAGGATAAGTAAAGGTTCTACATTGTCAAAATGAATCGTGATCAATATTTATTGAACAGCCTTCCTACAACTAAAGTATTTCCAGATTGCTCATCAAGCACAGACTGCCTTATTAGGAACCTTTTTCTAAATTTCCATTTTCTCAAAAATGGCAATAATTGTTTTAATTCATATACCATGTTTTAGATCATTTCATAAGAAATGAAATGCAAACTTTGAATATTTTGGGAATGTCCTCAGAAGGTCTCTGTCTCATGGATGACTTTAGCAAAAACTGGTAGAAAAAACTTAGTACACAAATATGTAGATCTTTTCAAAACAAATAGATTATTATAATATATTTGTTTTAAGCTCTTATCCAATTTGGGAATGATTTTAATATTGAAGTTAAACTAGGAATTTTGCTTGGCAACAACTTTTATATCAGGGAAAGTAATAATACTTAACGCACCAGTGAAAAGGCTCAAAATATCAATAGGGTCATGTTTATTATTTTACATTCTGAGATTATTGCTGAAATCGTTAACCTAAGGTTACAAAGTTCTGTTTCACAATGGATTGTTTAAAGAACTCTATTATCATTTGGCATATTCTTTGATTTTTTATGAAGGTTTCCTTTGGAGACATAAAAAGTACAGTGAAATTTTTATATCAGCACAATCATATATTAGCATCATGAACAAGAGTTTTAGAGCACATATTAATATCAAATTCTAAAGTAAATTTTGGGGATAGTTGTTCCGTAGGGCACATTTTCATGTTATTAGTGGCAGTTAAGAAAAAAATTCTTCAGTAGGTAATGCAGATAACTGCATTATCAACTGCTGCATGATCCAGCGTACAGCTGGTTTGAAACTTACCTTACAAATTGAAAGAAATTAACAGAGATTTTCGACACAAACCCTAATACCAATACTCATTCGGCAGTTAGATCAGACTTACTTGACCTTACATATCGACTGCCGCAAGGCTCAATTTTGGGCGGCCCATTTCTATTTATCTTGTATATAAATGACTTTGTAAATAACATCAAGGCTCATAACACTGTACTGTTTGCAGATGACACTAACTTACTAATAACAGGAAAGAGTAACGCAACATTAAATAATACATTAAGTCACACTAGTAAAGACTTGGTATCATGGATAGCTAATAACAACCTGGTTTTAAACACGGATAAGACAGTTTGTCTTAAATTTAGTATTACTGGCAGAGGAAACAATGAAAGTATTCCTGAAGTAAAATTAAATAATAAATTAATTTCATACAAAAGTGAAACAAACTTTTTAGGCTTCTGGATACAGGATAACTTGAAATGGAAACCTCATACCAGTCATCTACTAACCAAATTAAACAGGAATATATATGCTCTAAGAATATTAAGTCAAAATGTCAGCCTTTGTGTACTTCTAATCTTCTATTATGCACATATACATTCTATAATTAAATATGGAATAACATTTTGGGGAAATTCACCAGAAGTGAAAGAAGTATTTACTAAACAAAACCAAGCCATTCGAATTATAGGCAAGGAAAGAATGCAATGTTCATGTAAGCCACTGTTCAAAAAGCTTACATTGGCATGTGTTTATATACTGGAGACAGCTTTATTTGTAAAAAGAAATAGATTTAACTTTCATGCATATATCGTGTTCATTTGCATTACACGAGGCATATTAAGGGTATACACATAACCTAAATTAGAACTACAATGTTTAAGAACGGAGTACTACATTCCTGTACAATTGTTTACAATTCCCTTCCTAATGACTTCAAAAGCATAAATAACTACAATGTGTTTCAAACTAGAAGAAGGGCTTTCTTGCAGGAGCACTGCTTTTAAACAGTAAAGGAATATCTGCAATTTAACAAAACCAGATAATCATAAAACATGAATTTACTTAGCTTGTTCATGTCCCTCATTTATAGTTATTTCCAATTTGTGTTACATTATAACTAATGTAGGTTAGGTATATTTGATATTTAACATTGTAATATTAAGTGTAAATGTACTGACGTATCCTATATCAAGGTACTAGGTACACATTTGATTTTAACTGATGAATAAATTTGAATTTGAATTTGAATTCTTTCAAACATAGGTAACCACTGCTGATGAAGCTTGGCTACATCATTTTGTTCCTGACAGCAAACAGCAAAGTTCAGCATTGAAATCTCCTTCATCACCAACCCCACAAAAGCAAAAGTGGCTGCTTCTGCTGGGAAAGTTATGGTCATCTCATTCTTTGATATTCATGGAATGGTTTATGTGCATGTTGTACCTGCACACATAGCAGTAACTGGACAATAGGACAGCAATGTCCTGAAAACATCGCATATCCATAATAGGCGCAAAGAACCACATTTCCATGAAGCTGGCTGAATGCTGCACCACGATAATGCGCGGCGGTATATTGCCAATGCAAAAAGCAATGTGAAGTCCATCCCTCACCCTCCCTGTAGTCCGGATTTAGCCCCATGGGACCTTTTTCTATTCCCTAACTTGAAGAAGACCTTAGTTGGAGGCATTATCTATCATCAGAAGCAGTGGTGAAGTTTGAGCAGTGGATTTTGAAGGATCTCTCAGAAAATGGTTTCAGCATGTGTTTGGAGACTGATAGAAATGCTGGGACAAGTGCATTGCATTCAGGGGAGGCTACCTTGAGAAGGAATATCAAAATTATGAGGATGAGTAAAGGTATTACGTTGGCCAAAAAGATTGAGATCAATCTTTACTGAACAGCCTTCGTACAAATAAAGAATTTCCAGAATGCCTATCGATCACAGACTGCCTTTATATGGAATCATTTTCTAAATTTCCATTTTCTTCAAACTGTCACTAATAATTCTAATTCAAATACCAAGTGTAAGAACTTTTCATTTTAAATGAAATGTTTACCTTGAATATTTTGGGAATGTCCTTAAAAGGTCTCGGCCTTCTGATTGACTTGAGCAAAAACTGGTAGATAAAAATTTCCTACACAAAGTATGTAGATCTTGTCAAAACACATAGATTATTTTAATTATGTTTGTATTAAGCTGTGATCCAATTTGTGAATGATTTTAGTAATGAAGATAAACTAAGAGTTTAGCTTGGCAACAACCTTTATATCAGGGCAAGCAATAAAATTTAACATTGCAGTGAAAAGCCTCAAAGTGCCGATGGGGTCATCTTTATGATTTTACCTTCTGAGATTATGCCAGTTTTATTGCTGAAATATTTTAACATAAAGTTACATAGCTCTGTATCACAATGGATTGTGGAAAGAATTCTACTATTGTTTGGCATTTTCACTGTCTTTTTATGAAAGACTCCTTTGCAGATATAAAAAATACAGCTTATGTTTTATATCAGCACAATCATATATTGGCATGACGAACAAGAGGACCAGAGCACATATTAATATCAATTTCTAAAGTAAATTATTGGGGATAGTAGCTGAATAGAGTGCTTTTTCATGGTTTTAGTGGCAGTTAACAAAAGAACTACTTCAGTAGGTAATGCAGATAACTGCATTATCATCAATCCCAATTCGTGCATGGACTACTGCTGGACGTACCCACTGCTTTTGAAAACTAAAAAACAAACGAAAGGAGTGCAAGTTATAAATAAAATAACCAACATTTTAATAACATTTGCATCCTAGAAAGAATGCCATTAAAACACAAAGGTAACATTATTCAAAACCTGCCCCCTATAAATTTGTCTTATTTATGAGTTACAATATTGAGATTATTATTTTTAATGATCTATATCACATTTTATACATTGTGTCAACATGAAATATTCAATGCCATGGCCGGAATTTTAACCATGGATTTCCTTGTTTGCGCCCAGTCGCAATTACCCATTGATTTACAGTAGCCAACATGCCATCATGACATTAAAACCTCCAATTGATTCATATATGTATTTTCCTGGTAAACCACAATTGTCTTTCGTATTTGTGACAGCTGGTTTGTGGCGGCATGCTATTGTAAGCACAAATGAGAAATAAACACGCCGTGGCAGTTTCATTGTAACTACTCTTGGTTCCTGCCTGTAAGAACCAGGCAAGTTCACACATGTTCAGTATTGCCTACCGCTGCAGTGGAGGTAACATGCAGTTATAGTTTATATTAGAGGAATATCCGGAGTTTCTTTCAACCGTAATCACTGCTGAGGAAACTTGGCTACATCATTTTGAGCCAGATAGCATACAGCATAGCTCAGTGTGGAAATCTCTTTTATCACCAACACCCAAAAAAGCAAAAGTAGTTGCTTCTGCTGGGAATGTTATGGTCATCTCATTCTTTGATATTCATGAAATGGTTTAACAGTATGTTAGACCTGCAAACGCATCAGTAACTGGACAATACTACAGGGATGTCCTGAAAACATTTCAAGTCCATAATAGGCGCAAAAGACCACATTTCCATGTAGCATGTTGGATGCTACACCACGATAATGCGGGACTGCATATTTACAATGCATATATCAATGTGAAATAAATCACCCACCCTCCCTTTATTCTGGAATTAGCGCCATGTGACTTTTTCTATTCCCTAACTTCAAGAAACGCCTTCTTTGAAGGCATTATCCATCATCAGAAGCAGTGGTGAAAGCTGCAGAGGGGATTTTGAAGGATCTCTCAAAAAATTGTTTCCAGCATGTGTTTGAAGACTGTTAGAAATGCTGGGATAAGTGCATCGCATTCACAGGGAAGCCTACTATTAGAAGGAATATCAAAATTATGAGGATGAGTAAAGGTTTTACTTTGTCAAAATGAATCATGATCAATATTTATTGAACAGCCTTCCTACAACTAAAGTATTTCCAGATTGCAAATCAAGCACAGACTGCCTTATTAGGAACCTTTTTCTAAATTTCCATTTTCTCAAAAATGGCAATAATTATTTTAATTCATATACCATGTTTTAGATCATTTCATAAGAAATGAAATGCACACCTTGAATATTTTGGGAATGTCCTCAGAAGGTCTCTGTCTCATGGATGACTTTAGCAAAAACTGGTAGAAAAAATCTTACTACACAAATATGTAGATCTTTTCAAAACACATACATTATTTTAAATATACCTTTTTTAAGCTCTGATCCATTTTGGGATGATTTTAGTATTGAAGTTAAACTAGGAATTTTGTTTGGCAACAACTTTTATATCAGGGAAAGTAATAATACTTAACGCACCAGTGAAAAGGCTGAAAATATCAATATGGTCATGTTTAGTATTTTACATTCTGAGATTATTGCTGAAATCTTTAACCTAAAGTTACAAAGTTCTGTTTCACAATGGATTGTGGAAAGAACTCTATTATCATTTGGCATATTCTTTGATTTTTTATGAAGGTTTCCTTTGGAGACATAAAAAGTACAGTGAAATTTTTATATCAGCACAATCATATATTAGCATCATGAACAAGAGTTTTAGAGCACATATTAATATCAAATTCTAAAGAAAAATTTGGGGATAGTTGTTCCATAGGGCACATTTTCATGTTATTAGTGACAGTTAAGAAAAAAATTCTTCAGAAGGTAATGCAGATAACTGCATCATCAACTGGTGCATGATCCAGCGTACAGCTGGTTTGAAACTTACCTTACAAATTGAAAGAAATTAACAGAGATTTTCGACACAAACCCTAATACCAATACTCATTCGGCAGTTAGATCAGACTTACTTGACATTACATATCGACTGCCGCAAGGCTCAATTTTGGGCGGCAAATCTCTATTTATCTTGTATATAAATGACTTTGTAAATAACATCAAGGCTCATAACACTGTACTGTTTGCAGATGACACTAACTTACTAATAACAGGAAAGAGTAACGCAACATTAAATAATACATTAAGTCACACTAGTAAAGACTTGGTATCATGGATAGCTAATAACAACCTGGTTTTAAACACGGATAAGACAGTTTGTCTTAAATTTAGTATTACTGGCAGAGGAAAAAAGGAAAGTATTCCTGAAGTAAAATTAAATAATAAATTAATTTCATACAAAAGTGAAACAAACTTTTTAGGCTTCTGGATACAGGATAACTTGAAATGGAAACCTCATACCAGTCATCTACTAACCAAATTAAACAGGAATATATATGCTCTAAGAATATTAAGTCAAAATGTCAGCCTTTGTGTACTTCTAATCCTCTATTATGCACATATACATTCTATAATTAAATATGGAATAACATTTTGGGGAAATTCACCAGAAGTGAAAGAAGTATTTACTAAACAAAACCAAGCCATTCGAATTATAGGCAAGGAAAGAATGCAATGTTCATGTAAGCCACTGTTCAAAAAGCTTACATTGGCATGTGTTTATATACTGGAGACAGCTTTATTTGTAAAAAGAAATAGATTTAACTTTCATGCATATATCGTGTTCATTTGCATTACACGAGGCATATTAAGGATATACACGTAACCTCAATCAGAACTACAATGTTTAAGAACGGAGTACTACATTCCTGTACAATAGTTTACAATTCCCTTCCTAATGACTTCAAAAGCATAAATAACTACAACGTGTTTCAAACTAGAAGAAGGGCTTTCTTGCAGGAGCACTGCTTTTAAACAGTAAAGGAATATCTGCAATTTAACAAATCCATATAATCATAAAACATGAATTTACTTAGCTTGTTCATGTCCCTCATTTATAGTTATTTCCAATTTGTGTTACATTATAATTATTGTAGGTTAGGTATATTTGATATTTAACATTGTAATATTAAGTGTAAATTTACTGATGTATCCTATATCAAGGTACTAAGTACACATTTGATTTTAACTGGTGAGTAAATTTGAATTTGAATTTGAATTCTTTCAAACATAGGTAACCACTGCTGATGAAACTTGGCTACATCATTTTGTTCCTGACAGCAAACAGCAAATCTCAGCACCGAAATCTCCTTCATCACCAACCCCCCAAAAGCAAAAGTGGCTGCTTCTGCTGGGAAAGTTATGGTCATCTCATTCTTTGATATTCATGGAATGGTTTATGTGCATGGTGTACCTGCACACATAGCAGTAACTGGACAATAGGACAGCAATGTCCTGAAAACATTGCATATCCATAATTGGCACAAAAGACCACATTTCCATGAAGCAGGCTGGATGCTGCACCACGACTATGCGTGGCGGTATATTGCCAATGCAAAAATCAATGTGAAGTCCATCCCTCACCCTCCCTGTAGTCCGGATTTAGGCCCATGGGACCTTTTTCTATTCCCTAACTTGAAGAAGACCTTAGTTGGAGGCATTATCCATCATTAAAAGCAGTGGTGAAGTATGAGCAGTGGATTTTGAAGGATCTCTCAGAAAATGGTTATAGCATGTGTTTGGAGACTGATAGAAATGCTGGGACAAGTGCATTGCATTCAGGGGAGACTACTTTGAGAAGGAATATCAAAATTGTGAGGATGAGTAAAGGTATTACGTTGGCCAACAAAATTGAGATCAATCTTTACTGAACAGCCTTCGTACAAATTAGGAATTTCCAGAATGTCTATCGATCACAGACTGCCTTAATATGGAAACATTTTCTAAATTTCCATTTCCTTCAAACTGTCACTAATAATTCTAATTCAAATTCCATGTGTTGGAACATTTCATTTTAAATGAAATGATTACCTTGAATATTTTGGGAATGTCCTAGGAAGGTCTCGGACTTCTGATTGACCTGAGCAAAAACTGGTAGATAAAAATTTCCTACACAAAGTATGTAGTCTTGTCAAAACACATAGATTATTTTAAATACGTTTGTATTAAGCTGTGATCCAATTTGTGAATGATTTTAGTAATGAAGATAAACTAAGAGTTTAGCTCGGCAACAACCTTTATATCAGGGAAAGCAATACAATTTAACACTGCAGTGAAATGCCTAAAAGTGTCGTCGGTTCATCTTTATTATTTTAACTTCTGAGATTATGCCAGTTTTATTGCTGAAATATTTTAACATAAAGTTACATAGCTCTGTATCACAATGGATTGTGGAAAGAATTCTACTATTGTTTGGCATATTCATTGTCTTTTTATGAAATATTCCTTTGCAGATATAAAAAATATAGCTAAAGTTTTATATCAGCACAATCATATATTAGCATGACGAACAAGAGGTCTAGAGCACATATTAATATCAATTTATAAAGTAATATATTGGGGATAGTAGCTGAATAGAGTGCTTTTTCATGGTTTTAGTGGCAGTTAACCAAAAAGCTACTTCAGTGGGTAATGCAGATAACTGCATTATCATCAATCCCAAATCGTGCATGGACTACTGCTGGCCGTACCCACTGCTTTTGAAAACTAAAAAACAAACGAAAGGAGTGCAAGTTATAAATAAAATAACCAACATTTTAATAACATTTGCATCCTAGAAAGAATGCCATTAAGACACATAGGTAACATTATTCAAAACCTGCACCACTATAAATTTGTCTTATTTATCTGTTACAGTATTGAGATTCTTATTTTCAATGATCTATATCACATTTTATACATTGAGTCAACATGAAATATTCAATGCCATGGCGGGAATTTTAACCATGGATCTCCTGGTTTGCGCCCAGTCGCAATTACCCATTGAGTTACAGTAGCCATAATGCCATCATGAGATTAAAACCTCCAATTGACTCACATATGTATTTTCCTGGTAAACCACAATTGTCTTTCGTATTTGTGACACCTGGATTGTGGCGGCATGCTATTGTAAGCACAAATGTGAAATAAACACGCCGTAGCAGTTTCATTGTAACTACTCTTGGTTCCCGTCTGTAAGAACCAGGCAAGTTCACACATGTTCAGTATTGCCTACAGCTGCAGTGGAGGTAACATGCAGTTGCAGTTGATATTAGAGGAACATCCGGAGTTTCTTTCAAACATAATCACTGCTGAGGAAACTTGGCTACATTATTTTGAGCCTGAGAGCATACAGCATAGCTCAGTGTGGAAATCTCCTTTATCACCAACCCCCAAAGAAGCAAAAGTGGTTGCTTCTGCTGGGAAAGTAATGGTCATCTCCTTCTTTGATATTCATGAAATGGTTTAACATCATGTTAGACCTGCAAACACATCAGTAACTGGACAAGACTACAGGGATGTCCTGAAAACATTTCAAGTCCATAATAGGCGCAAAAGACCACATTTCCATGTAGAATGTTGGATGCTACACCACGATAATGCAGGACTGCATATTTCCAATGCACATATCAATATGAAATACATCACCCACACTTCCTGTATTCCGGAATTAGTGCCATGTGACTTTTTTCTATTCCCTAACTTGAAGAAACGCCTTCTTTGAAGGCATTATCCATCACCAGAAGCAGTGGTGAAAGCTGCAGAGTAGATTTTGAAGGATCTCTCAAAAAATTGTTTCCAGCATGTGTTTGAAGACTGGTAGAAATGCTGGGATAAGTGCATCGCATTCAGGGAAGCCTACTATGAGAAGGAATATCAAAATTATGAGGATGAGTAAAGGTTTTACTTTGTCAAAATGAATCATGATCAATATTTATTGAACAGCCTTCCTACAACTAAAGTATTTCCAGATTGCAAATCAAGCACAGACTGCCTTATTAGGAACCTTTTTCTAAATTTCCATTTTCTCAAAAATGGCAATAATTATTTTAATTCATATACCATGTTTTAGATCATTTCATAAGAAATGAAATGCACACCTTGAATATTTTGGGAATGTCCTCAGAAGGTCTCTGTCTCATGGATGACTTTAGCAAAAACTGGTAGAAAAAATCTTACTACACAAATATGTAGATCTTTTCAAAACACATACATTATTTTAAATATACCTTTTTTAAGCTCTGATCCATTTTGGGATAATTTTAGTATTGAAGTTAAACTAGGAATTTTGCTTGGCAACAACTTTTATATCAGGGAAAGTAATAATACTTAACGCTCCAGTGAAAAGGCTCAAAATATCAATATGGTCATGTTTATTATTTTACATTCTGAGATTGTGCCAGTCTTATTGCTGAAATCTTTTACATAAAGTTACAAAGTTCTGTTTCACAATGGATTGTGTAAGGAACTCTATTATCATTTGGCATACTCTGTATTTTTGTGAAGGTTTCCTTTGGAGATATAAAAAGCACAGTTATAGTTTTATATCAGCACAATCATATATTAGCATCATGAACAACAGGTCTAGAGCACATATTAATATCAAATTCTGAAGTAAATTTTGGGGATAGTTGTTCCATAGGGTACTTTTTCATGTTATTTGTGGCAGTTAAGAAAAAAATTCTTCAGTAGGTAATTAGATAACTGCATTATCAACTGATTGCACCTGATGCATGATCCAGCGTACCTCTGGTTTGAAACTTAACTTACAAATTGAAAGAAATTATAAGACATATTTCAAACAAACCCTAATACCAATACTCTTTCTGCAGTTAGGTCAGACTTACTTGACATTACATATCGACTGCCGCAAGGCTCAATTGTGGGCCCATTTCTATTTATCTTGTATATAAATGACTTTGTATATAACATCAAGGCTCATAACACTGTACTGTTTGCAGATGACACTAACTTACTAATAACAGCAAAGAGTAATGCAACATTAAATAATACATTAAGTCACACCAGTAATGACTTGGTATCATGGATAGCTAATAACAACCTGGTTTTAAGCACGGATAAGACAGTTTGTCTTAAATTTAGTATTACTGACAGACGAAACAATGAAAGTATTCCTGAAGTAAAATTAAATAATAAATTAATTTCATACAAAGGTGAAACAAACTTTTTAGGCTTGTGGATACAGGATAACTTAAAATGGAAACCTCATAGCTGTCATCTGCTAACCAAACTAAGCAGGAATATATATGCTCTAAGAATATTAAGTCAAAGTGTCAGCCTTTATGTACTTTTAATGTCCTATTATGCACAAATACGTTCTATAATTAAATATGGAATAATATTTTGGGGAAGTTCACCAGAAGTGAAAGAAGTATTTACTAAACAAAACCAAGCCATTTGAATTATAGGCAACGAAAGAATGCTATGTTCATGTAAGCCACTGTTCAAAAAGCTTTACATACTTCCATTGGCATGTGTTTATATACTGGAGACAGCTTTATTTTTAAAAAGAAATAGATTTAACTTTCATGCATATATCGTGTTCATATGCATTACACGAGGCATATTAAGGATATACACGTAACCTCAATCAGAACTACATTGTTTAAGAATGGAGTACTGCATTCCTGTACAATAGTTTACAATTCCCTTCCTAATGACTTCAAAAGCATAAATAACTATATCGTGTTTCAAACTAGAAAAAGGACTTTCTTGCAGGAGCACTACTTTAAAACAGTAAAGGAATATCTGCAATTTAACTAAACCAGATAATCATAAAACATGAATTTACTTAGCTTGTTCATGTCCCTCATATATAGTTATTTCCAATTTGTGTTTCATTATAACTAATGTAGGTGAGGTACATTTGATATTTAACATTGTAATATTAAGTGTAAATTTACTGACGTATCCTATATCTAGGTACTAAGTACAGATTTGATTTTAACTGATGAATAAATTTGAATTTGAATTCTTTCAGACATAGGTAACCAGTGCTGATGAAACTTGGCTACATCATTTTGTTCATTTTTGAAAGCAAACAGCTAAGTTCAGCATTGCAATTTCCTCCATCACCTACACCCCAAAAGCAAAAGTGGCTGCTTCTGCTGGGAAAGTTATGGTGATCTAATTCTTTGATATGGAATGGTTTATGTGCATGATCTACCTGCACACATAGCAATAACTGGACAATAGGACAGCAATGTCCTGAAAACATCGCATATCCATAATAGGCACAAAGGCCACATTTCCATGAAGCTGGCTGAATGCTGCACCACGACAATGCACGGCGGTATATTGCCAATGCAAAAATCAATGTGAAGTCCATCGCTCATCCTCCCTGTAGTCCGGATTTAGCCCCATGGGACCTTTTTCTATTCCCTAACTTGAAGAAGACCTTAGTTGGAGGCATTATCCATCATCAGAAGCAGTGGTGAAGTTTGAGCAGTGGATTTTGAAGGATCTCTCAGAAAATGGTTATAGCATGTGTTTAGAGACTGATAGAAATGCTGAGACAAGTGCATTGCATTAAGGGGAGACTACTTTGAGAAGGAATATAAAAATTATGAGGATGAGTAAAGGTATTACGTTGGCCAAAAAAATTGAGATCAATCTTTGCTGAACAGCCTTCGTACAAATTAGGAATTTCCAGAATGCCTATCAATCACAGACTGCCTTAATATGGAAACATTTTCTAAATTTCCATTTCCTTCAAACTGTCACTAATAATTCTAATTCAAATTCCATGTGTTGGAACATTTCATTTTAAATGAAATGTTTACCTTGAATATTTTGGGAATGTCCTAGGAAGGTCTCGGCCTTCTGATTGACCTGATCAAAAACTGGTAGATAAAAATTTCCTACACAAAGTATGTAGTCTTGTCAAAACACATAGATTATTTTAAATATGTTTGTATTAAGCTGTGATCCAATTTGTGAATGATTTTAGTAATGAAGATAAACTAAGAGTTTAGCTTGGCAACAATCTTTATATCAGGGAAAGCAATAAAATTTAACACTGCAGTGAAATGCCTCAAAGTGTCGTCGGGTCATCTTTATAATTTTAACTTCTGAGATTATGCCAGTTTTATTGCTGAAATATTTTAACATAAAGTTACATAGCTCTGTATCACAATGGATTGTGGAAAGAATTCTACTATTGTTTGGCATATTCATTGTCTTTTTATGAAATATTCCTTTGCAGATATAAAAAATATAGCTAAAGTTTTATATCAGCACAATCATATATTAGCATGACGAACAAGAGGTCTAGAGCACATATTAATATCAATTTATAAAGTAATATATTGGGGATAGTAGCTGAATAGAGTGCTTTTTCATGGTTTTAGTGGCAGTTAACCAAAAAACTACTTCAGTGGGTAATGCAGATAACTGCATTATCATCAATCGCAAATCGTGCATGGACTACTGCTGGCCGTACCCACTGCTTTTGAAAACTAAAAAAAAAACGGAAAGAGTGCAAGTTATAAATAAAATTACCAACATTTTAATAAGATTTGCATCCTAGAAAGAATGCCATTAAGACACATAGGTAATATTATTCAAAACCTGCACCCCTATAAATTTGTCTTATTTATCTGTTACAGTATTGAGATTCTTATTTTCAATGATCTATATCACATTTTATACATTGAGTCAACATGAAATATTCAATGCCATGGCCGGAATTTTAACCATGGATCTCCTGGTTTGCGCCCAGTAGCAGTTACCCATTGAGTTACAGTAGCCATCATGCCATCATGAGATTAAAACCTCCAATTGACTCACATATGTATTTTCCTGGTAAACCACAATTGTCTTTTGTATTTGTGACACCTGGATTGTGGCGGCATGCTATTGTAAGCACAAATGTGAAATAAACACGCCGTAGCAGTTTCATTGTAACTACTCTTGGTTCCCGCCTGTAAGAACCAGGCAAGTTCACACATGTTCAGTATTGCCTACCGCTGCAGTGGAGGTAACATGCAGTTACAGTTGATATTAGAGGATCATCCGGAGATTCTTTCAAACACAATCACTGCTGAGGAAACTTGGCTACATTATTTTGAGCCTGAGAGCATACAGCATAGCTCAGTATGGAAATCTCCTTTATCACCAACCTCCAAAGAAGCAAAAGTGGTTGCTTCTGCTGGGAAAGTTATGGTCATCTCCTTCTTTGATAATCATGAAATGGTTTAACAGCATATTAGACCTGCAAACACATCAGTAACTGGACAAGACTACAGGGATGTCCTGAAAACATTTCAAGTCCATAATAGGCGCAAAAGACCACATTTCCATGTAGAATGTTGGGTGCTACACCACGATAATGCAGGACTGCATATTTCCAATGCACATATCAATATGAAATACATCACCCACCCTTCCTGTATTCCGGAATTAGTGCCATGTGACTTTTTTCTATTCCCTAACTTGAAGAAACGCCTTCTTTGAAGGCATTATCCATCATCAGAAGCAGTGGTGAAAGCTGCAGAGGAGATTTTGAAGGATCTCTCAAAAAATAGTTTCCAGCATGTGTTTGAAGACTGGTAGAAATGCTGGGATAAGTGCATCGCATTCAGGGAAGCCTACTATGAGAAGGAATATCAAAATTATGAGGATGAGTAAAGGTTTTACTTTGTCAAAATGAATCATGATCAATATTTATTGAACAGCCTTCCTACAACAAAAGTATTTCCAGATTGCAAATCAAGCACTGACTGCCTTATTAGGAACCTTTTTCTAAATTTCCATTTTCTCAAAAATGGCAATAATTATTTTAATTCATATACCATGTTTTAGATCATTTCATAAGAAATGAAATGCACACCTTGAATATTTTGGGAATGTCCTCAGAAGGTCTCTGTCTCATGGATGACTTTAGCAAAAACTGGTAGAAAAAATCTTACTACACAAATATGTAGATCTTTTCAAAACACATACATTATTTTAAATATATTTCTTTTAAGCTCTGATCCATTTTGGGATGATTTTAGTATTGTAGTTAAACTAGGAATTTTGCTTGGCAACAACTTTTATATCAGGGAAAGTAATAATTCTTAACGCTCCAGTGAAAAGGCTCAAAATATCAATATGGTCATGTTTATTATTTTACATTCTGAGATTGTGCCAGTCTTATTGCTGAAATTTTTACATAAAGTTACAAAGTTCTGTTTCACAATGGACTGTGGAAGGAACTCTATTATCATTTGGCATACTCTGTATTTTTGTGAAGGTTTCCTTTAGAGATATAAAAAGCACAGTTATAGTTTTATATCAGCACAATCATATATTAGCATCATGAACAACAGGTCTAGAGCACATATTAATATCAAATTCTGAAGTAAATTTTGGGGATAGTTGTTCCATAGGGTACTTTTTCATGTTATTAGTGGCAGTTAAGAAAAAAATTCTTCAGTAGGTAATGCAGATAACTGCATTATCAACTGATCGCACCTGATGCATGATCCAGCGTACCTCTGGTTTGAAACTTACCTTACAAATTGAAAGAAATTATAAGACATTTTTCAAACAAACCCTAATACCAATACTCATTCTGCAGTTAGGTCAGACTTACTTGACATTACATATCGACTGCCGCAAGGCTCAATTGTTGGCCCATTTCTATTTATCTTGTATATAAATGACTTTGTAAATAACATCAAGGCTCATAACACTGTACTGTTTGCAGATGACACTAACTTACTAATAACAGCAAAGAGTAATGCAACATTAAATAATACATTAAGTCACACTAGTAAAGGCTTGGTATCATGGATAGCTAATAACAACCTGGTTTTAAGCACGGATAAGACAGTTTGTCTTAAATTTAGTATTACTGGCAGAGGAAAAAATGAAAGTATTCCTGAAGTAAAATTAAATAATAAATTAATTTCATACAAAAGTGAAACAAACTTTTTAGGCTTCTGGATACAGGATAACTTGAAATGGAAACCTCATACCAGTCATCTACTAACCAAATTAAACAGGAATATATATGCTCTAAGAATATTAAGTCAAAATGTCAGCCTTTGTGTACTTCTAATCTTCTATTATGCACATATACATTCTATAATTAAATATGGAATAACATTTTGGGGAAATTCACCAGAAGTGAAAGAAGTATTTACTAAACAAAACCAAGCCATTCGAATTATAGGCAAGGAAAGAATGCAATGTTCATGTAAGCCACTGTTCAAAAAGCTTACATTGGCATGTGTTTATATACTGGAGACAGCTTTATTTGTAAAAAGAAATAGATTTAACTTTCATGCATATATCGTGTTCATTTGCATTACACGAGGCATATTAAGGATATACACGTAACCTCAATCAGAACTACAATGTTTAAGAACGGAGTACTACATTCCTGTACAATAGTTTACAATTCCCTTCCTAATGACTTCAAGAGCATAAATAACTACAACGTGTTTCAAACTAGAAGAAGGGCTTTCTTGCAGGAGCACTGCTTTTAAACAGTAAAGGAATATCTGCAATTTAACAAAACCATATAATCATAAAACATGAATATACTTAGCTTGTTCATGTCCCTCATTTATAGTTATTTCCAATTTGTGTTACATTATAATTATTGTAGGTTAGGTATATTTGATATTTAACATTGTAATATTAAGTGTAAATTTACTGACGTATCCTGTATCAAGGTACTAAGTACACATTTGATTTTAACTGGTGAGTAAATTTGAATTTGATTTTGAATTCTTTCAAACATAGGTAACCACTGCTGATGAAACTTGGCTACATCATTTTGTTCCTGACAGCAAACAGCAAATCTCAGCACCGAAATCTCCTTCATCACCAACCCCCCAAAAGCAAAAGTGGCTGCTTCTGCTGGGAAAGTTATGGTCATCTCATTCTTTGATATTCATGGAATGGTTTATGTGCATGGTGTACCTGCACACATAGCAGTAACTGGACAATAGGACAGCAATATCCTGAAAACATTGCATATCCATAATTGGCACAAAAGACCACATTTCCATGAAGCAGGCTGGATGCTGCACCACGACTATGCGTGGCGGTATATTGCCAATGCAAAAATCAATGTGAAGTCCATCCCTCACCCTCCCTGTAGTCCGGATTTAGGCCCATGGGACCTTTTTCTATTCCCTAACTTGAAGAAGACCTTAGTTGGAGGCATTATCCATCATTAAAGGCAGTGGTGAAGTTTGAGCAGTGGATTTTGAAGGATCTCTCAGAAAATGGTTATAGCATGCGTTTGGAGACTGATAGAAATGCTGGGACAAGTGCATTGCATTCAGGGGAGACTACTTTGAGAAGGAATATCAAAATTGTGAGGATGAGTAAAGGTATTACGTTGGCCAACAAAATTGAGATCAATCTTTACTGAACAGCCTTCGTACAAATTAGGAATTTCCAGAATGTCTATCGATCACAGACTGCCTTAATATGGAAACATTTTCTAAATTTCCATTTCCTTCAAACTGTCACTAATAATTCTAATTCAAATTCCATGTGTTGGAACATTTCATTTTAAATGAAATGATTACCTTGAATATTTTGGGAATGTCCTAGGAAGGTCTCGGACTTCTGATTGACCTGAACAAAAACTGGTAGATAAAAATTTCCTACACAAAGTATGTAGTCTTGTCAAAACACATAGATTATTTTAAATACGTTTGTATTAAGCTGTGATCCAATTTGTGAATGATTTTAGTAATGAAGATAAACTAAGAGTTTAGCTCGGCAACAACCTTTATATCAGGGAAAGCAATACAATTTAACACTGCAGTGAAATGCCTAAAAGTGTCGTCGGTTCATCTTTATTATTTTAACCTCTGAGATTATGCCAGTTTTATTGCTGAAATATTTTAACATAAAGTTACATAGCTCTGTATCACAATGGATTGTGGAAAGAATTCTACTATTGTTTGGCATATTCATTGTCTTTTTATGAAATATTCCTTTGCAGATATAAAAAATATAGCTAAAGTTTTATATCAGCACAATCATATATTAGCATGACGAACAAGAGGTCTAGAGCACATATTAATATCAATTTATAAAGTAATATATTGGGGATAGTAGCTGAATAGAGTGCTTTTTCATGGTTTTAGTGGCAGTTAACCAAAAAGCTACTTCAGTGGGTAATGCAGATAACTGCATTATCATCAATCCCAAATCGTGCATGGACTACTGCTGGCCGTACCCACTGCTTTTGAAAACTAAAAAACAGACGAAAGGAGTGCAAGTTATAAATAAAATAACCAACATTTTAATAACATTTGCATCCTAGAAAGAATGCCATTAAGACACATAGGTAACATTATTCAAAACCTGCACCACTATAAATTTGTCTTATTTATCTGTTACAGTATTGAGATTCTTATTTTCAATGATCTATATCACATTTTATACATTGAGTCAACATGAAATATTCAATGCCATGGCGGGAATTTTAACCATGGATTTCCTGGTTTGCGCCCAGTCGCAATTACCCATTGAGTTACAGTAGCCATAATGCCATCATGAGATTAAAACCTCCAATTGACTCACATATGTATTTTCCTGGTAAACCACAATTGTCTTTCGTATTTGTGACACCTGGATTGTGGCGGCATGCTATTGTAAGCACAAATGTGAAATAAACACGCCGTAGCAGTTTCATTGTAACTACTCTTGGTTCCCGTCTGTAAGAACCAGGCAAGTTCACACATGTTCAGTATTGCCTACAGCTGCAGTGGAGGTAACATGCAGTTACAGTTGATATTAGAGGAACATCCGGAGTTTCTTTCAAACATAATCACTGCTGAGGAAACTTGGCTACATTATTTTGAGCCTGAGAGCATACAGCATAGCTCAGTGTGGAAATCTCCTTTATCACCAACCCCCAAAGAAGCAAAAGTGGTTGCTTCTGCTGGGAAAGTAATGGTCATCTCCTTCTTTGATATTCATGAAATGGTTTAACATCATGTTAGATCTGCAAACACATCAGTAACTGGACAAGACTACAGGGATGTCCTGAAAACATTTCAGGTCCATAATAGGCGCAAAAGACCACATTTCCATGTAGAATGTTGGATGCTACACCACGATAATGCAGGACTGCATATTTCCAATGCATATATCAATATGAAATACATCACCCACACTTCCTGTATTCCGGAATTAGTGCCATGTGACTTTTTTCTATTCCCTAACTTGAAGAAACGCCTTCTTTGAAGGCATTATCCATCACCAGAAGCAGTGGTGAAAGCTGCAGAGTAGATTTTGAAGGATCTCTCAAAAAATTGTTTCCAGCATGTGTTTGAAGACTGGTAGAAATGCTGGGATAAGTGCATCGCATTCAGGGAAGCCTACTATGAGAAGGAATATCAAAATTATGAGGATGAGTAAAGGTTTTACTTTGTCAAAATGAATCATGATCAATATTTATTGAACAGCCTTCCTACAACTAAAGTATTTCCAGATTGCAAATCAAGCACAGACTGCCTTATTAGGAACCTTTTTCTAAATTTCCATTTTCTCAAAAATGGCAATAATTATTTTAATTCATATACCATGTTTTAGATCATTTCATAAGAAATGAAATGCACACCTTGAATATTTTGGGAATGTCCTCAGAAGGTCTCTGTCTCATGGATGACTTTAGCAAAAACTGGTAGAAAAAATCTTACTACACAAATATGGAGATCTTTTCAAAACACATACATTATTTTAAATATACCTTTTTTAAGCTCTGATCCATTTTGGGATGATTTTAGTATTGAAGTTAAACTAGGAATTTTGCTTGGCAACAACTTTTATATCAGGGAAAGTAATAATACTTAACGCTCCAGTGAAAAGGCTCAAAATATCAATATGGTCATGTTTATTATTTTACATTCTGAGATTGTGCCAGTCTTATTGCTGAAATCTTTTACATAAAGTTACAAAGTTCTGTTTCACAATGGATTGTGTAAGGAACTCTATTATCATTTGGCATACTCTGTATTTTTGTGAAGGTTTCCTTTGGAGATATAAAAAGCACAGTTATAGTTTTATATCAGCACAATCATATATTAGCATCATGGACAAGAGGTCTAGAGCACATATTAATATCAAATTCTGAAGTAAATTTTGGGGATAGTTGTTCCATAGGGTACTTTTTCATTTTATTAATGGCAGTTAAGAAAAAAATTGTTCAGTAGGTAATGCAGATAACTGCATTATCAACTGATGGCACCTGGTGCATGGACCAGCGTACAGGTAGTTTGAAACTTACCTTACAAATTGAAACAAATTAACAGAGATTCTCAACCTAAACCCTAATACCAATACTCATTCGGTAGTTAGATCAGACTTACGTGACATTACATATCGACTGCCGCAAGGCTCAATTGTGGGCCCATTTCTATTTATCTTGAATATAAATGACTTTG
Organism: Mantis religiosa; assembly: GCA_030765055.1. Classification (NCBI taxonomy): domain Eukaryota; kingdom Metazoa; phylum Arthropoda; class Insecta; order Mantodea; family Mantidae; genus Mantis; species Mantis religiosa. The sequence continues at coordinate 1,420,525 of JAUKNK010000077.1, read as the reverse complement.
TAAATAACATCAAGGCTCATAACACTGTACTGTTTGCAGATGACACTAACTTACTAATAACAGCAAAGAGTAATGCAACATTAAATAATACATTAAGTCACACTAGTAAAGACTTGGTATCATGGATAGCTAATAACAACCTGGTTTTAAGCACGGATAAGACAGTTTGTCTTAAATTTAGTTTTACTGACAGAGGAAACAATGACAGTATTCCTGAAGTAAAATTAAATAATAAATTAATTTCATACAAAAGTGAAACAAACTTTTTAGGCTTGTGGATACAGGAAAACTTAAAATGGAAACCTCATACCTGTCATCTGCTAACCAAATTAAGCAGGAATATATATGCTCTAAGAATATTAAGTCAAAGTGTCAGCCTTTATGTACTTTTAATGTCCTATTATGCACAAATACGCTCTATAATTAAATATGGAATAATAATTTGGGGAAGTTCACCAGAAGTGAAAGAAGTATTTACTAAACAAAACCAAGCCATTTGAATTATAGGCAACGAAAGAATGCTATGTTCATGTAAGCCACTGTTCAAAAAGCTATACATACTTCCATTGGCATGTGTTTATATACTGGAGACAGCTTTATTTGTAAAAAGAAATAGACTTAACTTTCATGCATATATCGTGTTCATATGCATTACACGAGGCATATTAAGGATATACACGTAACCTCAATCAGAACTACATTGTTTAAGAATGGAGTACTGCATTCCTGTACAATAGTTTACAATTCCCTTCCTAATGACTTCAAAAGCATAAATAACTACAACGTGTTTCAAACTAGAAAAAGGACTTTCTTGCAGGAGCACTACTTTTAAACAGTAAAGGAATATCTGCAATTTAACTAAACCAGATAATCATATAACATGAATTTACTTAGCTTGTTCATTTCCCTCATTTATAGTTATTTCCAATTTGTGTTTCATTATAACTAATGTAGGTGAGGTATATTTGATATTTAACATTGTAATATTAAGTGTAAATTTACTGACGTATCCTACATCTAGGTACTAAGTACAGATTTGATTTTAACTGATGAATAAATTTGAATTTGAATTCTTTCAGACATAGGTAACCACTGCTGATGAAACTTGGCTACATCATTTTGTTCATTTTTGACAGCAAACAGCAAAGCTCAGCATTGAAATTTCCTCCATCACCTACACCCCAAAAGCAAAAGTGGCTGCTTCTGCTGGGAAAGATATGGTGATCTAATTCTTTGATATGGAATGGTTTATGTGCATGTTCTACCTGCACACATAGCAATAACTGGACAATAGGACAGCAATGTCCTGAAAACATCGCATATCCATAATAGGCACAAAGGCCACATTTCCATGAAGCTGGCTGAATGCTGCACCACGACAATGCGCGGCGGTATATTGCCAATGCAAAAATCAATGTGAAGTCCATCGCCCATCCTCCCTGTAGTCCGGATTTAGCCCCATGGGACCTTTTTCTATTCCCTAACTTGAAGAAGACCTTAGTTGGAGGCATTATCCATCATCAGAAGCAGTGGTGAAGTTTGAGCAGTGGATTTTGAAGGATCTCTCAGAAAATGGTTATAGCATGTGTTTGGAGACTGATAGAAATGCTGGGACAAGTGCATTGCATTCAGGGGAGACTACTTTGAGAAGGAATATCAAAATTATGAGGATGAGTAAAGGTATTACGTTGGCCAAAAAAATTGAGATCAATCTTTACTGAACAGCCTTCGTACAAATTAGGAATTTCCAGAATGCCTATCGATCACAGACTGCCTTAATATGGAAACATTTTCTAAATTTCCATTTCCATCAAACTGTCACTAATATTTCTAATTCAAATTCCATGTGTTGGAACATTTCATTTTAAATGAAATATTTACCTTGTATATTTTGGGAATGTCCTAGGAAGGTCTCGGCCTTCTGATTGACCTGAGCAAAAACTGGTAAATAAAAATTTCCTACACAAAGTATGTAGTCTTGTCAAAACACATAGATTATTTTAAATATTATAAAATTTTAGATGAGTGGCATTTTTTACACATCTGCTTCACTTTGGTTCCTATTTTGAGGACATGTTTCGCAAATCTTCGTTTGCATCTACGGCTCTTGTGCGTCAGTCCTCAAAATAGGTACGAAAGTGAAGCAGATGTGTAAAAAATGCGACTCATCTAAAATTTAATAATTTTTCGCTTCACTATGGTGTTCCAATACAGTTGAATCTTGATATATTTTAAATATGTTTGTATTAAGCTGTGATCCAGTTTGTGAATGATTTTAGTAATGAAGATAAACTAAGATTTTAGCTTGGCAACAACCTTTATATCAGGGAGAGCAATAAAATTTAACACTGCAGTGAAATGCCTCAAAGTGTCGTCGGGTCATCTTTATTATTTTAACTTCTGAGATTATGCCAGTTTAATTGCTGAAATATTTTAACATAAAGTTACATAGCTCTGTATCACAATAGATTGTGGAAAGAATTCTACTATTGTTTGGCATACTCATTGCCTTTTTTTGAAATATTCCTTTGCAGATATAAAAAATATAGCTAAAGTTTTATATCAGCACAATCATATATTAGCATGACGAACAAGAGGTCTAGAGCACATATTAATATCAATTTATAAAGTAATATATTGGGGATAGTAGCTGAATAGAGTGCTTTTTCATGGTATTAGTGGCAGTTAACCAAAAAGCTACTTCAGTGGGTAATGCAGATAACTGCATTATCATCAATCCCAAATCGTGCATGGACTACTGCTGGCCGTACCCACTGCTTTTGAAAACTAAAAAACAAACGAAAGGAGTGCAAGTTATAAATAAAATAACCAACATTTTAATAACATTTGCGTCCTAGAAAGAATGCCATTAAGACACATAGGTAACATAATTCAAAACCTGCACCCCTATAAATTTGTCTTATTTATCTGTTACAGTATTGAGATTCTTATTTTCAATGATCTATATCACATTTTATACATTGAGTCAACATGAAATATTCAATGACATGGCCGGAATTTTAACCATGGATCTCCTGGTTTGCGCCCAATCGCAATTACCCATTGAGTTACAGTAGCCATCATGCCATCATGAGATTAAAACCTCCAATTGACTCACATATGTATTTTCCTGGTAAACCACAATTGTCTTTCGTATTTGTGACACCTGGATTGTGGCGGCATGCTATTGTAAGCACAAATGTGAAATAAACACGCCGTAGCAGTTTCATTGTAACTACTCTTGGTTCCCGCCTGTAAGAACCAGGCAAGTTCACACACGTTCAGTATTGCCTACCGCTGCAGTGGAGGTAACATGCAGTTATAGTTGATATTAGAGGAACATTCGGAGTTTCTTTCAAACATAATCACTGCTGAGGAAACTTGGCTACATTATTTTGAGCCTGAGAGCATACAGCATAGCTCAGTGTGGAAATCTCCTTTATCACCAACCCCCAAAAAAGCAAAAGTGGTTGCTTCTGTTGGGAAAGTTATGGTCATCTCCTTCTTTGATATTCATGAAATGGTTTAACAGCATGTTAGACCTGCAAACACATCAGTAACTGTACAAGACTACAGGGATGTCCTGAAAACATTTCAAGTCCATAATAGGCGCAAAAGACCACATTTCCATGTAGAACGTTGGATGCTACACCACGATAATGCAGGACTGCATATTTCCAATGCACATATGAATATGAAATACATCACCCACCCTTCCTGTATTCCGGAATTAGTGCCATGTGACTTTTTTCTATTCCCTAACTTGAAGAAACGCCTTCTTTGAAGGCATTATCCATCATCAGAAGCAGTGGTGAAAGCTGCAGAGGAGATTTTGAAGGACCTCTCAAAAAATTGTTTCAAGCATGTGTTTGAAGACTGGTAGAAATGCTGGGATAAGTGCATCGCATTCAGAGAAGCCTACTATGAGAAGGAATATCAAAATTATGAGGATGAGTAAAGGTTTTACGTTGTCAAAATGAATCGTGATCAATATTTATTGAACAGCCTTCCTACAACTAAAGTATTTCCAGATTATTAAATTTTAGATGAGTCGCATTTTTTAACACATCTGCTTCACTTTCGTACCTATTTTGAGGACATGTTTCGCAAATCTTTGCTTGCATCTACGGCTCTTGTGCGACTGACGCTAGATCCAGCGGTGTGGGTAATTCTGGGGTTGTTGCTGCCATCTGTTGATTTAGTGATGAACTGAAATGTGGGATTCTCTTCTAGCGGGATTTCAAAATTCATTAGTTGATTTTTATGTTTTTCTATGTATATCCTCTCCCATATGACGAGTTCACTATGTTTTTGTACGTATTTTAGTAATTCTGTGCTATCTTAAATTTCATGATTTTCAGACCAGAAATGAGCTGCTATTGCGGACTTATCAATAGTTTTGTATCTTAAGTGCCTGAAGTGTTCTTTCTTTCTAGTGCCTATGTTCCTTTTTGTCCTCCCTATGTAAATTTTTTCACAGTCTTTACACTTAATTTTGTAAATGCCTGACTTTTCCTCTGGTTTTATCTTATCAGTATTATTACTGTGAATTAGGTTTTTAATGTTGTAATTGTTTTTTGGTGCCAATGTTATATTGTATTTCTTGAATATTTTTTGGAACTTTTTTGTGGCCCAGGGGTGGTAAGTAAATTTAACAAATCTAGTTTCTTGTTTTATTGGTGTGAGAGCTGTGATCTGTTTTAATTTCTTTTGAAGTTTGAATAATTTTAGTTTTTTATCTACAAGGTTTTTTCCATATCCATTTTTAATTGCAGTTTTTAAGATTTGATGGTATTCGTTTTGATATTCTTGCTGGCTGAGAGGTAGATTTACTAATCTGTGTGTCAGACTGTTGATGGTTGCATGTTTGTGTGGAATTGGGTTGAAACTATTTGCTTTAATGTAATTATCTGTGTGTGTTGCTTTTCTATGAATGCCAAATTCTAGTTTTTCATTGCCTTTTTTGATTTTAAGGTCTAAAAAAGGTAGAGTACAGTCCTCTTCAGTTTCTACTGTGAATTGTATGCTGGGTTCTTGCAGGTTGAGGAGTTTCAAAGCATCATCTATTAGTTTGTAGGGCACTATTGCAAAGATGTCGTCTACGTATCTGTACCATGTTTTAAACATATGAGGGAAGGCTTTAGTAATATGTGTTTCGAAAAAGCTCATGTATAGATTGGCCAAAAATGGTGATAGCGGGCTTCCCATAGCTAGTCCTGAAATTTGTTTGTAATATTTTCCATCGAAGACAAAATAATTTTGATGTATACATAATTCAGTCATTGCCACATATTCTTCTATTGCATTGGCATCCATGTTTATAGAATTTAGCCATTTTTTCAGCTGAATCAAAAGTTTGTCTAATGGAATGCTAGGGAATAGGGAGCGGACATCATAGGATACTAAAGTGTCATGAGGTTTTAGTTTAATATTTTGAATTTTTTCTACCAGGCCTAAAGAGTTTTTTATACTCAGAGTATGGAATTGTGGAAAGGACTGAAATTTTTTGGTTAGCCATTTTGCCAGAAGGTAAGTAGGAGTGTTTATATTATTTACAATGGGTCTCATGGGTATGTTGGGTTTGTGTATTTTAGGCAAACCATATATTCTTGCAAGGGTAGGGTTGTCTGGTTTGATAGTTTTTTGTTCTGTAGTTGTTAAAATTTTACTATTAATGATGGTTTTTTGTACATCTTTTATGCATCGGTTGAGTGGATTAGAATCTATTTCCTGGAATTCTTTTTGTTGTAGTAACTCTAACATTTTTTCTTTGTATGTAGCTGTATCTAGGATTACTATTTTGTTCCCTTTATCAGCCCTTGACAAGATTACATCTTTTTTCCTTAAAGATTTAATTATCTGAATTTGTTTCAAATGCTTTATTGGCTTTTTATTTATTAAGTTTTCCAATATAGGAGCTGATTTTTTTCTAATTATATTTTTGTCCATGGTTTCCAAGCCTTCTACTGCTAATTCTATGTCTGCAATGAATTCATCCGGGTTGCTGGAGTATGTTATACATGTTTTTAGGCCTTGGTTAAGTACATCTTTTTCTTCGTTGTTAATATTTTGCTTTGAGAGATTAATTACACTATCTAGGGATGTGTTCTTTGCTGAAATTTTGTTATGTTTTGGTTGCCAATGATTATGATTACGTTTTAGTTTCTTATTTTGACGATAAACTTTCTCTTTTTTTTTTCTTTTTCCTTTTTTCTTTTTTCTTTTTTTTTTCTCTTTAAACATTACAACATTAAACATAAACAACATTAAAAACCTACTTCACAGTAATAATACTGATAAGATAAAACCAGAGGAAAAGTCAGGCATTTACAAAATTAAGTGTAAAGACTGTGGAAAAAATTTAAATAGGGAGCACAAAAAGGAACATAGGCACTAGAAAGAAAGAGCACTTCAGGCACTTAAGATACAAAAATATTGATAAGTCCGCAATAGCAGCTCATTTCTGGTCTGAAAATCATGAAATTGAAGATAGCACAGAATTACTAAAATACGTACAAAAACATAGTGAACTCGTCATATGGGAGAGGATATACATAGAAAAACATAAAAATCAACTAATGAATTTTGAAATCCCGCTAGAAGAGAATCCCACATTTCAGTTCATCACTAAATCAACAGATGGCAGCAACAACCCCAGAATTACCCACACCGCTGGATCTAGCATCAGTCGCACAAGAGCCGTAGATGCAAGCGAATATTTGCGAAACATGTCCTCAAAATAGGTACGAAAGTGAAGCAGATGTGTTAAAAAATGCGACTCATCTAAAATTTAATAATTTTTCGCTTCACTGTGGTGTTCCAATACAGTTGAATCTCGATATTTCCAGATTGCTCATTAAGCACAGACTGCCATATTAGGAACCTATTTCTAAATTTCCATTTTCTCAAAAATGGCAATAATTATTTTAATTCATATACCATGTTTTAGATCATTTCATAAGAAATGAAATGCACACCTTGAATATTTTGGGAATGTCTTTAGAAGGTCTCTGTCTCCTGGATGACTTTAGCAAAAACTGGTAGAAAAAATCTTATTTCACAAAATATGTAGTTCTTTTCAAAACACATAGATAATTTTAAATATATTTGCTTTAAGCTCTGATCCAATTTGGTTATGATTTTAGTATTGAAGTTAAACTAGGAATTTTGCTTGGCAACAACTTTTATATCAGGGAAAGGAATAATACTTAACGCTCCAGTGAAAAGGCTCAAAATATCAATAGGGTCATCTTTATTATTTTACATTCTGAGATTATTGCTGAAATCTTTAACATAAAGTTACAAAGTTCTGTTTCACAATGGATTGTGGAAGGAACTCTATTATCATTTGGCATATTCTTTATATTTTTAATGAAGGTTTCCTTTGGAGATATAAAAAGCATAGTTAAAGTTTTATATCAGCACAATCATATATTAGCATCATGAACAAGAGGCCTAGAGCACATATTAATATCAAATTCTGAAGTAAATTTTGGGGATAGTTGTTCCATAGGGTACTTTTTCATGTTATTAGTGGCAGTTACGAAAAAAATTCTTCAGCAGGTAATGCAGATAACTGCATTATCAACTGATGGCACCTGGTGCATGGACCAGCGTACAGGTAGTTTGAAACTTACCTTACAAATTGAAACAAATTAACAGAGATTTTCAACCTAAACCCTAATACCAATACTCATTCGGCAGTTAGATCAGACTTACTTGACCTTGCATATCGACTGCCGCAAGGCTCAATTCTGGGCCCATTTCTATTTATCTTGTATATAAATGACTTTGTAAATAACATCAAGGCTCATAACACTGTACTGTTTGCAGATGACACTAACTTACTAATACCAGGAAAGAGTAACGCAACATTAAATAATACATTAAGTCACACTAGTAAAGACTTGGTATCATGGATAGCAAATAACAACCTGGTTTTAAACACGGATAAGACAGTTTGTCTTAAATTTAGTATTACTGACAGACAAAACAATGAAAGTATTCCTGAAGTAAAATTAAATAATAAATTAATTTCATACAAAAGTGAAGCAAACTTTTTAGGCTTGTGGATAGAGGATAAATTAAAATGGAAACCTCATACAAGTGAGCTACTAACCAAATTAGGCAGGAATATATATGCTCTAAGAATATTAAGTCAAAATGTCAGCCTTTGTGTACTTTTAATGTCCTATTATGCACAAATACATTCTATAATTAAATATGGAATAATATTTTCGGGAAATTCACCAGAAGTCAAAGAAGTATTTACTAAACAAAACCAAGCCATTTGAATTATAGGCAACGAAAGAATGCTATGTTCATGTAAGCCACTGTTTAAAAAGCTTTGCATACTTCCACTGGCATGTGTTTATATACTGGAGACAGCTTTATTTGTAAAAAGAAATAGATTTAACTTTCATGCATATATCGTGTTCATATGCATTACACGCGGCATATTAAGGATATACACGTAACCTCAATCAGAACTACAATGTTTAAGAATAGAGTACTGCATTCCTGTACAAGAGTTTACAATTCCCTTCCTAATGACTTCAAAAGCATAAATAACTACAAGGTGTTTCAAACTAGAAAAAGGGCTTTCTTGCATGGAGCACTGCTTTTAAACATTAAAGGAATATCTGCAATTTAACAAAACCAGATAATCATAAAACATGAATTTACTTAGCTTGTTCATTTCCCTCATTTATGGTTATTTCCAATTTGTGTTTCTTTATAACTAATGTAGATTAGGTATATCTGATATTTAACATTCTAATATTAAGTGTAAAATTACTGACGTATCCAATATCAAGGTACTAAGTACATATTTGATTTTTATTGATGAATAAATTTGAATTTGAATTCTTTCAAACATAGGTAACCACTGCTGATGAAACTTAGCTACATCATTTTGTTCATTTTTGACAGCAAACAGCAAAGCTCAGCATTGAAATCTCCTTCATCACCAACCCCCCAAAGGCAAAAGTGGCTGCTTCTGCTGGGAAAGTTATGGTGATCTAATTCTTTGATATTTATGGAATGGCTTATGTGAATGTTGTACCTGCAAACATAGCAGTAACTGGAAAATAGGACAGCAATGTCCTGAAAACATTGCAAGTCCATATTGGGCGCAAAAGACCACATTTCCATGAAGCTCGCTGGATGCTGCACCACAATAATGCGCAGCGGTATATTGCCAATGCAAAAATCAATGTGAAGTCCATCCCTCACCCTCCCTGTAGTTCGGATTTAGCCCCATGGGATCTTTTTCGATTCCCTAACTTGAAGAAGACCTTATTTGGAGGCATTATCCATCATTAGAAGCAGTGGTGAAGTTTGAGCAGTGGATTTTGAAGGATCTCCCAGAAAATGGTTTCAGCATGTGTTTGGAGACTGATAGAAATGCTGGGACAAGTGCATTGCATTCAGGGGAGACTACTTTGAGAAGGAATATTAAAATTATGAGGATGAGTAAAGGTATTTCGTTGGCCAAAAGGATTGAGATCAATCTTTACTGAACAGCCTTCGTACAAATAAGGAATTTCCAGAATGCCTATCCATCACAGACTGCCTTAATATGGAAACATTTTCTAAATTCCCATTTTCTCAAACTGTCACTAATAATTCTAATTCAAATACCATGTGTTAGAACATTTCATTTTAAATGAAATGTTTATCTTGAATATTTTGGGAATGTCCTTGGAAGGTATCGGCCTTCTGATTGACCTGAGCAAAAACTAATAGATAAAAATTTCCTACACAAAGTATGTAAATCTTGTCAAAACACATAGATTATTTTAAATATGTTTATATTAAGCTGTGATCCAATTTGTGAATGATTTTAGTAATGAAGATAAACTAAGAGTTTAGCTTGGCAACAACCTTTATATCAGGGAAAGCAATAAAATTTAACACTGCAGTGAAAAGCCTCAAAGTGTCGATAGGTTCATCATTATTATTTTACCTTCTGAGATTTATTGCTGAAATATTTTAACATAAAGTTACACAGCTGTGTATCACAATGGATTGTGGAAAGAATTTACTATTGTTTGGCATATTCGTTGTCTTTTTATGAAAGATTCCTTTGCAGATATAAAAAATACAGATAAGCTTTATATCAGTACAATCATATATTAGCATGACGAACCTGAGGTCTAGAGCACATATTAATATTAATTTCTAAATAATCTATTGGGGATAGTAGCTGAATAGAGTGCTTCTTCATGGTTTTAGTGGCAGTTAACCAAAAAACTTCTTCGGTCGGTAATGCAGATAACTGCATTATCATCAATCCCAATTGGTGCATGTAGTACTGCTGGACCTACCCACAGCTTTTGAAAACAAAAAGCGACATGAAAGGAGTGCAACTTATAAATAAAATAACCAACATTTTAATAACATTTGCATCCTAGAAAGAATGCCATTAAAACACATAGGTAACATTATTCAAAACCTGCACCCCTATAAATTTGTCTTATTTATCTGTTACAATATTGAAATTATTATTTTTAATGATCTATATCACATTTTATACATTGAGTCAACATGAAATATTCAATGCCATGGCCGGAATTTTAACCATGGATCTCCTGGTTTGCGCCCAGTCGCAGTTACCCATTGAGTTACAGTAGGCAACATGCCATCATGACATTAAAACCTCCAATTGACTCATATATGTATTTTGCTGGTAAACCACAATTGTCTTTCATATTTTTGACACCTGGTTTGTGGCAGCATGCTATTGTATGTACAAATGTGAAATAAACACGCTGTAGCAGTTTCATTGTAACTACTCTTTGTTCCCGCCTGTAAGAAATAGGCAAGTTCACACATGTTCAGTATCGCCTACTGCTGCAGTGGAGGTAGCATGCAGTTATAGTTGATATTAGAGGAATATCTGGAGTTTCTTTCAACCATAATCATGCTGAGGAAACCTGGCTACATCATTTTGAGCCTGAGATCATACAGCATAGCTCAGTGTGGAAATCTCTTATATCACCAACTCCCAAAAAAGCAAAAGTGGTTGCTTCTTCTGGGAAAGTTATGGTCATCTCATTCTTTGATATTCATGAAATGGTTTAACAGCATGTTAGACCTGCAAACACATCAGTAACTGAACAATACTACTGGGACGTCCTGAAAACATTTGAAGCCCATAATAGGTTGCAAAAGACCACATTTCCATGTAGCATGTTGGATGCCACACCACGATAATGCGGGACTGCATATTTCCAATGCATATATCAATGAGAAATCCAACATCAACCCTCCCTGTATTCCGGATTTAGAGTCATGTGACATTTTTCTATTCCCTAACTTGAAAAAACGCCTCCTTTGAAGGCTTTATCCATCATCAGAAGCAGTGGTGAAGGCTGCAGATGGGATTTTGAAGGATCTCTCAAAAAATTGTTTCCAGTATGTGTTTGAAGACCGATAGGAATGCTGGGATAAGTGCATCACATTCAGGGAAGCCTACTACGAGAGGGAATATGAAAATTATGAGGATGAGTAAAGGTTTTACGTTGTCAAAATGAATCGTGATCAATATTTATTGAACAGCCTTCCTACAACTAAAGTATTTCCAGATTGCTCATTAAGCACACACTGCCTTATTAGGAACCTTTTTCTAAATTTCCATTTTCTCAAAAATGGCAATAATTATTTTAATTCATATACCATGTTGTAGATCATTTCATAAGAAATGAAATGCACACCTTGAATATTTTGGGGATGTCCTCAGAAGGTCTCTGTCTCATGGATGACTTTAGGAAAAACTGGTAGAAAAAATCTTACTACACAAAATATGTAGATCTTTTCAAAACACATAGATTATTTTAAATATATTTGTTTTAAGCTCTGATCCAATTTGGGAATGATTTTAGTATTGAAGTTAAACTAGGAATTTTGCTTGGCAACAACTTTTATATCAGGGAAAGTAATAATACTTAACGCTCCAGTGAAAAGGCTCAAAGTATCAATAGGGTCATGTTTATTATTTTACATTCTGAGATTATTGCTGAAATCTTTAACATAAAGTTACAAAGTTCTGTTTCACAATGGATTGTGGAAGGAACTCTATTATCATTTGGCATATTCTTTGTATTTTTATGAAGGTTTCCTTTGGAGATATAAAAAGCATAGTTAAAGTTTTATATCAGCACAATCATATATTAGCATCATGAACAAGAGGCCTAGAGCACATATTAATATCAAATTCTGAAGTAAATTTTGGGGATAGTTGTTCCATAGGGCACTTTTTCATGTTATTAGTGGCAGTTAAGAAAAAAATTCTTCAGTATGTAATGCAGATAACAAATTTGACGAAGCCATGAATATTGTATATTCCTAAGGTGAATAAAACTATCTAAAATCAATTTCGTTTTAGTTCAAAAATTATGAATCCTCATATATTTTATGGCATGAAGAATAAAAATAATATAATTGCTGATCCAATAAATGGATATGAATTAGATGACTCAGTTCTTGTATTTGACTGTGATGAAGAAAATGAGTTAAAAGCTACCAGTGCCAACACAAGTATATCAGAAGGTGATGAACAATCAACTGATGAGCTATGTGTAGAAAAGCAGGATCTCTACCACTCCTGTTCTAGATTTGGAAGAAAGTGATGAAGATATTTCTGACGCAAACCATATAGAAATGATGTGGAGAACATCAAGAGGCAACTGGCTCAACCAACACTTCAATACAAAGGCCTGTTATTTGCAAATTTCCGATTCTCTAGAGCCATTACTACACAATTTTGAAAAATTCATTGACGAAAATTGCCTTTCTTCGATCTCTTGTTAAAGAAATTTGTACAGTGTACAAAATAATCCAGTCAACAGCATAAATGTTACCACTGAAGAGATTATGCTGTTCATAGGATGTTTTTTTTCTTATATCCACGTGCCCCCAGTTATAGAATGCCTTGTTTATCTTTCATAAATGTTTCAATAACCTATACAGAGCTGTAATTTTATGATTTAGTTCATTGTTTGGAAATTCACAGAGAAACGGACAGTAAAAAGCTAGTTATTGAGTATAGCTTTCATTTTGATTCCTCTCTATGTAATGCCTTAGGTAATTTCTGCTATAGCCTTTGTGGTCCATTGTGACTTCAAAGTAATACAATATCCTTTTCAATTAAAATTACTCTTTTTCTTAATTTGACAAATGCTTATAAGTTTCGTAATGCAACTTTAACAATAATACTGGAGAAAAAGTTTTGACACTAATAGTAATCAACTTTGGGCTGTAGAGGGTCAAAGTTCATATTATGCTACCACACGATAATCATTGAATATCTTTTTACACAAATGCCGAAATATCGAATGTACTTCGCTCTCAGCACACGTATGTACATCTCACAGCACTTGTTAGGGCGATACAATGAGACAAAGACAGAAAAATCTTTCCATTTCTGTCGAACTGGCAGCGCAAAGAGGGCATGAACATTATTGGGCAAGGCAATGTTCATTTTGACTTTGTAGCTATTCTAACCGTGTGTGAATTCCGACTTTTGCATAGATAGAACGAGAGGCCCGCGGTTCTAATCCCCGCCATTGCATTGATTTCTTTCTATCTTTTCATTACAGCTTAACCGAGAATTCGTTATTTGGCTGCTCAATAACCCGTACAACAACAAAGAATCTCGCCCGTATGACGGACAACTCATGTGTCTCTATCAAGTTACAAGAAATAAACGGTGTTAATTGATACATGGCAACCGAAGGCAGTGTGGAAGCAGCCCTTGGTGAGAATAGAAAACAATCAACAAGTGTACTCTTGATTATAATTGATTGCAATTTCCAACAAAACCATACCATCTACTAAGTTCTCAAATCTCAGGAGTTATACATGCTGCAGAAGGTTTCATCTCCGCGAAACAATTATTTGCTCGTTCCCTATTGTTCTAGTTTTCACTTTAGCTGCTAGTAATTCTCAGTTTTATGAAGGGCATATAATAGTCAGCAACTGCTGAAAACCATAATTAAAATTTCTTAACATATTCTTTAAATGTTAACACAATACCTTAACAGTAAATCATATCGCTGTCAGTGCCATCTCTCGGCACGAAGGCCCACTCCGTTGTCAACCATTTCACCTCTGGCGGACAATCAGTGTACTATAACAGGTATATCTTTGGATGCGGATACAAAATGTCTACAACAGAGTAAGTGATAAATGTTTGAAATGTGGCTAGCAGTATGCTGTCATTTAAATTATATGCCATTTAATGAATAAAAGTGGAGCCACACCATTGATGGGCATTGCAGTTGGAATGAATGGGAATTGAAACTCAGAACACAAAATTAAATAAATTAGTTTGCAGAAGTACTCTCTCCCAAAATATTAGGTACTTCGAAATACTCAGAAACGTTAACGCAAATTCAAGGGCGGGATTTTAAAATCGAATGTCATTTGTCGCATTTATGACAGGAAAAGTAGATTCTAAACGAGTTGATCGTCATAACTGGATACAACTGCCAATAATATTCTCCTCCATGTGAGAAATAGTGTTACAGAACAACAGAAGAATCAATCTAATTACCGCTACCGTCTTAGTGCCTAGAGATGGCTCTGCCTGTAACATTTTATTTTGTTGAATTGTTACGATGTTTTATTATTGTTTACAGAATTTATGACTAACACTACCTATAATGTTCAGACCTGTTTACATTAGAATAGTTCTTTTCAGCTGAAGGGAAGCGGCAGCTGCGGCGTGTGCTGACACAATGTCAAACCAAGTTACAGTCTGCTAGAACGGAACTGCTCTAAATAAAGTGCTCATATTAGCGCAGTTTAGTGTACTGTCCCCGATCTGGCAACCAACGCACTACGCGCGAGGTGGAGGACTGCCATCAGTCATTGACTTCGCAATCACAAAGCTTTTTCCATTTCATCTCACTCTTACGTCACTAAACGCACTTCATTCTGACCATAATCCGGTGCTGACAGAAATCAACACTAGGGTTGCCAGTCATGACACCTCGCTTCAAACGGGAGAAGTCGATTTAGAAGGCGTAAGGAGCTGCCTCCGCACTTCCATTCCACCGAACCCAAAAGTTACAAACATCCCGGACATTGAGAGGGAAATCTCATCCTTCACTTCTATCCTGACGCGAACTGCCAAAAATCTAACAGTTCACGGACCTGCACCTCTTCATCCAGACGTTCTTCCTTTAGACATCACCCTTCTTATCCGCCGCTCCTGAGCGGCACGGAGACTGTACCAGCGACACCGCACGCCACATAATCGCGCGCTCTTACGACGTTTACGTCGACTGGTCAGGGTCCGACTGCGTGAGCACAAGGTGCAAGCGTGGGAGGACACAATGGCCAGACTGCGCGTTGAAAATGGCGACGTGTGGCGTATCGCCAGAACCCTCAGGAATCGCAAAGTTCAATACACCTCACCCATCCACGGCACCCAAGGCCTCGCCTATGAACCCTAAGCCAAAGCAAATACGTTCGCTGACTATCTTGAACGCACTCTATGTCCGAGAGAGGACCCCCAGGACGACATCTTTTCCGAACGCGTTCGTAGGGAGGTACGCCGATTTTTTCGACGTGATCCCGAGGACGCGGAACGACTTCCCGTCATTCGCCCCAGTGAAGTCCAGGGCGTACTCCAACGCCTCAAACCAAACAAGGCGGCGGGGCCGGACGGGCTGACAGCCCTCATGCTTCGTCACCTTCCCTTCAATGCCGTTCTTTTCCTAACCAGAATCTTTAATATGTGCATCACCTTGGGGCACTTTCCTCGCGAGTGGAGAGAGGCTCCGGTGATATGTATATTGAAGCCTGGGAAGGATCCTGTACATCCTTCCAGCTACCGATCCATAAGCCTCCTTTCTACCCTCTCGAAGGTATTCGAGAGGTTAATCCTAACCCGAATGACTCCCATCTTGGGAGATGTTCAAGCTATTCCTGACCACCAGTTCGGATTTCGTCCTGGGCACTCGACTACCCAACAGCTGCTACGTGTGGTGGAGACAGTGGCCCTGGGTTTCCAGGAACGCGCCTTCACGGCAGTGGTATCTTCGGATGTCGAAAAGGCCTTCTCCACGACATGGCATGCCGGTCTGATCTTCAAACTTATCCAACTGGGGCTACCTACACAGCTAATCAACATCATACACAGCTTTCTCAGGCACAGATCATTTAAAGTCACAGTAGCGGGGAAAACACCTACACTGAGACCCGTGAGAGGCGGAGTCCCTGAAGGCTCTGTACTATCCCCCACACTATTTAGTGTTTTCATGGCAGATTTTCCAACTCAACCACAGGTCGAAATGGCACAATACGCTGACGACGTGTTGTTGTTCTGCAAAAACAGACATATACTCAGAGCCTTCAACCCAATTCAGAGACACCTCCGTCTCACACAAGAATGGTGCAGGCGTTGGCGGATGTCCGTAAATCCGGACAAAAGCCACGCCATTCTTTTTACGAAGCGCCACACCCCCGCTGACCGACCAAATTTCCACTTCAGGGGCCGAAGGATAGAGTGGACTAATTCCATCAAGTACCTGGGCGTTCAACTTGATAGAGGCCTAACTTTCCGCGGACACATCAGGGAACTATCGGCACGGGTGCAGGGGGCCATTGCCTCTCTGTACCCAATGCTGGGTTCGCGCTCGATGCCAGTCCGCTTAAAGCTACACCTCTTTCGAGCGCTGATAATCCCACTTATGTTGTACGCCTGTGAAATCTGGGGCATGGCTGCCGATAGCTGGATAGCATACCTTCAGCGTGCACAGAATAGAGGACTCCGATCCATCTATTCTGTGGGCCGTTCTTTTCCCGTGAGGTTTACTTCACGAAGCTTCCCTTCTCCCACACGTGGAGGACGAAATTAGACGCCGGGCAAGAAAATTTTACGATAAAATTCCTGCTCATAGAAGCGCCCTGGTTCGGTCTCTAGGAGACTACGACGCTGCGAGACACCGATTCAGGCGTTACCGCGTACCCCGTATGGCTTGCGGGCATCCAGGTAACAAAGGAGTTAATCCTTACAGCAGCATAAACTAAATTACAAATCTCCAAAAGAGCCGTTTGGCTACTAAATTTACCCCATTTTAGATTAATAAAACACCAGGGTGTAAACAAAAAAGCGGTTTGGCATCCTGTACAAAACTAAAGAGGAGCAAAAAGCTACCTCAACAAAATTTTCTTCAACAAAAAATACCACATCATCCTACAAATACCACAATTAAGAACCTGCGGTCAGACCCAAAACCTGCGTGGGTACGCAGCAAAAACCTTCTGGCTGTTAACAGCCTGTCAGTTCACGACTTGGACTTGGACTCTTTGCGGCCTACATGTCTGACTTACCCTTGGAACCACAGACTGTTATGTGCCAATATGCTGACGACGTCCTCATAATGGCACGTAACAAAAACTTACGATATTATCATCCTCCGCTGCAGCGCCAACTCCGAGCCATTGGCCGTTGGAGTGAGATGTGGAGAATGGCCATTAGCCCCGAGAAGAGCTCTGCACTTCTCCTGGCTAAGGTCCGAGCTAGGCGACCAGACTGGTCGCTGAGGTTGAGCAGAGGCAAATCCCTTGGGTTCCCACTGCCAAATACCTTGGCGTCCACCTGGATCGCGGACTCACCTACGCACCTCATATCCGGGTCAAAGCCGGACAAGGGCATGCAGCGTTAACTCAGCTATACTCCATTTTTAAGTCCACCATGCCTACTAACCTCAAACTACGCCTATATCGGGCGATCATACCGCCCCTGATTCTGTACGGCTGCGAAGTCTGGGGATCAGCGGCTCCCACCAATATTCGCAGACTCCAGTACGTCCAGAACAGGGCTTTGCGCATGATCTACGATACCGGGCGGAGATTTCCGTCCCACATCCTACACACTCGCTCTGGGGTCCCGTATATCGTTGACGTGGTGCGGGAGAGATCCCGCACCATCTACGATAAGCTGGACTCCCACCCCAACATACTGGTGAATACCCTAGGCCGTTACGACCATAGGGTTCCTCGCCGGCGACCAAGCTATCGGCTACCCAAAGATGCCTTGGGTACCTAGCACTGAACAGGGCCACATTCCCCTGACTCCAACTTCCTAAGCCCAGTAATGGGCTAGGTAAACATTATACAGTAACACGGATCCTTTCCCTCTAGCCTGTCTAGCGGACTGTGCTCAGATGCCTCCCAGCAGGCGGAAGAGCGCAGCCAGCATTGGCGCATCCCCCCTTCACGGGGCGATGGCGCACACCAAGGCTAGATATGTCCACTGCCCAAAACAATCGCCTGCGACACTAATGACTCTTCTATACTGCCCAGATAAAGACGCTAGAAGCGGCTAGGTGCTGGGTAGCATACACTCCGTCCAGGTAAACCTGGACGACTCGTCTCTTCTGCTGCTGCTGGTCTGCTGCAACCGAGTATTATGGATATATATTTTTTTATTCACCGTTGATCTGATTAAATTTGTTGGTACTCGTATTTAATTATTATGTAACCTCGTTTAGAAATTCTCTTCATCTCGTATAAGGACCTTACATATATATGATTCTATATAATTCTATAATTTAATACAAATACCAACAACTCCAAAATAATTTATTCTCAAACATGTGCATTGCACAGAGTTCCCAAATCGCAGAATATATATTTACTGCAGAAGATTATATATCCAACAATTATTTGCTCGTTTCCTATTGTCTCAGTTTTCACTTCAGCTTCTAGTAATTTCCAGCTAAAGAAAGGACATTTGATACAAGCAAATATTGAATATCACAACTACAATTTCTAATAGAGCCTGTAAATGGTAATACGACACCTTCCCAGCAAATCATATTACAGTAGGGCCATCTCTCGGCACCAAGACGCACTACGTAAAGGATAGCTTCATAGTCGTGAACCATTTCACCTCTATCGGACATTCAGTGAAGTATAATAACCACACTTATAGATTATCTGTTTATAATATAGCCTCATACCACTGTAGTCATATTACTTTTGCAACCCACTCCTAAGCCAAAGCTTATTTTTCTACATCCTCCAAGTTTAAAACTGAAGTTCAGAAAAAATCCCCTCAGTCCAGATTTGGTTGAAAATACAAGATATGTACAGAAGAATAAGTGATAGATAATGTTTGAAGTGTGGCTAGTTAAATGCTATCATTTAAATTATGTGCCATTTCAATCAATATTTTAGAAAACATACTATTGGTGGGCATTGGAGTTAGAATGAATGTGAATTAAAACTTAAAACACAAATGGTAAATAAATTAGTTTTCAGAAGAACCACTCCTAAAATATTAGATACTCCAATTATTTAGAAACGCTTCCTGCAAATTAAAGTGCGGATTTCTAATATCGAATGCCATTTATCGCATTTATGACAAAGGAAAATGAGATTCTAAACAGGTTGTCCGCTATTACTGGATACAACTGCCAATAATATTCTCCTGCATGTGAGAAAAACAATAAAAGACTTACTCCGTCTTGGTGTGGAGAGATGGCTCTGGCCGTAACATTTTATTTCTTTTAACTGTTGTAATGCTTCATTATTATTCACAAAATGTATGACTAACACTGCTTATGATGTTAAGATATGTTTACATTTAAATACATATTTTCAGCTAAAGGTAAACAGCAGCTGGGGTGTTCACTGACACACTATCAAACCGTCAACTTACAGTGCGTTGGAGCGGAACTGCTTCAAAGAAACTGCTCATATATGCGCAACTTTCACAAACGAGTATTATGGATATATTTTTTTTCATTTAATATTGATATGCTTAATTGTGTTGCTAATTGTATATAATGATGATGTCAGCAGGTTTGGGAGTTCTCTTCCTCTCGCATAAATGCATTTACAGGTATACGATTTTAACAGTGTATGCTTGTATTTCTGGTTGGAGTTGCTAGGTATTTCGGAGGAAGGAATCAAGTGAAGGAAACAGAACGGTATGTGCCGTAGACTAAAAGGAGCGGAATTCCTCCAGAATTGCTCTTTCACTTTAATTCGCACTATAGGGACTGGAACAAGATAATAGCGTCTGGCGCCAAATTGAAATTCTAATTCCTTAGATTTAGCATCCGCCCCATATATCCGGCACCGCAATTCACCACTTTGGGAATGAATCCCTTGCATGTAAAAGACAAAAAAAAAAAAAAAAAAAAAAAAAAAAAAAATCATAGAAATACCCGAGCAATAATTTTTCTTTTCTTGGTATTAGTGAAGCCTTACATTCAAAAGCCCTCAACATATATAAAGCTCACAATGGACGCTCGAAACATTTTTTCTCATTATTCTAAAAGGGGACGTCTTCTGCCCTTGGTTTCATCATTGACAACTGGTCAATTAAGTGCCTCGTCATTTTAGCTTTTAGAGGATACTACCCCTTTAATATGTTTAATTAATATTTTAAACGATGCACAGTGTGAGCTACGGTTAATCCTCATGCTGTAGTTCAGGCTGAACATCAGCAACAGTTTTGAACTGATATCTGGGCTGTAATTTTAGGTGATCTCGTTGGTGCATATTTTCGCCCTACCACGTCTTACAAGTAACTCCCTACAGGGTGTTTATCCAGCTCACTCTTCCACATTTACTACATGAAGATGTGCCCCTGAAATTAACACAAAACAGGTGGTTCATGTACGATGGTCGTCCGATATAACTTAACTTTGGAGGACGTAAATTTACAAGAAAAAAAAATGTATGATGGTGCTCCAGCACATTTTAACAGCTTTGTTTTAGATGAAAGTATCATCGCATGGAGTTGTTAGATTGGATTTGGAAGGACGTTGAACGTAACCTTTTATTAGAATGCAGGAAAACAGATTTTGAGAGAAATGTTTCTATGACTATTGGAACGGGATTTCAAATGGATTGATAAGACATGAAATTTGTAGTGTTTAACGGCCGCTTTTACTACATACGGAACCGCAGGGGGTGACACTGATGATACATGTGATGAAGATGGAGCACCGGTGGAATGAGATGGCGGGGGAAACCAGAGGTCCCGGAGAAAACCCGCCCAAACGCCGTGTTGTCCACCACAAATCTCACTTTGCGGTCGCCTGGGATCGAACCCGGGCCGCCTTGGTGAGAGCCAAGCTGTCCAACCACTGAGCCACGGCGTGGCCCAAGAATGATGAGATGAAACGATATCCGCGTGGATTATCTCGAAGCCTCGGTTTGGGAACCAACGTGAAATCAAATTTCACATGCGATGACGTAATTCTGCCTGCTGATGTTAAACCACTTTTCCAAATATTTCTTATTATGCTACACTTCGCTGTAACATCCGACGCACGAAGTTGATGCACCTGGCGCGGTGTCGGACGATAATCCTGCAAAAATTGTTTAGCATAATTCAAATAAACTATTTAGTTCCCGATCAAATATACTGATTTTTAATTTAGTTTGAAAATGAACAAAATACGTAACACAATGAAATGAATAATTTATCAGTGTCGGTTTCATTCACAGTATTAACTTAAAATCGAGTTCCCTCACACTGTTAAGGCCTTGGTTCTTAACTCGACGAGTTGCTTACAAAGAGTGACGTTAACTCTTACCATTGCTACGACAATTCAATAATTTCTCCTTGGTTCACGTCATCTTTCACGATTGACACTTCATTACCATATTAGGTAATTTACATTATAATTTGTTTAATTCATATTTAAACAATTTAACAAACAAATAAACTTCTTTATAATTTTGACTACTATTATGGACACTAAACACATTACTATTATTTTTTTCTTCGTTTGTACCTATTCAATCAATAGTTCAACTTGACTATTTTGTCCATCTGGTTCGCTTTAACATTTAAAAGTTTTCATGAATATTAATGTTTTAAACTCTAAATAATATTATCGAATAATTAATAAAATTGAATTTTCTTGGCCTAAATAAAACAACTCTGGGCCTTTCTTCTTTTCTATGTAAGGAATGTATTACCGAATTTCGGAAATGTTTTTTCAATGATTTTGAAGAAAAGAGCTTATATTGCTTCTTTTCCAAGTTTCAATTGAAGGTTTGCAGTAGTTCTATATTTCGTTGTCGACAGAGGAGGGAAACTCTAGGTAGGAATAATGGTCAATATTTAAAAATTAGCTTAATACTGTATTTGACTCAGGAGTTTAGCTATGACATTATGATTGACACAAGTGAAGTTGAGATAGGGCTCTATTGTTTAATCCTCTCACTTGAAGGCCTTATACTCTGCTTCAAGTATGGTTCAATAACTATTTCTCCAAGTCGTATGTTATGTTACCATATTGAAGAACAAAGGTACTATTATAATTTCAATCAGTAAACATGTATGTATATAGTTCAACACAGTCATGGTCGTACAACAATTTGCGCGATACATTATGTTAGCATTAACAGCAATTCCTGCCGGTTATAACACATTGCATCTTGGAAAATCAATCGTTTGACACGAACTCCTTCTTGTTATATTGTCACAGATTGTAGTAATTTACTCTGACTCAAGTAGTTGGTGACGTCACTCCCTCCCCCTCCTTGATGTTTGGATGAGTGGTTTTTCAGAGAAGGACTCTCTCCCTCGCTAGTGTTGCCTACTGATGGGTTAGGATGTATCTGTAGGCAGCTGCGCTTTTGGGCAGGTAAACAGCCGTTATGGCCACTTTTGTAAATCTGTTTGTTGTAGTAAATATTCTTATTAAGTGAATTCCACTTTTAATTAGCTTTACCCTACCTTCTTACCAATGAACCATTATAGAAAGGATCCCATCCTCTGGCTAAAGCGTGTAGTTCTGCTCTGAGTGTTTCCTCCCGAGTGTTCGACCTGACCACGTGTTTCTTAATTATTCACAAAGTAAGCTCATGTCGTCACAATATCTTGCCAGTTAAAATCGTTTGAAGGTTTACGTGTGAGACCCTATAAAAACAATATTAGCTAACTTATACTTTCACTCCGGACTATTGTAACATGGTGTTCAAATTAGAATTTCCCATTCTATATGTACATAACATTCGCAACCGAATATTTTCTTTGTTACTCGCATGAACTAAGCTGTTCATTAGCTGATGAGATAAACTGATTTGTGAAATTATGACAATAAATTGCATGATTTAAAGGTATATTAAAAACTTCGTTAATATAATGTACCATTTGACTAATTTCCTTCTTTCACATAAGCAAATATTCCTTCATGGGTTAAAAAATTTGCAGAACAAAACAGGGCAGTTCTAACTAAACGCACAATTGTGGCGTGCTTGGACTTGGTTCTGCTCAAAACGAAAGGAGTCAGTTCCTAGGTGTGAACTAATCTGTGTTGAACTACTGCAGTGCGTTTAATTGGAATTTCCATTTTGTCTACTGAAACTGCTTTACCTCACGAAGGGATATCTGCTTACGCGAAAGAGGGGCCAATTGGTGCTCCTGTTATCTACAGGTTATAGTTTACATACTCCGGGAGAAATTTTGAGCCCCTACAGTGAACAAACACTTTTGTGTCGGCAGCCACACTCCCATGGAGCTTAAATAAAGGCCACTGCCTACCACTAATAAGAATAAAAGGGTATTGACATTTTATTACTTACGTTCGTTACAACAGCAGCTTCGTATGCCCTTTAAGCCCCAAAACGGGTTACAGAATTTAAATCTTTAAGCAACGATTCTACGATATACTGTTCTGTAAGATCTTTGAAATATTTGAAATCTCACAGTGAGGGATTTCACTATCAAGTAAACGTCGTTTGAATAAGTAGGACATAACCAGGAAGTTTTATATTCTCCAAGATAACTAGAAAACCATTTGCGCGGTCCTGATATCCAGAAAGTATCCATCCGTCATTGAGTATTAACATGTAGCTGAATTGTCACTGTTTTCTTCAAGGGTTTAACCCTCTATGGCCCAGTGTCACCTTAACGTAACAATCACTTTTAACGCTCTGTTGTTATGCTATGATGAACATTTTCCATTGTGGACATTTGTACTTGAAAGTCACAACATGGACGCCTTGTATGGGGCTTGTTTGGCTATTTAGTTCTTAACGTATTCAACAGGTTGAAGCTAAAGCAACACACACAGCCATTTTGAATTTTGATGTTACTTGTGGAACTTTGAACAAATTTATTTTATATATCTCTGCAATATACTTTGAAAGAAAACTATCAGGCACTATGGGTAAAAGTAAAATTATAGTTTAAAGCACTGAACAGGATATAGAAATGCATACCATTTATTAATTTCAAACAAAATAGTTGTGTTACCTGAAAGTTACAGTAGACCACAATAGTCACCATAATAAGTTGGGTTATGGCTGCACACTGGAATAGAAGGAAAGCTATTTGTCCAAAATTTCATACTAAAATTCAATACAGTTACACTCTCTTATATATGTAAAGCATAAATGTTGGAATTTTATTTCTGATATACACCATATATTTGATTGCTACACTTCATGAGCCAAATGAAGCTTTCAAAATCAATTTTGTTTTAGTTCGAATTTTATGAATCCTCATATATTTTATGGCATGATGAATAAAAATAATATAATTGCTGATCCAATAAATGGATATGAATGAGATGACTCAGGTCTTGTGTCTGATAGTGATGAAGAAAAGGAGATTAAAGCTACCAGTGCCAACATAAGTATATCAGAATGTGGAGAAGAATCAACTGATGAGCTATGTGTAAAAAAACAGCATCTCTGCCACTCCTGTTCTAGATTTGGAAGAAGGTGACGAATATATTTCTGAAGCAAGCCATATATAAATGACGTGGAGAACAGCAAGAGACGACTGTCTCAACCAACACTTCAATGGAAAGGGCTGTTATTTGCAGATTCCGATTCTCTACAGCCACCAACACATAATTTGGAAAAATTCATTGACGAAAATTGCCTTTCTTTGATCTCTTGTTAAAGAAATTTGTAAAGTGTACAAAATAATCCAGTCAACTGCATAAATGTTACCACTGAAGAGATTATACTGTTCAGAGGATGTTTTTCTTTCTTATATCCACGTGCCCTCAGTTATAGAATGCCTTGTTTAACTTTCATAAATGTTTCAATAACCTATACAGAGCTGTAATTTTATAATTTAGTTCATTGTTTGGAAATTCACAGAGAAACGGACAGTAAAAAGCTAGTTTTTAAGTATAGCTTTCATTTTGATTCCTCTCTATGTAATGCCTTAAGTAATTTCTGCTATAGCCTTTGTGGCCCATTGTTACTTCAAAGTAACAAAATATTATTTTTAATTGAAATTACTCTTTTCTTAATTTGACAAATGCTTATAAGTTTCGTAATGCAACTTTAACAATAATACTGGAGAAAAATGTTTTGACATTAATAGTAAACAACCTTGGGCTGTAGAGGGTCAAAGTTCATATTATGCCACCACACGATAATCATTAAATATTTTGACTTTGTGGGTTCATAAATGAAAAGTCCAATTGCACCACTTAAAAATGTTCTTTATTTCCACCGACTTACAGTTAAAAACTTGACAATTACACAGACTTACGTAATGCACACAATTACGATTCACCAGTTCGTCCATTGCAGTTCCACTGTACGCTAACAATTACTTAAATTCTTCCGTTGCACAGTCTTCTCGTTCTTACACTAGCGCAGCACTCATAGCTGTTCGCCAAACACTGACTGACTGTCTCATTGAAGCCCTTTTTATAGGAATGTCACTGTTTTTCTAGAAGTCTCTGGTTTTCCGCCGATCACCACGAAAGTTCCGGAAGACAGGAGAAGCGGAGAGAAGCGTCCAGGGACAAGTGACATTTCCCTAATCACCCCTCAGTTAGTGACAGATTAATGGGCGGGGGCGTGGCTGGGCTGCCTAAGGTCCCTTCCAGCTGTCGCCGGTCGTGCCTTACGCTAATTGGGTGACAATATGTTTTTACACAATTGCCGAAATATCGAACGTACTTCGCTCTCAGCACACGTATGTACATCTCACAGCACTTGTTAGGGCGATACAATGAGACAAAGACAGAAAAATCTTTCCACTTCTGTCGAACTGGCAGCGCAAAGAGGGCATGAAAATTATTGGCCAAGGCAATGTTCATTTTTATTTTGTAGCTATTCTAACCGTGTGTGTATTCCGACTTTGCATAGATAGAACGGAAGGCCCGCGGTTCAAATCCCTGCCATTGCATTGATTTTTCTATCCTTTTCATTGCATCTTAACCGAGAATTCGTTATTTGGCTGCTCAATAACCCGTACAAGAACAAAGAATCTCTCCCCTATGACGGACAACTCATGTGTCCCTATCAAGTTACAAGAAATAAGCAGTGTCAAATTATACATGGCAAATGAAGGCAGTGTGGAAGCAGCCCTTGCTGAGAATAGAAAATATACAAGTGTACTCTTGATTAAAATTAATTGCAATTTCCAACAAAACCATATCCTCTACAATCTAACTGTCAAATTTCCAATGCACAGAGTTCTCAAATCTCAGGAGTTATACATGCTGCAGAAGGTTTCATCTCCGCGTAACAATTATTTGCTCGTTCCCTATTGTTCTTGTTTTCACTTTAGCTGCTAGTAATTTTCAGTTTTATGAAGGGCATATAATAGTCAGCAACTGCTGAAAACCATAATTAAAATTTCTTAACAAATTCTTTAAATGTTAATACAATGCCTTAACAGCAAATCATATCGCTGGCAGTGCCATCTCTTGGCACCAAGGCCCACTCCGTTGTCAACCATTTCACCTCTGGCGGACAATCAGTGAACTATAACAAGTATAACTTTGGATGCGGATACAAAATGTCTACAACAGAGTAAGTGATAAATGTTTAAAATGTGGCTAGCGGTATGCTGTCATTTAAATTATATGCCATTTAATGAATAAAAGTAGAGCCACACCATTGATGGGCATTGCAGTTGGAATGAATGGGAATTGAAACTCAGAACACAAAATTAAATAAATTAGTTTGCAGAAGTACTCTCTCCCAAAATATTAGGTACTTCGAAATACTCAGAAACGTTAACGCAAATTCAAGAGCGGGATTTTATAAGCGAATGTCATTTGTCGCATTTATGACAGGAAAAGTAGATTCTAAACGAGTTGAGCGTCATAACTGGATACAACTGCCAATAATATTCTCCTCCATGTGAGAAATACTGTTACAGAACAACAGAAGAATCAATCTAATTACCGCTACCGTCTTAGTGGCTAGAGATGGCTCTGCCTGTAACATTTTACTTTGTTGAATTGTTACGATGTTTTATTATTGTTTACAGAATTTATGACTAACACTGCTTATAATGTTCAGACATGTTTACATTAGAATAGTTCTTTTCAGTTGAAGGGAAGCGGCAGCTGCGGCGTGTACTGACACAATGTCAAACCAAGTTACAGTCTGCTAGAACGGAACTGCTCTAAATAAAGTGCTCATATTAGCGCAGTTTTCGCAACCGAGTTTTATGGATATATATTTTTTTATTCACCGTTGATCTGATTAAATTTGTTGGTACTCGTATTTAATTATTATGTAACCTCGTTTAGAAATTCTCTTCATCTCGTATAAAGACCTTGCATATATACGATTCTATATAATTCTATAATTTAATACAAATAACAACAACTCCAAGATAATTTATTCTCAAACATGTGCATTGCACAGAGTTTCCAAATCTCATATTATATATTTACTGCAGAATATTATATATCCGACAATTATTTGCTCGTTTTCTATTGTCTCAGTTTTCACTTCAGCTTCTAGTAATTTCCAGCTAAAGAAAGGACATTTGATACAAGCAAATATTGAATATCACAACTACAATTTTTAATATAGTCTGTAAATGGTAATACGACACCTTCACAGCAAATCATATTACAGCAGGGCCATCTCTCGGCACCAAGACGCACTACGTAAAGGATAGCTTCATAGTCGTGAACCACTTCACTTCCATCGGACATTCAGTGAAGTATAATAACCACACTTATAGATTATCTGTTTATAATATAGCCTCATACCACTGTAGTCATACTACTTTTGCCATCCACTCATAAGCAAAAGCTTATTTTTCTACATCCTCCAAGTTTAAAACTGAAGTTCAGAAAAAACTCCCTCAGTCCAGATTTGGTTGAAAATACAAGATATGTACAGAAGAATAAGTGATAGATAATGTGTGAAGTGTGGCTAGTTATATGCCTTCATTTAAATTGTATGCCATTTCAATCAATATATTAGAAATCATACTATTGTTGGGCATTGGAGTTAGAATGAATGTGAATTAAAACTCAAAACACAAACGGTAAATAAATTAGTTTTCAGAAGAACCACTCCTAAAGTATTAGATACTTCCAATTATTTAGAAACGCTTCCTGCAAATTAAAGTGCGGATTTCTAATATCGAATGCCATTTATCGTATTTATGACAAAGGAAAATGAGATTCTAAACAGGTTGTACGTTATTACTGGATACAACTGCCAATAATATTCTCCTCTAGGAGAGAAAAACAACAAAAGGCTTACACCGTCTTGGTGTGGAGAGATGGCTCTGGCCGTAACATTTTATTTCTTTTAACTGTTGTAATGTTTCATTATTATTCACAAAATGTATGACTAACACTACTTATGATGTTACCGTCAACTTACAGTGCGTTGGAGCGGAACTGCTTCAAAGAAACTGCTCATATATTGTCAACCTTCACAAACGAGTATTATGGATATATTTTTTTTCATTTAACATTTATCTGCTTAATTGTGTTGCTAATTGTATATAATTATAATGTCAGCAGGTTTGGGAGTTCTCTTCCTCTCGCATAAATGCATTTCCAGGCATACGATTTTAACAGTGTATCCTTTTATTTCTGGTTGGAGTTGCTAGGTATTTCGGAGGAAGGAATTAAGTGAAGGAAACAGAACGGTATGTGCCAGAGACTAAAAGGAGCGGAATTCCTCCAGAATTGCTCTTTCACTTTAATTCGCACTAAAGGTACTGGACCAAGATAAAAGCGTCTGGCGCCGAATTGATATACTAATTTCTTAGATCTAGCATCCGCCCCATATGTCCGGCACCGCAACTTACCACTTTGGGAATGAATCCCTTGCATGAAAAGACAAAAAAAATCATAGCAATATTTGAGCAATAATTTTTGTTTTCTTGGTATTAGTGAAGCCTTACGTTCAAAACCCCTCAACATATATAAAGCTCACAATGGAGGATAGAAACATTTTTCTCATTATTCTAAAAGGGGACATCTTCTACCCTTCGTTTCATCATTGACAACCGGTCAATTAAGTGTCTCGTCATTTAAGCTTTTAGAGGATACTACCTTTTTAATATATTTAATTAATATTTTAAACGATGTACAGTGTGAGCAACGGTTAATCCTCATGCTGTAGTTCAGGCTGTACATCAGCAACAGTTTTGAACTAATATCTGGGCTGTAATTGTATGTGAATCCCGTTGGTACATATTTTCGCCCTACCACGTCTTACAAGTAACTCCCTACAGGGTGTTTATCCAGCGCACTCTTCCACATTTACTACATGAAGATGTGCCCCTGAAAGTAACAGAAAACAGGTGGCTCATGTACGATGGTCGTTCGATATAACTTAACTTTGGAGGACGTAAATTTACAAGAAAAAATGTATGATGGTTCTCCAGCACATTTTAACAGCTTTGTTATAGATGAAAGTATCTTCGCATGGAGTTGTTAGATTGGATTTGGAAGGACGTTGAACGTAAACTTTTATTAAAATTGCAGGAAAACAGATTTTGAGCGATATGTTTTTCCGACGTTTGGAACGGGATTTCAAATGGATTGATGAGATGAGACGATATCCGCGTGGATTATCTCGAAGCCTCAGTTTGTGAACCAATGTGAAATCAAATTTCACATGCGATGACGTAATTCTGCCTGCTGTTGTTAAACCACTTTTCCAAATATTTCTTACTATGTTACACTTCGCTGCAACTTCCGACGCACGAAGGTGATGCACCTGGCGCGGTGTCGGACGATAATCCTACGGAAATTGTTTAGCATAATTTAAATAAACTATTTAATTCCTTATGTAACATACGGATTTCTAATTCTGCTTGAAAATGAGCACAATACGTAACACAATGAAATGAATAATTTATAAGCGTCGGTTTCATCACAGTTTTAACTTGAAATCGAGTTCCCTCACACTGTTAAAGCCTTGGTTCTTAACTCGACGAGTTGCTTACAAAGAGTGACGTTAACTCTTACCATTGCTACGACAATTCAATAATTTCTCCTTGGTTCACGTCATCTTTCACGATTAACACTTCATTACCATATTAGGTAACTTACATTATCATTTGTTTAATTCATATTTAAACAATTTAACAAACAAATAAGTTTGTTTATAATGTTGACTACTATTATGGACACTAAACACATTACTATTATTTTTTCTTCGTTTGTACCTATTCAATCAGTGGTTCAACTTGACTATTTTGTCCATCTGGTTCACATTCACATTTAACAAGTTTTCCTGAATATTAATGTTTTAAACTCTAAATAATATTATCGAATAATTAATAATATTAAATTTTCTGGGCCTAAATAAAAGAACTCTGCGCCTTTCTTCTTTTCTATGTAAGGAATCTATTACCGAATTTCGGAAATGTTTTTTCAATCATTTTGAAGACAAGAGCTTATATTGCTTCTGTTTCATGTTTCAATTGAAGGTTTGCAGCAGTTTTATATTTCGTTGTCTATAGACGAGCTAAACTCTAGATTGGAATAATAGTCAATATTTAAAAATTAGCTTAATACTGTATTTGACTCAGGAGTTTAGCTATGACATTATGATTGACACAAGTGAAGTTGAGATAGGGCTCCATTGTTTAATCCTCTTACTTGAAGGCCTTATACTCTGCTTCAAGATTGGTTCAATAAGTAGTTCTTCAAGTCGTATGCTATGTTACCATATTGAAGAACAAAGGTACTATCGTAATTTCAATCAGTAAACATGTATGTATATAGTTCAATACAGTCATGATCGTACAACAATTTTCGCGATACATTATGTTAGCATTAACAGCATTTCCTGCCGGTTATAACACATTGCATCTTGGAAAATCAATCGTTTGACAGGAATTCCTTCATGTTATATTGTCACAGGTTATAGTAATTTACTCTGACTCAAGTAGTAGGTGACGTCACTCCCTCCTATTCCTTGATCACTGGATGAGTGGTTTTTCAGAGAGAGACTCTCTCTCTCGCTAGTGTTGCCTACTTATGGGTTAGGATGTATCTGTAGGCAGCTCCGCTTTTGGGCAGGTAAACAGCCGTTATGGCCGCTTTTGTATATCTGTTTGTTGTAGTAAATATTCTTATTAAGTGAATTCCACTTTTAGGTAGCTTTACCCTAACATCTTACAAATGAACCATTATAGAAAAGATCCCATCCTTTCGCTAAAGCATGTAGCTCTGCTCTGAGTGTTTCCTCCCGAGTATTCGATCTGACCACGTGTTTCTTAATTATTCACAAAGTAAGAACATGTCGTCACAATATCTTGCCACTTAAAATCGTTTGAAGGTTTACGTGTGAGACCCTATAAAAACAATATTAGCTAACTTATACTTTCACTCCGGACTATTGTAACATGGTGTTCAAATTAGAATTTCCCATTCTATATGTACATAACAATCGCAACTGAATATTTTCTTTGTTACTCTCATGAACTATGCTGTTCATTAGCTGATGAGATAAACTGATTTGTGAAGTTATAACAATAAATTGCACGATTTAAAGGTATGTTAAAAACTTCGTTAATATAATGTACCAGTTGACTAATTTCCTTCTTTCACATAAGCAAATATTCCTTCATGCGTTAAAAAATTTGCAGAACGAAACAGGGTAGTTCTAATTAAACGCACAATAGTGGCGTGCGTGGACTTGGTTCTGCTCAAAACGAAAGGAGTCAGTTCCTAGGTTTGAACTAATCTGTGTTGAACTACTGCAGTGCGTTTAATTGGAATTTCCATTTTGTCTACTGAAACTGCTTTACCTCACGAAGGGATATCTGCTTACGCGAAAGAGGGGCCAATTGGTGCTCCTGTTATCTACAGGTTATAGTTTACATACTCCGGGAGAATTTTTGAGCCCCTACAGTGAACAAACACCTTTTGTGTCGGCAGCCACAATCCCATGGAGTTTAAATAAATGCCACTGCTTACCACTAATAAGAATAAAAGGGTATTGACATTTTATTACTTACGTTCGTTACACCTGAGGCTTCGCATGCCCTTTAAGCCCCAAAACGTGTTACAGAATTTAAATCTTTAAGCAACGATTCTACGATATACTGTTCTGTAAGATCTTTGAAATATTTGAAATCTCACTATCAAGTAAACGTCGTTTGAATAATTAAGACATAACCAGGAAGTTTTATATTCTCCAAGATGTCTAGAAAACCATTTGCGCGGTCCTGATATCCAGAAAGTATCCATCCGTCATTGAGTATTAGCAAGTACCTGAAATGTCACTGTTTTCTTCAAGGGTTTAACCCTCTATGGCCCAGTGTCACTTTAACGTAACGATCACTTTTAACGCTCTTTTGTTATGCTATGATGATCATTTTCCATTGTGGACATTTGTAACCTAAAAGTCACAACATGGACGCCTGTTATGGGTTCTTGTTTGGCTATTTAGTTCATAATGTATTCAACAGGTTGAAGCTAAAGCAATACACACAGCCATTTTGAATTTTGGTGTTACTTGTGGCACTTCGATCAAATTTATTTTAAATATCTCTGCAATATACTTTTAAAGAAAACTATCAGGCACTATGAGTAAAAGTAAAATTAGAGTTTAAAGCACTGAACAGGATATGGAAATGCATACCATTTATTAATTTCAAACAAAATAGTCGTGTTACCTGAAAGTTACAGTGGACCACAATAGTCACTATAATAAGTAAGGTTATGGGTGCACACTGGAGTAGAAGGAAAGCTATTTGTCCAAAATTTCATACTAAAATTCAATACAGTTACACTCTCTCTTATATGTAAAGCATAAATGTTGGAATTTTATTTCTGATATACACCATATATTTGATAGCTACACTTCATGAGCCAAATGAAGCTTTCAAAATCAATTTCGTTTTAGTTCGAATATTATGAATCCTCATATATTTTATGGCATGATGAATAAAAATAATATAATTGCTGATCCAATAAATGGATATGAATGAGATGACTCAGGTCTTGTATCTGACAGTGATGAAGAAAAGGAGATTAAAGCTACCAGTGCCAACACAATTATATCAGAAGGTGGAGAAGAATCAACTGATGAGCTATGTGTAAAAAAGCAGCATCTCTGCCACTCCTGTTCTAGATTTGGAAGAAAGTGATGAATATATTTCTGAAGCAAGCCATATATAAATGACGTGGAGAACAGCAAGAGACGACTGTCTCAACCAACAGTTCAATGTAAAGGGCTGTTATTTGCAGATTCCGTTTCTCTACAGCCACCAATACACAATTTGGAAAAATTCATTGACGAAAATTGCCTTTCTTCGATCTCTTGTTAAAGAAATTTGTACAGTGTACAAAATAATCCAGTCAACAGCATAAATGTTACCACTGAAGAGATTATACTGGTCAGAGGATGTTTTTCTTTCTTATATCCACGTGCCCCCAGTTATAGAATGCCTTGTTTAACTTTCATAAATGTTTCAATAACCTATACAGAGCTGTAATTTTATAATTTAGTTCATTGTTTGGAAATTCACAGAGAAACGGACAGTAAAAAGCTAGTTTTTAAGTATAGCTTTCATTTTGATTCCTCTCTATGTAATACCTTAGGTAATTTCTGCTATAGCCTTTGTGGCCCATTGTGACTTCAAAGTAACAAAATATCATTTTCAATTAAAATTACTCTTTTTGACTTTGACAAATGCTTATAATTTTTGTAATGCAACTTTAACAATAATACTGGAGAAAAATGTTTTGACATTAATAGTAAACAAATTTGGGCTGTAGAGGGTCAAAGTTCCTATTATGCCACCACACGATAATCATTAAATATTGTGTCTTTGTGGGTTCGTGAAATGAAACGTCCAGTTGTACCACTTAAAATGTTCTTTATTTCCACCGACTTACAGTTAAAAACCTGCCAATTACACAGAATTACGTAATGCACACAATTACGATTCACCAGTTCGTCCATTGCAATTCCACTGTACGCTCACAATTACGTAAATTCTTCCGTTGCACAGTCTTCTCGTTCTTACACTAGCACAGCACTCTTATAGCTGTTCGCCAAACACTGACTGACTGTCTCATTGAAGCCCTTTTGATAGGAATGTCACTGTTTTTCTAGAAGTCTCTGGTTTTTCGCCGATCACCACGAAAGTTCCGGAGGACAGGAGAAGGGGAGAGAAGCGTCCAGGGACGAGTGACATTTAACTAATCACCCCTCAGTTAGTGACAGATTAATGGGCGGGGGAGTGGCTCGACTGCATAAGGTCCCTTCCAGCTGTCGCCGGTCGTGCCTTAAGCTAATTGGGTGACAATATGTTTTTACACAATTGCCGAAATATCGAATGTACTTCGCTCTCAGCACACGTATGGACACCTCACAGCACTTGTTAGGGCGAAACAATGAGACAAAGGCAGAAAAATCTCTCCACTTCTGTCGAACTGGCAGCGCAAAGAGGGCATGAAAATTATTGGCCAAGGCAATGTTCATTTTTATTTTGTAGCTATTCTAACCGTGTGTGTATTCCGACTTTTGCATAGATAGAACGGAAGGCCCGCGGTTCAAATCCCTGCCATTGCATTGATTTTTTCAATCTTTTCATTACATCTTAACCGAGAATTCGTTATTTGGCTGCTCAATAACCCGTACAAGAACAAAGAATCTCTCCCGTATGACGGACAACTCATGTGTTCCTATCAAGTTACAAGAAATAAGCAGTGTCAATTTATACATGGCAACTGAAGGCAGTGTGGAAGCAGCCCTTGGTGAGAATAGAAAACAATCAACAAGTGTACTCTTGATTATAATTGATTGCAATTTCCAACAAAAGCATATCGTTTATAATGGAACTGTCAAATGCCCAATGCACAGAGACAGACAGACACAAATCTGGCAGGCTGTTTGGAACAGCCCGAAGGGTGGTCAAATCGTGTACCTGCTCTGGGAAGAGCTTAACCACGTAGTGGCGGGATGTGGATGTTGCAGAATGACGGGTGTAATTTAAGTGGGATTAGTGTAGGGAGGTAGCTTTTTGCTCCTCAGGGAATGATGAACCGGGTGCTACGGACAGCGAGCACCGCTGGTGGGTTAGTTAATAAACTAGGAAGAAGGTTTGAATAATTTTGAATATTCCATAATGACAATTTTGGAGTAGCTGAAATTTAATTTAGGCTGGAATGGAGATCATGTGGTTACCGGTAGTGACCGCAAGACATGCGGGGTAACCGGTATCGCTTATAGCGACGCTCACGAGGAACATAATCCCCAAGGGATCTGACTAGGGCGCTCTGATGTTGGGGCAAACCCTCCAAAAATTTTGTCGCCCGGTGTCTAATTTCATCCTCCACATATCGGAGGGATGAAGCCTCATGAAGTAATCTCACGGGGAACCTTGTACAGACAGAATAAATAATCCGAAGACATTTATTCTGTGCACGTTGGAGCAGAACTAGATGTGAGCTTGCGGCCATACCCCAGACTTCGCACGCATAGAGCATGATAGGGAGGACCAGAGCCATAAAGAGGCGCAACTTTAGGGGAACAGACATCGCAGACCGAAGCACAGGGTATAGTGATGCCACGGCACTACACGACCGATGAGCTTGCTAATGCACAGAGTCCAAGTCCAAGTCGTGTACTGACAGGCTGTTAACAGCCAGAAGGTTTTTGCTGCGTACCCACCCAGGTTTTGGGTCTGACCGCAGGTTGTTAATTTTGATGTTTATAGGATGATGTGATATTTTTTGTTGAAGAAAATTTTGTTGAGGTAGCTTTTTGCTCCTCTTTAATTTTGTACAGGATGCCAAACCGCTTTTTTGTTTACACCCTGGTGTTTTATTTTTTTTTTCTAAAATGGGGTAAATTTAGTAGCCAAACAGCTCTTTTGGAGATTTGTATTTAGCTTATGCTGCTGTAAGGATTAACTCCTTTGTTACCTCGGGTGCCCGCAAGCCATACGGGGTACCCGGTAAAGCCTGAATCGGCGGCTCGCAGCGTCGTAGTCTCCTAGAGACCGAACCAGGGCGCTTCTATGAGCAGGAATTTTATCGTAAAATTTTGTTGCCCGGCGTCTAATTTCGTCCTCCACGTATGGGAGAAGGGAAGCTTCGTTAAGTAACCTCACGGGAAAAGAACGGCCCACAGAATAGATGGATCGGAGTCCTCTATTCTGTGCACGCTGAAGGTATGCTATCCAGCTATCGGCAGCCATGCCCCAGATTTCACAGGCGTACAACATGAGTGGGATTATCAGCGTTCGAAAGAGGTGTAGCTTTAAGCGGACTGGCATCGAGCGAGAACCCAGCATTGGGTACAGAGAGGCAATAGCCCCCTGCACCCGTGCCGATAGTTCCCTGATGTGTCCGCGGAAAGTTAGGCCTCTATCAAGTTGAACGCCCAGGTACTTGATGGAATTAGTCCACTCTATCCTTCGGCCCCTGAAGTGGAAGTTTGGTCGGTCAGCGGGGGTGTGGCGCCTCGTAAAAAGAATGGCGTGGCTTTTGTCCGGATTTACGGACATCCGCCAACGCCTGCACCATTCTTGTGTGAGACGGAGGTGTCTCTGAATTGGGTTGAAGGCTCTGAGTATATGTCTGTTTTTGCAGAACAACAACACGTCGTCAGCATATTGTGCCATTTCAACCTGTGGTTGAGTTGGAATGCTAATGCTAATGCACAGAGTTCTCAAATCTCAGGAGTTATACATGTTGCAGAAGCTTTCATCTCCGCGAAACAATTATTTGTTCGTTCCCTATTGTTCTTGTTTTCACTTTAGCTGCTAGTAATTTTCAGTTTTATGAAGAGCATATAATAATCAGCACCTGCTGGAAACCATAATTAAAATTTCTTAACAGATTCTTTAAATGTTAACACAATTCCTTAACAGCAAATCATATCGCTAGCAGTGCCATCTCTCGGCACGAAGGCCCACTCCGTTGTCAACCATTTCACCTCTGGCGGACAATCAGTGAACTATAACAGGTATATCTTTGGATGCGGATACAAAATGTCTACAACAGAGCAAGTGATAAATGTTTGAAGTGTGGCTAGCAGTATGCTGTCAAATTATATGCCATTTATCAGTAAAAGAGGAGCCACACCATTGATGGGCATTGCAGTTGGAATGAATGGGAATTGAAACTCAGAATACAAAATTAAATAAATTAGTTTGCAGAAGGACCCTCTCCCAAAATATTAGGTACTTCGAAATACTCAGAAACGTTCACGCAAATTCAAGGGCGGGATTTTAAAATCGAATGTCACTTGTCGCATCTATGACAGAGGAAAAGGACATTCTCGTCATAACTGGTTAGAACTGCCAATAATATTCTCCTCCATGTGAGAAATACTGTTACAGAACAACAGAAGAATCACTCTTATTACCGCTACGGTCTTAGTGCCTAGAGATGGCTCTGCCTGTAACATTTTATTTCGTTGAATTGTTACGATGTTTAATTATCGTTTACAGAAATTATGACTAACACTATACCTTGTTTCACGTAAGCTTGCCCGGTATCTCTTAACGGTCACGTGACCTAATCACCTCTCATTGGTTGCTGTTGTGGTAATGACTGTCGTGCGATAAAAATTAGTTCGTTATTTAACATGGTGATATATCATTATATGTTGGAAGAGAATTGTCAAATTTATATTTTCATAACTGTGTTAATTAAATATATTACGCAACAGAGTTGATTTATCTGAAATGCATATTAATTCTTAAACGAATTAAAGAGGAGTTCCCTTTGCTCTCAAGCACATGGCACGATAACATGTGATTTAGCGGTAGTGGTGACATTTGTTTATGTGACTTTTATCACTGACCTTGTTTTGAACTGGATTAGTCATGCATCGCCATTCGAGAGTGCGGGAGCTAAATTATTTTATTGATCGTTTATTGCGGATGTACTTATTATATGTATAATGGCAGAGTCTACCGCCAGTTTTTCTCTGAAGTATCGCAAGGATAATTATTTACAAAGAGGCGAAAAAAGAATTGTGTTGCATGTGTTTAATGCACTCACAGAGAAGAATCCGTCTTTGTCAGTGAGAGAAGTCGAACAGATGAGCTCTGAAGTTACAGGTGTGAGTGTTAGATCCATAGGAACATCGCGACACGAAATTGAGGAAACAGGAAAACTTACCACTCCAGGCAAAAGCAGCAATAAACAAAAGTGCGTGCTCGGAAAAAAATACGTGAAAAGTGTTGTGCGTCGTCATGTGTGTAGTTTTTCTTTAGAAACGAACTCCCTAACATAAGTAACATTTCGTCTGCTGTAAATGAGGATGCAGATTTACCAAATTTCAGCAGATTGCTTATACAGCTGGGATTTGTGAATGAAAAAAGAAGGCAAGAAAAATGTGCTAAAGGACAGAGGCGATATTGCTGTGTGTCGAAGACGCTATTTAAGGACAACCACACTGCACCGAGATACAAATCGCTAAATATACACGAAGACACACGAAAAGTAAAGTATGGTGTGACACGACTTTTAAGACTGAAAGACAAGTATTTTTGAAAAGTATGTGTGCTGGTTTAAAAAATCCCAGTGGAAAAGGCCAAAGGCCTTTCATTATAAACCCTTTCAGTTTCATTGCTCAGTCATTCTGTTTCAATTTGCTCAGTTCATTATAAACTTGTATATTTGCATGCCTTCATATCCTTATTTGTATGATTTTATTAATCTTCCCGGCAATTATTACGACATTTACTGCAGGTTTAAATGTCACGGGAAGGCACCGCCTATGGCCTATGACGCGAAAGCATTAGCCAATTAGGGCGAGGGGGAGGGTTGCTGAACGCGGAGTGATACATTTCAGCTGGACAAGGTTATATGAAACAGAGAGTACTTATAATGTTCAGACATGTTTACATTAGAATAGTTCCTTTCAGCTGATGTGAAGCAGCAGCTGCGGCGTGTACTGACACAATGTCACGCCAACAAGTTACAGTCTGTTAGAACGGAACTGCTCTAAATAAAGTGCTCATATTAGCGAGCTTTTCGCAACCGAGTATTATGGATATATTTTTTTATTCAGCGTTGATTTGATTAAATCTGTTGGTACTCGTATTTAATTGTTATATAACCTCGTTTAGAAATTCTCTTCATCTCGTATAAAGACCTTGCATATATACGATTCTATATAATTCTATAATTTAATACAAATAGCAACAACTCCAAGATAATTTATTTTCAAACATGTGCATTGCACAGAGTTCCCAAACTTCAGAGAATATATTTACTGCAGAAGATTATATATCCGGCAATTACTAGCTCGTTTTTTAGTGTCTCAGTTTTCACTTCAGCTTCTAGTAATTTCCGGCTAAAGAAAGGACATTTGATACAAGCAAATATTGAATATCACAGCTACAATTTTTAATATAGTCTGTAAATGGTAATACGACACCTTCACAGCAAATCATATTACAGCAGGGCCATCTCTCGGCACCAAGGCGCACTACCTAAAGGATAGCTTCATACTCGTGAACCACTTCACTTCTATCGGACATTCAGTGAAGTATAATAACCACACTTACAGATTATCTGTATATAATATAGCCTCATACCGCTGTAATCATACTAACTTTGCAACCCACTCATAAGCAAAAGCTTATTTTTTACATCCTCCAAGTTTGAAACTGAAGTTCAGAAAAAGGCCCCTCTGTCCAGATTTGGTTGAAAATACAAGATATGTGCAGAAGAATAAGTGATAGATAATGTTTGAAGTGTGGCTAGTTATCTGCTATCATTTAAATTGTATGCCATTTCAATCAATAAAATAGAAAATATATTATTGGTGGGCATTGGAGTTAGAATGAATGTGAATTAAAACAAAACACAAACGGTAAATAAATTAGCTTTTAGAAGAAACCTCTCCTAAAATATTAGATACTTCCAATTATTTACAAACACCTCACGCAAATTAAAGTGCAGATTTTTAATATCGAATGCCATTTATCGCATTTATGACAAAGTAAACTGATATTCTAAACAGGTGAACGTTTTTACTGGATACAACTGCCAATAATATTCTCCAATTGAGAAAAACAACGGAAGACCTACTCCGTCTTGGTGTGGATAGATGGCTCTGGCTATAACATTTTATTTCGTTTAACTGTTGTAACGTTTCATTATTATTCACAAAATGTATGACTATCACTACTTATGATGTTAAGACATGTTTACATTTAAATACATATTTTCAGCTAAAGGTAAGCAGCAGCTGGGTGTGCCTGACAGACTATCAAACCGTTAACTTACAGTGCGTTGGAGCGGAACTGCTTCAAAGAAACTGCTCATATATGCGCAATTTTCACAAACGAGTATTATGGATATATTTTTTTCATTTAATATTGATATGCTTAATTGTGTTGCTAATTGTATATAATGATGTCAGCACGTTTGGGAGTTCTCTTCCTCTCGCATAAATGCATTTGCAGGCATACGATTTTGACAGTGTATCCTTGTATTTGTGGTTGGAGTTGCTAGGTATTTCGGAGGAAGGAATCAAGTGAAGGAAACAGAACGGTATGTGCCATGGACTAAAAGGAGCGGAATTCCTCCTTTCACTATAATTCGCACTATAGGGACTGGAACAAGATAATAGCGTGTGGCGCCGAATTGCAATAGTAATTTCTTAGATCTAGCATCCGCCCCATATATCCGTCACCGCAATTCACCACTTTGGGAATGAATCCCTTGCATGCAAAAGACAAAAGAAATAAAAACCATAGAAATATTCGAGCAATAATTTTTGTTTTCTTGGTATTAGTGAAGCCTTACGTTCAAAACCCCTTAACATATATAAAGCTCACAATGGACGCTGGAAACATTTTTCTCATTACTCTAAAAGGGGACAACTTCTGCCCTTGGTTTCATCATTGACAACCGGTCAATTATGTGTATCGTCACTTTAGCTTTTAGAGGATACTACCTTTTTAATATGTTTAATTAATATTTTAAGCGATGCACAGTGTGAGCAACGGTTAATCCTCATGCTGTAGTTCAGGCTGTACATCAGCAACAGTTTTGAACTAATATCTGGGCTGTAATTGTAGGTGAATCCCGTTGGTGCATATTTTCGCCCTACCACGTCCTACAAGTAACTCCCTACAGGGTGTTTATCCAGCGCACTCTTCCACATTTACTACATGAAGATGTGCCCCTGAAAGTAACACAAAACAGGTGGCTCATGTATGATGTTCGTCCGTTATAACTTTACTTTGGAGGACGTAAACTTACAAGACAAAAATGTATGATGGTGCTCCAGCACATTTTAACAGCTTTGTTATAGATGCAAGTCTCTTCGCATGGAGTTGTTAGATTGGATTTGGAAGGACGTTGAACGTAACCTTTTATTAAAATGCAGGAAAACAGATTTTGAGAGATATGATTCTATGACTATTGGAACGGGATTGCAAATGGATTGATAAGACATGAAATTTGTAGTGTTCAACGGCCGCTTTTACTACATACGGCACCGCAGGGGGTGACACTGATGATACATGAGATGAAGATGGAGCACCGGTGGAATGAGATGGCGGGGGAAACCAGAGGTCCCGGAGAAAACCCGCCCAAACGCCGTGTTGTCCATCACAAATCTCACTTTGCGGTCGCCTGGGATCGAACCCGGGCCGCCTTGGATAGAGCCAAGCGGTCTAACCACTGAGCCACGGCGTGGCCCAAGATTGATGAGACGAAACCATATCCGCGTGGATCATCTCGAAGCCTCAGTTAGGGAAGCAATGTGCGATGACGCAATTCTGCCTAGTGTTGTTAAACCACTTTTTTCCAAATATTCCTTATTATGCTACACTGCGCTGCAGCATCCGACGCACGAAGGTGATGCACTTGGCGCGGTGTCGGACGATAATCCTACGGAAATTGTTTAGCATAATTCAAAGAAACTATTTAATTCCCTATCGAACATACGCATTTTTAACTTAGTTTGAAAATGAACAAAATACGTAACACAATGAAATGAATAATTTATAAGCGTCGGTTTCCTTCACAGTATTAACTTGAAATCGAGTTCCCTCACACTGTTATGGCCTAGGTTCTTAACTCGACGAGTTCCGTACAAAGAGTGACGTTAACTCTTACCATTGCTACGACAAATCAATAATTTCTCCATGGTTCACCTCATCTTTCACGATTAACACTTCATTACCATATTAGGTAATTTACATTATCATTTGTTTAATTCATATTTAAACAATTTAACAAACAAATAAACTTCTTTATAATTTTGACTACTATTATGGACTCTAAACACATTACTATAACTTTTTTCTT
Organism: Mantis religiosa; assembly: GCA_030765055.1. Classification (NCBI taxonomy): domain Eukaryota; kingdom Metazoa; phylum Arthropoda; class Insecta; order Mantodea; family Mantidae; genus Mantis; species Mantis religiosa. The sequence continues at coordinate 1,378,049 of JAUKNK010000077.1, read as the reverse complement.
CGTTTCTACCTATTCAATTAATAGTTTACCTTCACTTGTTTGTCCATCTGGTTTACTTTCACATTTAACAAATGTTCATGAATATTAATGTTTTAAACTCTAAATAATATATTCGAATAATTAATAATATTGAATTTTCTGGGCCAAAATAAAACAACTCTGCGCCTTTCTTCTTTTCTATGTAAGGAATCTATTACCGAATTTCGGAAATGTTTTTTCAATCTTTTTGAAGACAAGAGCTTATATTGCTTCTGTTCCATGTTTCATTTGAAGGTTTGCAGAAGTTTTATATTTCGTTGTCGATAGAGGAGGTAAACTCTAGATTGGAATAATAGTCAATATTTGAAAATTAGCTTAATACTGTATTTGACTCAGGAGTTTAGCTATGACATTATGATTGACACAAGTGAAGCTGAGATAGGGCTTCATTGTTTAATCCTCTCACTTGAAGGCCTTACACTCTGCTTCAAGATTGGTTCAATAACTATTTCTCCAAGTCGTATATGGCCGTGCCATTGCTGAGTGGTTAAAACATCGCAACAGTTGAACGAAATAAAATCTCTAGGCACTAAGACGGTAGCGGTAATAAGATTGATTCTTCTGTTGTTCTGTAACACCCATGCACGTATTCAGAAATCAATTTCCGGGGGGGGGGGGGGTTTCAAAAATCTACGCAGAATTATTTGCTTTTAATAATTAATCAGGGGTGTATTTTTATCATGTAAGTAAAACTAAAAACAGATGTAATATATTACATTCACATTACTTTCTCCACCCAATCTTTTACAATTTGTTCTCAGAAAAGCTTGTTCTTGTCTTGTTTCTTTGGATAAAGTCTATAGAAATACCTTTATTTGCGCACTTTTGTTCTTATACCTGGGATAAAGTGATATAAGCAGCAATCAGACATTTAAAAACCAACCACTAATTGATGCATTTGAAGTATTAGTTCTCCTTGAATGAAATAGGGAATAGGATCTTAGAAGTTAAAAATTACATACCTTTAAGTAACTATCTAAGAATTTTAATCACTAACAAATAATATATTGGAATTAGTTAACTTTGCAATACTTTATTATAATTGACATTATTTGTGTAGTTTAACGAGTTACTTGTGCAGTAACTTTTCGATTATCTGTTAGGTTTAGAATAGTTATACAGACTTCACTTCCAGTAAAGCAAACTTCAGGGTTTATCCTCAGAAAGTTCACAATAGGCATTCTATTTGTTATGCAGCTATCTTAAATATGTAGTGTTTAAATTCAAATTATTGAAGCCATTTTCGGATGGTTTTATTGAAAGTCTTCGTTTCGCATCCTTGAAAGATAACGGAATTAAATCCTACATTTTATATTCCTCCAATATTTGAGTTCTGGAGCGCGCGCACAGACATTTATTTTTAAGTTCCCCCCCCCCCTGTTCTGGTGTCCTCAAAACTTGCATTCCTGATGACATCTCAATATCAATTTTTTAAATGGAATGTTACACGTTTGTGCTTACTAAGCACGTGGTAGAGGCAATAAACATTGATCTCGTACTCCCGTACAATGACGTGAGTCTCTCTTGTTCTCACAATTTCGCAACTCATATAAAGCACGATTGCTCCATTGTGTATCGTCATCAGGCAAACTGTTTGGTTATAAATGATTTCAACTGGAGCCCGCCTCCATAGTTTGTGGTAGCGTTTCTGACTCCCAGTGAAGAGATCTTAGCCAACCTTGCCGCGTAAGGGGAAGGAGGGTTTACCTCCACCCACTGTCTGCGAATATAAGACGGAACGTTCCATTATGTAGAGAGAGCGAGAAAAAGGGAAATGCTTTCATGAGGAGGTGGGGTGAAGTGAAAAAAATCCACCTTTGCTCATATGGGCGCAAGTTGGGCACCGCAGAAGCGATTTCCAATCGAGATCAAGATAGTTTTCTCAATAGGACTTTTTACAGGGTATTTCCCTTATCTTAATAAGACGATTGTCGGGTAAATCTTATGTTCTAGTCGCTCTAGACTGATGTGATGGTATCACCCGTTTCATTTACTGCCCAATATGATTATCCAGTTAAAGGACGTTAATGTATTAAAAATAAATAAATAAAATAGTAGGTTTCTTATGAAATTATGCAACGAGCAATTTTGAGACTGTTAAATGTGCATATAACAATTGTTATATAGGATGAGATGTTTCGAAAATAGCTGATACGAGGGAAGTAGAAATTGCGGGAGTTGCGTATTTTATGAGCTCCACGTTCTGTTTTAACCTGATGTTTTTATCTATGATAACCTGGTTTCTTAGTTAAATAATCATGGAAATTATAGAGGTGTTTATCGCCTTTTCCCCCCAAAAATTCAAAATTGTCGTGTCTCAAACATGCAGCATTTTAATCATAATCAATAGACATGTTTCTGAGAACAGAAAATTGACGAAAGTTCTTCCATCCAAAAGAACATATTCACTCACTTTAGTCAATGACCCTTGTTTCAGTTTAAATAACTCAGTTCTAAAGACAGTCCTGAGGGCCAGCAAGAGGTGCACAGTCGGGAACCAAAGAAAGAGTCACAGTTTCAAAATTATTTGATCATTTAGTCATTTGTTGTTAATATTTTTCTCAGAAATGTTTATTTCTTGTGAAACCATTTATTATTATTTTTTTTATAAAATTACTTATTAAGATTTTAGTTAATTGATGGAAATTAATCATTTCTTCACACTAGCCGTACATAGGCTAAGGTTTATCATAGATAGAGTCAACATGAAAAATTCAATGCCACGGCCGGGATTTGAACCACGGTTCTCCTGATTTCCGTCCAGTCGCTCTTACCCATTGAGCTACCATGGCCAACTTGCTGTCATGACATTCAATTCTACATTTGACTCGTATATTTCCCCGATAAACCACTGGGGCTCTCGCATTCCAGAAACACCGTTTGTGGCGACTTACTATTGTAAGTACCTGCATTGTAAGTACTACTGTGATGAAGCCTGGCTTCATCAGGCTTCATCACAGTAATACTTACAATTTTTTCTAAAACTTTTTTCTAAATTTTTTTTCTAAAATTTTTTCTAAAATCTTTTCTAAACCGTTATTGGAACTTGGAGCAGATAGAAATATATGTTGTTATTAGGAGTTGGTTGCGAAAATAGTATGGGTACAATGACTTTATTAAAAACAGATATTATATAAGAATACATCTTATAGTTCACTGATTGTCCGCCAGAGGTGAAGTGCTTCACAACCAAGAATTGATGCTTTACGGAGTGCGCCTTTCTGCCGGGAGATGGCCCTGCCATTTATACGTTTTGCAGTGAAGGTATTGTATTAATATTTCAAGAATCTGTTAAGAAATAGTAATTATGGTTTTCAGCGGTTGCTGATTATTATATCCTTATCTTAAACCTGAAAAATACTAGCAGCTAAAGTGAAAACTGGGACAATAGGAAACGAGCAAATAATTGTATCGCGGAGATGGAACGTTCTGCAGCATGTATACATCCTGAGATTTGAGAACTCTGTGCATTGGTCATTTGACGATCCCTCTGTAGTTGATTTGTTTTGATGGCACTCAATTATAATGAAGAGTACACTTGTTCATTGTTTTCGGTTCTCACCAAGGGCTGCTCCCACACTGCTTTCAGTTGCCATGTATAAATTGACAATGTGTATGCAGCTAGGACCAAGAGTAATAGCGGGATAAGCGCTGTTTGTGGCACACTACAAACCCCAATCCTCAAGGGACTAAATTACTAAATTATATCAACAACACTAACTTTCTTATTGTGGGGCCCGATGAGCCCAGCCACATACCTCATGTTAAAAGTCACGCGCCAGACGTATTAGACTTAGCCATATTAAACAATATACCGTTTAACATCGAATGCACAGTAATGCAAGAACTGACATCTGATCACTTACCAGTACTCCTTGAGGTCACACTTCCCTTGAAGTTTAAGAAAGAAACCCCAAAACTGAATTATAATTAAGTCAATTGGGAAGACTTCAATAACGTTTTAGAAAGATACTTACCGAAAAGCGAAAATATTTCACCACAGCAACACGACGAAGCTTTATTCAAACTCGAATTGGCAATTAAGGTAGCAACTACAACGTGTGTCCCACAGAAATTTGAACCATCAGTAAACGCCCAATATCCGTTAGACATAAAAATCTTACATCAGAATACGAACAGACTAAGACGTAAATGGCAACGAACTCGAAATCCTTTACATAAACAAGACTACCTTGATGCCAGAGAGGCCGTTATGGCCCGAACTAGGGAATTTATATCGAACCAATGGAATCAAACTCTCGCGAACTTAAATCCGAATCCTAACTCTGTTTGGCGTATAGCTAAGTGCCTAACCAGAGCTGAAACAAACATACCACCACTCATGCATGACAACACTGTTGCAGAAACTTCCCAGGCCAAAGCTGAGGTATTTGCTGCCACTTCATTTGGCTCATGAAGTGTAGCTATCAAATATATGGTGTATATCAGAAATAAAATTCCAACATTTATGCTTTACATATAAAAGAGAGTGTAACTGTATTGAATTTTAGAATGAAATTTTGGACAAATAGCTTTCCTTCTACTCCAGTTTGCACCCATAACCTTACTTATTATCGTGATTATTGTGGTCTATTGTAACTTTCAGGTAACACAATTATTTTGTTTGAAATTCATAAATGGTGTGTATTTCTACAAACTTGTTGTTGACTGAAGATGTGGGCAAGTGTCCATGAAATTAATCTCACAAAGACATAATTGAAGTATTGTCATCGGCTTCTTGTCTTAAGTGGAGAATATTTACTAAACACATTTATTTGTGTAGTATGCAAATTACTATTTACACTTGGAAACATCTAAACACTTGAGTACAATAACACATCAACTCAATTATGACTATTTATGCATATACTGACCCTAGTATTACACTTAATTTTGCCTACCATTGTAGCGTGGTGGTAGCAGGTGCGCCTCACGTCAAGAGGTCCCAAGTCGGAATCTCGGTTAGGGTAAGTTACCTGGATAAGAATTTTTCCGGGGTTTTCCGTTATCCTGAAAGACGATTGCCGGCTAACTATAAGCTGCATTGTCCCCAGATGCATTGAGCATCATTTCACCCATTTCGTTCATCGTTCGATATGACTAAATGTTGGAGTACATAAATTAAAACAAGAAAACACTTAATTTTAATGCTTTGGCCAGTTAAAGTCTATCATTGATGAGTCTTCTAATCTTGGACACATGAAACAAAAATAGAAATATAATAGTTTAGTATAATTATGTACAACAATCTGATAAATTTATATCTCACCTGAACTATATTCTAAGCAATCAATTACTGAGTAAAACTGATTTTTTCTAAAGAAATTATGTAACTCTGCGTTAAACTGATTGATACAAGGTATGTTTTTTAATTGATTTGGGAAGTGGTTGTATATATTTAAACCCCTGTATTTGACATAAGTCTCAAATAGTTTTGCTTTATGAATATAGGTGTGTAATTTATCTTTATTGTGTGTGGTATGGGTGTGTACTTCAGCATTTCTGATATAGTTCACAATATTAGTCTGCATGTAAATTAATAACTGCTTCATATATAAACTTGGTGGGGTCAGATTACTCAAATCTCTGAAATGATTCCTGCAGCTTTCCATTTTTGGAATACCAACCATAATTCATAATGCTTGCATTTGTAGCTTACATATCATCTTACTATTTGAAGGAATGACAGTACTTTTAGTGATTTGCATTCTACAATTTACAATTAATACAGCTCTTTATTCTTATGAAAACATAATATAATTAATTAACACATGTATTGAATGATAAATTAAGTAAACTGCAAAACATAAAAATGTTGGTTAAGAAAAAGCAATTTAAGTAAGCCATTAACTTAAGTGCTGTAAGCTTGAGCAAAATATGTCATGCCAAGGTCAGTTGATGCAGAGTTATCAAAGTATACACATGTTTAGTTGCTGATTGTACATTATCCAAGTCATAAATTCCTTAGAAATTAATTTGGATTAGTTATTGCACTTTTGGTGCTTTTATTTGTTATATAATGGCAGTAGGCTATCACAACAGATAAAATAAACACTGTAGCATAATTGATGCTTCATAAGCCATAATAAAAAAACAAATACAAATAATCTTTTTTCAATTAATTTTGATCCTGGTGTTATTAAATTCCACCAAACACAATTGCTTGAAGCATAAGCTTAAAATGTATTCAAACCAAATAAGTGCTTTTAGTAATTGTAAAGATGAACACAGTCTGTTCTGAGTACAATATTAGACAGGGCCTTTTCTTTTTTCTTTGCTATATTACATTTTTAATGTTTAACAGCAGCAGATTAAAATATTTAACTACTGTACAGCAAAAGAAGACTAAACAGTGAAATTAAACTTCAAGTACTTGTCTTACATTAAGACTTCTCAACCCCATTTATTAATTAAGTTAATTTATTGAAATTAACTATTCCTTCACACCAGATCTGTATAGGCTAAAGTTTTGGACAGATAGAACCAAACTGAAAAATTCAATGCCATGACCATGAGTTTAATCATAGATTTTCCGTTTTCCGTCCAGCTGCTAATACACATTGAGCTACAATGGCCAATGTGCCGGCATGACATTAATTCTCCAATTGACACGTATATATACATTTTTTTCGGCATACCACAAGGGCCTCTCGTATTCGAGGTACACTGTTTGTGTCATCTTACTGTTGTAAGTACAAAACCTCAGCGTAGACACGGCTAATGGTAGTTGTCTAATGTGGTATGAGAACTCCTAAGTGGTGTACCGGGAAAATACGAGTCAGTTGGAGAATTTAATGTCATATCGGCACGGAGGCCATAGTAGCACAATGGTAGTGGGGCTGGACGGAAACCAGAAGATCCGTGGTTCAAATCCCGGCTATGGCATTGAATTTTTCAGACTGACGCTACGTTTCCACAATCATAAGTAGTGTTAGTCATAAATTCTGTAAACAATAATAAACCATCGCAACAGTTCAACGAAGTAGAATGTTACAGGCAGAGCCATCTCTAGGCACTGAGACGGTAGCGGTAATAAGATTGATTCTTCTGTTGTTCTGTAACACCATTTCTCACATGGAGGAGAATTATATTTGCAGTTGTATCCAGTTATGACGATGAGCTCGTTTAGAATCTCCTTTTCCTCTGTCATAAATGCGACAAATGACATTCGATTTTAAAATCCCGCTCTTGAATTTGCATGAACGTTTCTGAGTATTTCGAAGCACCTAATATTTTGCGAGAGGTTCCTGCAAACTAATTTATTTAATTTTGTGTTCTGAGTTTCAATTCCCGTTCATTCCAACTGCAATGCCCATCAATGGTGTGGGTCCTCTTTGATTGTTTAGAATGGCATATAATTTAAACGGCATCATACAGCTACCCACATTTCAAGCATTTATCACTTACACTGTTGTACACATTTTGTATCCGCATCCAAGTATACTCTGATACAATTTTTTCTAAACCGTTATTGGAATTTGGAGCAGATAGAAATAATGTTGTTATTTAGGAGTTGGTTGCAAACATAGTATGGGTACATTGACTTTATTAAAAACAGATACTATATAAGAATACTTGTTATGGTTCACTGATTGTCCGCCAGAGGTGAAGTGCTTCACAACCAACAAGTGATGCTTTACCTGGTGCGCCTTGCTGCCGGGAGATGGCCCTGCCAGTTATACGTTTTGCAGTGAAGGGATTATATTAATATTTAATGAATCTGTTAAGAAATTGTAATTATCATTCTCAGCAGTTGCTGATTATTATATGCTTTTCTTAAACCTGAAAATGATTAGCAGCTAAAGTGAAAACTGGTACAGTAGGAAACGAGCAAATAATTGTTTCGCGGAAATGAAACATTCTGCAGCATGTATTGCTCCTGAGATTTGAGAATTCTGTGCATTGGGCTTTTGTCAATTAAATTCAGTAACTTTTGGTTTTGTTGGAACTTGCAATCAATTATAATGAAGAGTACACTTGTTCATTGTTTTCTATTCTCACCAAGGGCTGGTCCCACACTGCTTTCAGTTGCCATGTATAAATTGACAGAGACACATGAGTTGACCGTCTTTCGGGAGAGAGATTCTTTGTTCTTGTACGGGCTATTGAGCAGCCAAATAACGAATACTCGTTTAAGATGTAATGAACAGATAGAAAAATTCAATACAAAGAAAGGGATCTGAACCGAGGATCTCCTGTTCTATCTATGCAAAACTCGGAATACACACACGGTTAGAATAGCTACAAAATAAGAATGAACATTGCCTTGGCCAATAATGTTCATGCCCTCTTTGCGCTGCCAGTTCGAGAGAAATGAGAGATATTCCTGTATTTGTCTAATTGAATCGCCCTAACAAAAGCTGTGAGATGTACATACGTGTGCTGAGAGCGAAGTACATTCGATATTTCGGCATTTGTGTAAAAACATATACAGTGATTATCGTGTGGTGGCATAAAATGAACCTTGAACCTTTACAGCCCAAACATGTATACTGTTAATGTAAAAACATTTTCCCCAGTATTATTGTTAAGGTTGCATTATGAAACTTATAAGCATTTGTCAAATTAAGAAAAGAGTAATTTTAATTAAAAATAATATTTTGTTACTCTGAAGTAACAATGGGCCACAAAGGCTATAGCAGAAAGTACTTAAGGCATTACAAAGAGAGGAATCAAAATGAAAGCTATACCCAATAACTAGCTTTTTACTGTCCATTTCTCTGTGAAATTCCAAACAATGTACTAAATCATAAAATTACAGTTCTGTATAGGCTATTGAAACATTTATGAAAGATCAACAATGCATTCTATATATGGGGGCATGTGGATATAAGAAAAGCCATCATATGAAGAGTATAAGGTCTTCAGTGGTAACATTTATGCTGTTGACTGGATTATTTTGTACACTGTACAAATTTGTTTAACAAGAGATCGAAGAAAGGCCATTTTCTTTAATAAATTTTTCAAAATTGTGTATTGGTGGCTGTAGTGATTGGGAATCAGCAAATAACAGCCCTTTCCATTGAAGTGTTGGTTGAGGCAGTTGTCTCTTGATGTTCTCCACATCATTCATATATGGTTTACTTCAGAAATATCTTCATCACTTTCTTACAAATCTATAATAGGAGTGGCAGAGATGCTGCTTTTTCACACATAGCTCATCAGTTGATTCTTCTTCACCTTCTGATATAATTGTGTTGGCACTGGTAGCTTTAATTTCCTTTTCTTCATCACTGTCAGATACAAGAACTGAGTCATCTCATTCATATCCATTTATTGGACGAGCAATTATATTACTTTTTTTCTTTGTGGCATAAATAATGTGACTTTGTGGGTTCGTGAAATGAAAAGTCCAATTACACCACTCAACAATGTTCTTTATTTCCACCGACTTACAGTGTAACACTTGCCAATTACATAAAATTACTTGCTGCACACAGTTACAATTCACCAGTCCGTCCGTTACAATTTCCTTGTACTCGCGGTTACGTAAGCTCCGGTACACATTCCAGTTACGCACAGTCTTCCGTTGCACAACCCTTTCGTTCATTAGCACGTCACTGACTAAATCTTACACCAAGAACTGCGACTGTCTTCTCGCTCACACTCACTAACCAACTGATTGACCAACTCAACACAGCACAACAACTGACTGACTCAAAACCAACTCAACAACTGACCCACACTGTCTGTCTGTAACCCTCTTTATAGGAATATCGCCGGTTTCTGGTGTTTACAAGATTGTTCTGGTAAACGAAAGATCGAGAAACAGGTAGAAGGAAAACAGACGACCAGTCATGTTTTCCCCTAACCACAAGCCTGTCACCACTACAAGACAAACGAGGAGAAGGTGTGGCTAACGCGGTCCTCCCCCCTGCCTTCCGTTCGCAGCTGGTACAGGGTGCTCCCGTTACACTGCTCCCTCCTCAAAGCTGTTCGCCCTCGAACAGCCCCATCGTAGCGTGCGAGGCGGTCCAGGTGTACCACCAGCATCTGCCCGGAGTCTGAGCCAGAAGTAGCGCTGCCGTAGTTTGTGAATCATTCGGTTCGCTCCCAGGTGTCCTCCTGAAGTACCGGCGTGCACTTCCTCCAAGATTTCCGGAACCTTACTCCGGGGAAGTACCAACTGTCCTCTCTGCACCTTCCCATCGGGTGACTCCCATACCCGGAACAGCACGCCCACTCTGGTCTTCAACGAGTCCCATTGGGCCCAGTGCGACTTGTAGGTGGCGCTCCTCGGTGCGATGTCCTCCCAGGTCGGTCTCGTCCCTGCGTCCACTTCCCTCACGAGTGGCCCCAAGTCTGCGTCCGCCAGCTGCTCCCTCCTCAGGCCTGCGCTATCCCAGCCTTCAGCAGGCACTGCCACAACTACTCGGACTGCTGCGGCACGCTCCTTCTCTTCCACTCTTGTGCGCTCGTGGCCGTCCTGGATCTGCGATAGGACACCACCAATGCAATGGTCGCTGGCGTCGGTGTCCACAATGGAGGCGCCACCCGGTTGTGGGAAACCCAAAATTGAAGCACTGCACAGGGTCCCCTTCGGGTGCTGGAAAGCGTCTTCGGCGTCCTCCGTCCACACATAAGGCCGGTTTTCCTCCGTCAGGCGGGTGAGGGGTTTTGCGATGTTGTCGGCCTTTTCCTCTAAATCATTAAGGCGGTCGTCTACTTGACCCTTCCGCTCGCCCAGCTCCGTCACGTCATCCCTCACACCGGCCAACTGTTCTTCAAACTTGGCGGCGAGAGCCTCGTTCGCCACCTTCATTTCGGTAGCCGGACCGTCATTCGCTGCTCTCATTTCCGTGGTTAACTCGGCCTTCACTTGTTCCATCTTCTCGGCGATGTTGTTTGCCGTCTTCATTTGTTTCAACTCTGCGGCGATGTTCTCCCTAGCCGTCCTGAATAGTTTCAGTTCCGCGGCCAGGTTATTTCTAGTCTCCAGCGTCTCTGTTAATTCGGCCCGCATTTCTTCCATCTTCCTGATGATGTTGTCTTTAGCCGTCTTCATTTCTTTCAGTTCCGCTAAAATCTTTTCTAATGCTGCCTCCATCGTTGTAATGTTCGGTGATGTTATGTTGTTTTCCCGCTTCCTGACACCAGTGTGACTTTGTGTTATATCCCACTTCTGACGCCAGTGTGACTTTGTGGGTTCGTGAAATGAAAAGTCCAATTACACCACTCAACAATGTTCTTTATTTCCACCGACTTACAGTGTAACACTTGCCAATTACATAAAATTACTTGCTGCACACAGTTACAATTCACCAGTCCGTCCGTTACAATTTCCTTGTACTCGCGGTTACGTAAGCTCCGGTACACATTCCAGTTACGCACAGTCTTCCGTTGCACAACCCTTTCGTTCATTAGCACGTCACTGACTAAATCTTACACCAAGAACTGCGACTGTCTTCTCGCTCACACTCACTAACCAACTGATTGACCAACTCAACACAGCACAACAACTGACTGACTCAAAACCAACTCAACAACTGACCCACACTGTCTGTCTGTAACCCTCTTTATAGGAATATCGCCGGTTTCTGGTGTTTACAAGATTGTTCTGGTAAACGAAAGATCGAGAAACAGGTAGAAGGAAAACAGACGACCAGTCATGTTTTCCCCTAACCACAAGCCTGTCACCACTACAAGACAAACGAGGAGAAGGTGTGGCTAACGCGGTCCTCCCCCCTGCCTTCCGTTCGCAGCTGGTACAGGGTGCTCCCGTTACACTAATATGAGGATTCATAATATTTGAACTAAGAAGGAAATAGATTTTGATAGCTTCATTTGCCTCATGAAGTGTAGCTATCAAATATATGGTGTATATCAGAAATAAAATTCCAAAATTTGTGCTTTACATATAAAAGAGAGTGTAACTGTATTGAATGTTAGTATGAAACTTTGGACAAATAGCTTTCCTTCTTCTCCAGTTGGCACCCATAACCTTACTTATTGTCGTGACTATTGTGGTCTACTGTAACTTTCAGGTAGCACAACTATTTTGTTTGAAATTAATAAATGGTGTGTATTTCTACAAACTTGTTGTTGACTGAAGATGTGGGCAAGTGTCCATGAAATTAATCTCACAAAGACATAATTGAAGTATTGTCATCATAATGCTTGCATTTGTAACTTAAATATCATCCTACTATTTGATGGTATGACAGTACTCTTAGTGATTTTCATCCTACAATTTACAATTAATACAGCTGTTTAGTCTTATGAAAACATAATATAATTAATTAACACATGTATTGAATGATAGATAAAGTAAACTGCAAAATATAAAAATACTGGTTAAGAAAAAGCAATTTAAGTAAGCCATTAACTTAAATGCTGTAATCTTGAGCGAAATATGTGTTGCCATGGTGAGTTGATGCAGAGTTATCAAAGTATACACATATTTAGTTGCTGGTTGTACATTGTCAAAGTCATAAATGCCTTAGAAATTAATTTGGATTAGTTATTGCTCTTTGGTGTTTTTATTTTGTATATAATGGCAGTAGGCTATCACAACAGATAAAATAAACACTGTAGCATAATTGATGCTTCATAAAGCATAATAAAAAACAACTACAAATAATCTTTTTTCAATTAATTTTGATGCTGGTGTTATTAAATTCCACCAATCACACATGCGTCAAGCATAAGCTTAAAATGTATTCAAACCAAATAAGTGCTTTTAGTAATTATAAAGATGACACAGTCTGTTCTGAGTACAATATTAGACAGGGCCTTTTCTGTTTTCTTTGCTATATTAAATTTTTAATGTTTAACAGCAGCCGATTAAAATATTTTACTACTATACAGCAAAAGAAGACTAAACAGTGAAATTAAACTTCAAGTACTTGTCTTACATTAAGACTTCTCAACCCTACTTATTAATTAAGTCAATTTATTGAAATTAAATATTCATTCACACTAGATGTGTATAGGCTAAAGTTTTGGACAGATAGAACCAAACTGAAAAATTGAATGCCATGGCCGTGATTTCAATCATAGATTTTCCGGTTTCTGTCCAGCTGCTCTTACCCATTGAGCTACAATGGCCAATGTGCCGGCATGACATTAATTCTCCAATTGACACGTATATATACATTTTTTTTCGGCAAACCACAAGGGCCTCTCATATTCGAGGTACACTGTTTGCGTCATCTTACTGTTGTAAGTACAAAACCTCAGCCTAATCACGGCTAATGGTAGTTGTCTCATATGTGTAAGAGAACTCCTAAGTGGTTCCCGGGAAAATACGAGTCAGTTGGAGAATTTAATGTCATATCGGCACGTTGGCCATAGTAGCACAATGGTAGTACAGATTGACGGAAACCAGAAGATCCGTGGTTCAAATCCCGGGTATGGCATTGAATTTTTCAGTCTGACTCTACGTTTCCACAATTTACCCTACACATGGCCAATGTGAAAGAATAATCAATTTCCATTAATTAACCGAATAGCGGTTTACTATATGAAGCCCGGGCCTTAAAGTACTTACAATATGTAAGTCGCCATTAAGGTAGTTAACTCATGTGCTTATGAGGACTCCTAAGTGGTTTACCAGGAAAACACGAATCAGTTGGAGAATTTAATGTCATATCTGGGTGCTGGCACGTTGGTAGTGCGGCTGGAAGGATACCAGAAGATCCGTGGTTCAAAACCCGTCTATGGCATTGAATTTTTCAGTCTGACTCTACGTTTCCACAATTATAAGTAGTGTTAGTCATAAATTCTGTAAACAGTAATAAAACATCGCAACAGTTCAACGAAATAACATGTTACAGGCAGAGCCATCTCTAGGCACTAAAACGGTGGCGGTAATCAGATTGATTCTTCTTTTGTTCTGTTACACCATTTCTCACATGGAGGAGAATTATATTGGCAGTTGTATCCAGTTATGACGATCAGCTCGTTTAGAATCTCCTTTTCCTGTGTCATAAATGCTACAAATGACATTCGATTTTAAAATCCCGCCCTGGAATTTGTGTGAATGTTTCTGAGTATTTCGACTCACCTGATATTTGGGGAGAGGTTCTTGCATACTAATTTATTTAATTTTGTGTTCTGAGTTTCAATTCCCGTTCATTCCAACTGCAATGCCCATCAATGTTGTGGGTCCTCTTTGATTGACTAGAATGACATATAATTTAAATGGCAGCATACAGCTACCCACATTTCAAACATTTATCACTTACTCTGTTGTACACATTTTGTATCCGCATCCAAATATACTCTGATACATTTTTTCTAAACTGTTATTGGAACTTGGAGCAGATAGAAATAATGTTGTTATTTAGGAGTTGGTTGCGAAAATAGCATGGGTACATTGACTTTATTAAAAACAGATATTATATAAGAATACTTGTTATAGTTCACTGATTGTCCGCCAGAGGTAAAATGGGTCACAACCAAGAAGTATCCTTTACAGGGTGCGTACTGTAGCCGGTAGATGGCCCTGCAAGTTATACGTTTTGCAGTGAAGGTATTGTATTAATATTTAAAGAATCTGTCAAGAAATTGTAATTATTATTCTCAGCAGTTGCTGATTATTATATGCTTTTCTTAAACCTGAAAATGATTAGCAGCTAAAGTGAAAACTGGTACAGTAGGAAACGAGCAAATAATTGTTTCGCGGAAATGAAACCTTCTGCAGCATGTATTCCCCCTGAGATTTGAGAATTCTGTGCATTGGGCTTTTGTCAATTAAATTCAGTAACTTTTGGTTTTGTTGGAACTTGCAATCAATTATAATGAAGAGTACACTTGTTCATAGTTTTTTATTCTCACCAAGGGCTGGTCCCACACTGCTTTCAGTTGCCATGTATAAATTGACAGAGACACATGAGTTGACCGTCTTTCGGGAGAGAGATTCTTTGTTCTTGTACGGGCTATTGAGCAGCCAAATAACGAATACTCGTTTAAGATGTAATGAACAGATAGAAAAATTCAATACAAAGAAAGGGATCTGAACCGAGTATCTCCTGTTTTATCTATGCAGAACTCGGAATACACACACGGTTAGAATAGCTACAAAGTAAGAATGAACATTGCCAGGCCAATAATGTTCATGCCCTCTTTGCGCTGCCAGTTCGAGAGAAATGGGAGATATTCCTGTATTTGTCTCATTGTATCGCCCTAACAAGTGCTGTGAGATGTACATACGTGTGCTGAGAGCGAAGTACATTCGATATTTCGGCATTTATGTAAAAACATATACAGTGGTTATCGTGTGGTGGCATAAAGTGAACCTTGGACCTTTACAGCCCAAACTTGTATACTGTTAATGTAAAACATTTTTCCCCAGTATTATTGTTAAAGTTGTATTATGATACTTATAAGCATTTGTCAAATTAAAAATAAGTAATTTTAATTATAAAATAATAATAATACTTTATTATCACCTTATGTTTTACAGGCATTGTTGAAAACAGGCAAGTCGTCAATTATATACAATTAAAGTAGCTGGATATAAGTGATGTTATTCTAAATGTATAATGTCTTGTACACCTAATACAATGTCTAGGTTTTAGTCATAAGTATTGTAAAATAAGAAACTAGATCTCAAACAATAAATTTTGAAGTTGTAGTCTTAGTTTAGAAATTCATCAAGTGAATAAAAAACATTATTAATTAAATATGATTTCAAGAAAAATTTGAAATTTGTTAAGTTACTAGACACTTTAACTTCTGTTGGGAGTTTGTTATATAGCTTGGCTCCCATGTAACTAGGCAACTTGTCACACAGGTGGAGTCTATACATCATAGTAGCGAAATTATTCTTTTTTCTTGTGTTGTAGTTATGAATATCCGAATTTGTTTGCAATGGGATGTATTTTATCATAAATAAAATTGTTTTGTAGATGTACAGGCTTGTCAGATTCATTATTTTTTGCTGACGAAAGGCTTCCCTACATGATTCTTTAGTTTTTAAATTAGATATATATCTAATTGCTCTTTTCTGTAAATTAAAAATTTTGTTTAAATTTAATTTCGAAGTATTGCCCCAGATCTCCAGATCATATGAGATTTGTGAATGAATGAGGGAGAAATAAATCATTCTAATAGTTGCTTCTAGGGCATAGTTCTTTAGACACTTTAAAAGATACAAATTTTTACTTAGTTTTAATGCTAATTGGTTAACATGGGGTGTAAAATAATATTTTGTTACTTTGAAGTAACAAGGGGCCACAAAGGCTATAGCAGAAATTACTTAACGCATTACAGAGAGAGGAATAAAAAAGAAAGCTATACTCAATAAGTAGCTTTTTACTGTCCGTTTCTCTGTGAATTTCCAAACAATGTACTAAATCATAAAATTTCAGTTCTGTATAGGCTATTGAAATATTTATGAAAGATAAACAATGCAATCTAAATCTGGGGGCACGTGGATATTAGAGAAAACATCCTTTGAACAGTATAATCTCTTCAGTAGTAACATTTATGCTGTTGACTGGATTATTTTGTACACTGTACAAATTTGTTTAACAAGAGACCGAAGAAAGGCAATTTTCGTCAATGAATTTTCCAAATTGTGTATTGGTGGCTGTAGAGAATCGGAATCTGCAAATAACAGCCCTTACCAATGAATTGTTGGTTGAGCCAGTCGTCTCTTGATGTCCTCCACATCATTTATATATGCTTTGCTTCAGAAATATCTTCATCACTTTCTTCCAAATCTAGAGCAGGGGTGGCAGAGATTCTGCTTTTTTACACATAGCTCATCAGTTGATTCTTCTCCACCTTCTGATATATCTGTGTTGGCACTGCTAGCTTTAATTTCCTTTTCTTCATCACTGTCAGATGCAAGAGCTGTGCCATCTCATTCATATCTGTTTATTGGACCAGCAATTATATTATTTTTATTCTTCATGCCATAAAAAATATGAGGATTCATAATCTTCGAACTAAAAGGAAATAGATTTTGAAAGCTTCATTTGGGTCATGAAGTGTAGCTATCAAATATATGGCGTATATCAGAAATAAAATTCCAAAATTTATGCTTTACATATAAAAGAGAGTGCAACTGTATTGAATTTTAGTATGAAATTTTGGGCAAATAGCTTTCCTTCTGCTCCAGTTTACACCCATAACCTTACTTATTATCGTGATTATTGTGGTCTACTGTAACTTTCAGGTAACACAACTATTTTGTTTGTAATTAATAAATGGTGTGTATTTCTACAAACTTGTTGACTGAAGATGTGGGCAAGTGTCCAAGAAATTAATCTCACAAAGACATAATTAAAGTATTGTCATCGGCTTCTTATCTTAAGTGGAGAGTATTTACTAAACACTTTTATTTGTGTAGTATGCAAATTACTATTTATACTTGGAAACATCTAAACACTTGAGTACAATAACACATCAACTCAATTATGAATATTTATGCATATACTGTCTCTAGTATTACACTTAATTTTGCCTACCTTGGTAGCGTGGTGGTAGCATATCTGCCTCACGTCAAGAGGTCCCAAGTTGGAATCTTGGTTAGGGTAATTAACCTGGATAAGGTTTTTTCCGGGGTTTTCCGTTATCCTGAAAGACGAATGCCGGCTAACTATAAGCTGCATTGTCCCCAGATGCATTGAGCATCATTTTACCCATTTCGTTCATCGTTCGATATGACTAAATGTTGGAGTACATAAATTAAAACAAAAAAAAACACACAATTTTAATGCTTTGGCCAGTTAAAGTCTATCATTGATGAGTCTTCTAATCTGGGACACATGAAACAAAAATAGAAATATAATGGTTTAGAATAATTATATACAACAATCTGATAAGTTTATATCTTACCTGAACCATATTCTAAGCAATCATTTGCTGAGGAAAAGTGATTTTTTCTAAAGAAATTATGTAACTCTGCGTTAAACTGATTGATACATGGTATGTTTTTTAATTGATTTGGGAAGTGGTTGTATAGCTTTAAACCCATGTATTTGACAGAAGTCTGAAATAGTTTTTTTTTTATTAATATAGGTGTGTAATTTTACTTTATTATGTGTGTTATGTATCTGTACTAAAGCATTTCTGACATAGTTCACAATATTAGTCTGCATGTAAATTAATAACTGTTTCATATGTTAACTTGGTGGGGTCAGGATATTCAAATCTCTGAAATGATTCCTGCAGCTTTCCATTTTTGGAATACCAACCATAATTCATAATGCTTGCTTTTGTAGCTTAAATATCATCTTACTATTTGAAGGTATGACAGTACTTTTAGTGATTTGCATCCTACAATTTACAATTAATACAGCTGTTTAGTCTTATGAAAACATAATATAATTAATTAACACATGTATTGAATGATAAAGTAAGTAAACTGTAAAACATAAAAAAGTTGGTTAAGAAGAAGCAATTTAAGTAAGCCATTAACTTAAGTGCTGTAAGCTTGAGCAAAATATGTGTTGCCATGTTCAGTTGATGCAGAGTTATCAAAGTATACGCATATCTAGTTACTGGTTGTACATTATCCAAGTCATAAATTCCTTAGAAATTAATTTGGATTAGTTATTGCTCTTTTGATGTTTTTATTTGGTATATAATGGCAGTTGGCTATCACAACAGATTAAATAAAAACTGTAGCATAATTGATGCTTCATAAAGCATAATAAAAAAACAACTACAAATAATCTTTTTTCAATTAATTTTGATGCTGGTGATATTAAATTCCACCAATCACACATGCGTCAAGCATAAGCTTAAAATGTATTCAAACCAAATAAGTGCTTTTAGTAATTGTAAAGATGAACACAGTCTGTTCTGAGTACAATATTAGACAGGGCATTTTCTGTTTTCTTTGCTGTATTAAATTTTTAATGTTTAACAGCAGCAGATTAAAATATTTTACTACTGTACAGCAAAAGAAGACTAAACAGTGAAATTAAACTTCAAGTACTTGTCTTACATTAAGACTTCTCAACCACATTTATTAATTAAGTTAATTTATTGAAATTAACTATTCCTTCACACTAGATGTGTATAGGCTAAAGTTTTGGACAGATAGAACCAAACTGAAAAATTCAATGTCATGACCATGAGTTTAATCACAGATTTTCCGGTTTCTGTCCAGCTGCTTTTACCCATTGAGCTACAATGGCCAATCTGCCGGCATGACATTAAATTCTCCACTTGACGCATATATTTTTTTTCGGCAAACCACAAGGGCCTCTCGTATGCGAGGTACACTGTTTGTGTCATCTTACTGTTGTAAGTACAAAACCTCAGCCTAGACACGGCTAATGGTAGTTGTCTCATGTGTGTATGAGAACTCCTAAGTGGTTTACCGGGAAAATACGAGTCAGTTGGAGAATTTAATGTCATATCGGCACGTTGGCCATAGTAGCACAATGGTAGTACAGATTGACGGAAACCAGAAGATCCGTGGTTCAAATCCCGGGTATGGCATTGAATTTTTCAGTCTACGTTTCCATAGTTTAGCGTACACACGGCCAGTGAGAAAGAATAATTAATTTACATTAATGAACCTAATAGTGGTTTACTATATGAAGCCCGGGCCTTAAAGTACTTACAATACATAAGTCGCCTTTAAGGTAGTTTTCTCATGTGTTTATGAGAGCTCCTAAATGGTTTACCTTGGAAATACGAGTCAGTTGGAGAATTTAATGTCATATCGGCGCGTTGCCACGTTGGTAGTGCGGCTGGACGGATACCAGAAAATCCGTGGTTCAAATCCCGGCTATGGCATTGAATTTTCAGTCTGATTCTACGATTCCACAATTATAAGTAGTGTTAGTCATAAATTCTGTAAACAATAATAAAACATCGCAACAGTTCAACGAAATAAAATGTTACAGGCAGAGCCATCTCTAGGCACTAAGACGGTAGCGGTAATAAGATTGATTCTTCTGTTGTTCTGTAACACCATTTCTCACATGGAGGAGAATTATATTTGCAGTTGTATCCAGTTATGACGATCAGCTCATTTAGAATCTTCTTTTCCTCTGTCATAAATGCGACAAATGACATTCGATATCAAAATCCGCTCTTGAATTTGCGTGAACGTTTCTGAGTATTTCGTGGTACATAATATTTTGGGTGAGGTTCCTGCAAACAAATTTATTTAATTTTGTGTTCTGAGTTTCAATTCCCATTCATTCCAACTGCAATGCCCATGAATGGTGTGTGTCCTCTTTGATTGACTAGAATGGCATATAATTTAAATGGCAGCATACAGCTACCCACATTTCAAACATTTTTCACGTACTCTGTTGTAAACATTTTCTATTCGCATCCAAATATACTCTGATACAATTTTTTCTAAACCGTTATTGGAACTTGGAGCAGATAGAAATAATGTTGTTATTTAGGAGTTGGTTGCGAAAATAGCATGGGTACATTGACTTTATTAAAAACAGATATTATATAAGAATACTTGTTATAGTTCACTGATTGTCCGCCAGAGGTAAAATGGGTCACAACCAAGAAGTATCCTTTACGGGGTGCGTATTGTAACCGGGAGATGGCCCTGCAAGTTATACGTTTTCCAGTGAAAGTATTTTATTAATATTTCAAGAATCTCTTAAGAAATTGTAATTATTATTCTCAGCAGTTGCTGATTATTATATGCTTTTCTTAAACCTGAAAATTATTAGCAGCTATAGTGAAAACTGGGCAGTAGGAAACGGGCAAATAATTGTTTCGCGGAAATGAAACCTTCTGCAGCATGTATTCTTCCTGAGATTTTAGAATTCTCTGCATCGGGGTTTTGTCAATGTGATTGACGAACATTTGGTTTTGTTGGAACTTGCAATCAATTGTAATGAAGAGTACACTTGTTCATTGTTTTCTATTCTCACCAAGGGCTGCTCCCACATTGCTATCAGTTGCCATGTATAAATTGACAGAGACACATTTGTTGTCAGTCTTTCGGGAGAGAGATTCTTTCTTCTTGTACGGGCTATTGAACAGCCAAATAACGAATTCTCGTTTAAGATGTAATGAGCAGATAGAAAAATTCAATACAAAGAAAGGGATCTGAACCGACGGTCTCCCGCTTTATCTATGCAAAACTCAGAATACACACACGGTTAGAATAGTTACAAAATAAGAATGAACATTGCCTTGGCCAATAATGTTCATGCCATCTTCGCGCTGCCAGTTCGACAGAAATGGTAGATATTTCTGTCTTTGTCTCATTGTATCGCCCTAACAAATGCTGTGAGATGTACATACGTGTGCTGAGAGCGAAGTACATTCGATATTTCGGAATTTGTGTAAAAACATATACAGTGATTATCGTGTGGTGCCACAAAATGAACCTTTATAGCCCAAACTTGTGTACTGAAAATGTAAAATCATTTTTCCCCAGTATTATTGGTAAAGTTGCATTATGAAACTTATAAGCATTTGTCAAATTAAAAATGAGTAATTTTAATTCAAAATAATATTTTGTTACTTTGAAGTCAAGATGGGCTACAAAGGCTATAGCAGAAATTACTTAGGGCATTACATGGAGAGTAATCAAAGTGAAAGCTATACTCATTAACTAGCTTTTTACTGTCCGTTTCGCTGTGAATTTCCAAACAATGTACTAAATCATAAAATTACAGTTCTGTATAGGCTATTGAAACATTTATGAAAGATAAACAATGCATTCTAAATCTGGGGGTATGTGGATATTAGAGAAAACATCCTATGAACAGTATAAGGTCTTCAGTATTAACATTTATGCTGTTGACTGGATTATTTTTTACACTGTACAAATTTTTTTAACAAGAGATCGAAGAAATTCAATTTTCGTCAATGAATTTTTCAAAATTGTGTATTGGTGGCTGTAGAGATTCGGAATCAGCAAACAACAGCCCGTTCCATTGAAGTGTTGGTTGAGCCAGTCGTCTCTTGATGTTCTCCACATCATTTATACATGGTTTGCTTCAGAAATATCTTCATCACTTTCTTCCAAATCTAGAACAGGTGTGGCAGAGATGCTACTTTTTTACACATAGCTCATCAGTTTACTCTTCTCCACTTTCTGATATAATTGTGTTGGCACTGGTAGCTTTAATCTCCTTTTCTTCATCACTGTCAGATACAAGAACTGAGTCATCTCATTCATATCCATTTATTGGACCAGCAATTATATTATTTTTATTCTTCGTGCCATAAAAAATATGAGGATTCATAATATTCGAACTAAAAGGAAATAGATTTTGAAAGCTTCATTTGGCTCATGAAGTGTACCTATCAAATATATGGTGTATATCAGAAATAAAATTCCAAAATTTATGCTTTACATATAAAAGAGAGTGTAACTGTATCAAATGTTAGTATGAAATTTTGGACAAATAGCTTTCCTCCTACTCCAGTTTACACCCATAACCTTACTTATTGTCGTGACTATTGTGGTCTACTGTAACTTTCAGGTAGCACAACTATTTTGTTTGAAATTAATAAATGGTGTGTATTTCTACAACCTTGTTGTTGACTGTAGATGTGGGCAAGTGTCCATGAAATTAATCTCTCAAAGACATAATTGAAGTATTGTCATCGGCTTCTTATCTTAAGTGGAGAATATTTACTAAACACTTTTATTTGTGTAGTATGCAAATTACTATTTCCACTTGGAAACATTTAAACACTTGAGTACAATAACACATCAACTCAATTATGACTATTTATGCATATACTGACTCTAGTATTACAATTAATTTTGCCTACCTTTGTAGCGTGGTGATAGCATATCTGCCTCACGTCAAGAGGTCCCAAGTTCGAATCTCGGTTAGGGTAATTAACCTGGATAAGGTTTTTTCCGGGGTTTTCCGTTATCCTGAAAGACGAATGTCGGCTAACTATAAGCTGCATTGTCCACAGATGCATTGAGCATCATTTCACCCATTTCATTCATCGTCCGATATGACTAAATGTTCGAGGACATAAAATAAAACAAAAAAAAACACATAATTTTAATGCTTTGGCCAGTTAAAGTCTATCATTGATGAGTCTTCTAATCTTGGACACCTGAAACAAAAATAGAAATATAATGGTTTAGTATAATTATATGCAACAATCTGATAAGTTTATATCTTACCTGAACCATATTCTAAGAAATCATTTACTGAGTAAAACTGCTTTTTTCTAAAGAAATTATGTAACTCTGCGGTAAACGGATTGATACAAGGTATGCTTTTTAATTGATTTGGGAAGTGGTTGTATAGCTTTAAACCCATGTATTTGACAGAATACTGAAATAGTTTTGTTTTATGAATATAGGTGTGTAGTTTATCTTTTTTATGTGTGTTATGGGAGTGTACTTCAGCATTTCTGACATATATCACATTATTAGTCTGCATGTAAATTAATAACTGTTTCATATATAAACTTGGTGGGGTCAGGTTATTCAAATCTCTGAAATGATTCCTGCAGCTTTCCATTTTTGGAATACCAACCATAATTCATAATGCTTGCATTTTGTAGCTTAAATATCACCTTACTTTTTGAAGGAATCTCCCATTTCTCTCGAACTGGCAGCGCAAAGAGGGCATGAACATTATTGGCCAAGGCAATGTTCATTCTTATTTTGTAGCTATTCTAACCGTGTGTTTATTCCGAGTTTTGCATAGATAGAACAGGAGATCCTCGGTTCAGATCCCCTTCTTTGTATTGAATTTTTCTATCTGTTCATTACATCTTAAACGAGTATTCGTTATTTGGCTCCTCAATAGCCCGTACAAGAACAAAGAATCTCTCTCTCGAAAGACGGTCAACCCATGTGTCTCTGTCAATTTATACATGGCAACTGAAAGCAGTGTGGGACCAGCCCTTGGTGAGAATAGAAAACAATGAACAAGTGTACTCTTCATTATAATTGTTTGCAAGTTCCAACAAAACCAAAAGTTACTGAATTTAATTGTCAAAATCCCAATGCACAGAGTTCTCAAATCTCAGGAGCTATACATGCTGCAGAAGGTTTCATCTCCGCGAAACAATTATTTGCTCGTTCCCTACTGTCCCAGTTTTCACTTTAGCTGCTAATAATTTTAAGGTTTAAGAAAAGCACATAATAATCAGCAACTGCTGAGAATAATAATTACAATTTCTTAACAGGTTCTTTAAATATTAATACAACACCTTCATTGCAAAACGTATAACTTGCAGGGCCATCTCCCGGCAACAAGGCGCACCAGGTAAAGGATCACCCTTTGGTTGTGAAGCACTTCACCTCTGGCGGACAACCAGTGAACCATAACAAGTATTCTTATATAATATCTGTTTTTAATAAAGTGAATGTACCCATACTATTTTTGCAACCAACTCCTAAATAACAACATTATTTCTATCTGCTCCAAGTTCCAATAACGGTTTAGAAAAAATTTAATCAGAGTATATTTGGATGCGGATACAAAATGTGTACAACAGAGTACGTGATAAATGTTTGAAATGTGGGTAGCTGTATGCTGCCACTTAAATTATATGCCATTCTAATAAATAAAAGAGGAACCACACCATTGATGGGCATTGCAGTTGGAATGAATGGGAATTGAAACTCAGAACACAAAATTAAATAAATTAGTTTGCAGGAACCTCTCCCAAAATATTATGTACCACGAAATACTCAGAAACGTTCACGCAAATTCAAGAGCGGGATTTTAAAATCGAATGTCATTTGTGGCATTTATGACAGAGGAAAAGGAGATTCTAAACGAGCTCATCGTCATAACTGGATACAACTGCAAATATAATTCTCCTCCATGTGAGAAATGGTGTTACAGAACAACAGAAGAATCAATCTAATTACCGCTACCGCCTTAGTGCCTAGAGATGGCTCTGCCTGTAACATTTTATTTCGTTGAACTGTTGCGATGTTTTATTATTGTTTACAGAATTTATGACTAACACTACTTATAATTGTGGAATCGTAGAGTCAGATTGAAAATTCAATGCCATAGCCGGGATTTGAACCACGGAACTTCTGGTATCCGTCCAGCCGCACTACCAACGTGGCAACGCGCCGATATGACATTAAATTCTCCAACTGACTCGTATTTCCATGGTAAACCATTTAGGAGCTCTCATAAACACATGAGAAAACTACCTTAAAGGCGACTTATTTATTGTAAGTACTTTAAGGCCAGGGCTTCATATAGTAAACCACTATTAGGTTCATTAATGTAAATTAATTATTCTTTCTCACTGGCCGTGTGTACGCTAAACTGTGGAAACGTAGACTGAAAAATTCAATGCCATAGCCAGGATTTGAACCACGGATCTTCTGGTTTCCGTCCAGCTGCACTACCATTGTGCTACTATGGCCAACGTGCCGATATGACATTAAATTCTCCAACTGACTCGTATTTTCCCGGTAAACCACTTAGGAGTTCTCATACACACATGAGACAACTACCATTAGCCGTGTCTAGGCTGAGGTTTTGTACTTACAGCAGTAAGATGACACAAACAGTGTACCTCGCACATTGATTGATTTGATTTGATTTTTATTTCCAGAATAATTCGCCTGTTCCGGTACATTAGACCCGGCTTACAGCCTTAAAATTAACGTAATTTTACAATGCGCATAGTTCTCAAATCTCAGAAGATATAAATGCTGCAGTTGGAATCATCTCCGCCAAACAATTACTTGCCCGTTCCCTACTGTCCCATTTTACACTTTATCTGCCAGTAATTTGCAGGTAAAGAAAAGCATAAATTAGTGAGCAACTTCTGTAGCTCATAATTACAATTTCTTAACTGATTCTTTAAATATTAATACAAAACCTTCACAGTAAAACAAATCACTGGCAGGGCCATCTCCTGGCATCAAAGCGTACTCCGTAAAGGATGGATTCTTAATTGTAAACTGTTTCACCTCTGGCGGACAATCAGTGAACTATAACAGTTACTCTTATATAATATCTGTTTATAATAAAGACAATGTACCCATACTATTTTCGCAACGTACTCCTAAACAACAACATATTTTTCGATCTGCTCCAAGTTCCAATAACAGTTTAGAAGAAATTGTATCAGTTTATATTTGGTTGGGGAAACAAGATGTGTACAACAGAGTAAGTGATAAATAATGTTTGAAATGTGGGTAGCTGTATGCTGCCATTTAAATTATATGCCATTCTAATCAATAAAATCGGAAACACATTATTGATGGGTATTGCAGTTAGAACGAATGAGAAGTAAAGCTCAGAACACAAACAGTAAATAGATTAGTTTTCAGACGGACCCTCCCCCAACATATTAGGTACTTCGAAATACTCAGAAACGTTCACGCAAATTCTAGGGCGGTTTTTAAAATTAGAATGCCGTTTGTCGCATTTATGACAGAGAAAAGGCAGATACTAAACGTGTTGAACGTCATAACTGGATACAACTGCCAATAATATTCTCCTCCATGTGAGAAATACTGTTACAGAACAACAGAAGAATCAATCTTATTACCGCTACCGTCTTAGTATCTAGAGATTGCTCTGCTGTAACATTTTATTTCTTTGAACTGTTACCATGTTTTATTATTGTTTACAGAATTTATGATTAGCACTACTTATAATGTTAAGACGTGTTTACATTAGACTACTTCTTTTCAGCTGAAGGTAAAGAGCAGCTGCGGCGCGTACTGACACAATATCAAACCAACAAGTTACAGTGTGTTAGAACGGAACGGCTCTAAATAAAGTGTTCACATCAGAGCACTTTTCGCAACCGAGTATTATGAATATATATTTTTGTATTCAGTGTTGATCTGATTAATTCTGTTGCTAGTTGTATTTATTATGTAACCTCGTTTAGGAATTCTCTTCATCTCGTATAAAGACCTTACAGATATACGATTTTAAGAGTTTGCATTTGTGGTTTTAATTCCTAAGTATTTCGTAGGAAGCAATCAAGTGAAGCAAACAGAAAACAGTATTGGGAATTGAAAATAGATCACAAAAAGGAGCGGAATTCCTCCAAAATTTTTCTTTCAATATACCTGGCGACATCCCCAAGGCGATGGCGTCTGGCGCCAAACTGAAATATTAATTTCTCATAGCAAGGTTCTGCTCCACAAAACCTTCATACATATTGTGACTTTGTGGGTTCGTGGAATAAAAAGTCCAATTACACCACCCAAAAGATGTTCTTTATTTCCACCGACTTACAGTTTAACACTTGCCAATTACACAGAATTACTTGCTGCACACAATTACAATTTACCAGTTCGTCCGTTACAACTTCACTTGTACTCGCGATTACATAAGCTCCGGTACACATACCAGTTACGTACAGTCTTCCGCTGCACAACCCTTTCGTACATTAACACGTCACTGACTAACTCTTACACCAAGAACTGCGACTGTCTCACTAACTGACCGACCAAATCAACACAGCACAACAACTGACTCACACTGTCTGTCTGTCCCTCTTTATATAAGAATATCCCGACTTCTGGTGTTTACAAGATTGTTCTGGTAACAGAAAGATCGAGAACCAGGTGGAAGGGAAACAGACGCACAATTATGTTTCTTTCCGACCACTGGCTGTCACCACTATAAGACAAACGAGGGAGAGGTGTGGCTAACGCGGTCCTCCCCTACCTTCCGTTCGCAGCTGGTACAGGGTGTTCCAACGCCCGGGTGACAATATGTTTACAAGCTTTGGGAATGAATCTTTTACATCAAAAAGAAGGAAAATGTTTCATACAAAAATTTGTTCCATAATTTTTGTATTCTTCGCGTTAGTGAAGGCTTAAGTTCAAGATCCGTCAACATATAAAGCTCACAAGTGGCGCTGGAAAACACAAAGCACGAACACTATTGTCTAAGGCAATGTTCGTTCTTATTTTGCAGCTATCCTAAAACTATGTTTATGTTTGGATAGCTAGAGTGGAAGGAGACCGGCAAATCCGGGGCTCAAATCCATGCTATAGCATTGAATTTTTCTATCTGTTCATTATATACTAGCCGAGAATTCGGTATTTGCTCGATTGCGCGTTCAAGAACAACGACTCTCTCTCCTGAGTGACGGATAAGATATGTTCTCTTTCAAATTACAAGAAATACAAATTGTCAATTTATACATGGGGACTGAAAGCAGTGTGAGTGCTTTTTGTGAGAATAGAAAGCAATTTCTATTAGAAATTTGTGATAGTAGAAAACAAGTGCCAACAAAACAAAGTCGACTAGAATGGTATCGTCAAGTCTCCAATGCACAGAGTTCTCAAATCTCAGGAGGTATATATACACGCTGCAGAAGGTTTCATCTCCGAGAAACAATTATTTGCTCGTTCCCTTTTCTCCCAGTTTTCACTTTAGCTGCTAGTAATTTTCAGGTTCAAGAAAAGCATATAATAATCAGCAACTGCTGAAAATCATAATTACAATTTCTTAACAGAGTCTTTTAATATTAATACCACAGCTTCGCAACGAGCCACATTACAGGTGGGGCCATCTCTCGGCACTAAGGCGCACTCTGTAAAGGATCGATTTTTACTATTTCACTTCTGGCGGACAATCAGCGAACTATAACACCTAATCTTACATGATATCTGTTTATAATAGAAAGTCTATGTACCCATACTATTTTCGCAACCAACTCCTAAAAAACAACATATTTTTCTATCTGCTCCAAGGTCCAGGTATCCGTTTAGAAGAAATTGTGTCAGTATATATTTGGTTGTAGATACAAGACGCGTACAACAGTATAAGTGAGAGATAATTTTTAAAATGTAGGTAGTTATATGCTACCTTTTAAATTATTTGTCGTTCCATTTAGTAATTTAAAGATCACACTATTTGTGGGCATTAGGTTAGAATGAGAGAATTATAATGCAAACACAACAGTACATAAATTAGCTTTCTGAAGTGTCACTTCCGTAAATATTAAATATTTAGAAATACCCAAAATCGCCCGACGCAAATTCAAGGCCGATTTTCAAAATCGAGTGCCATTTATGGCATTTATGATAAAGGAAAGGAGTGTCTAAACATGTTGAACATTATATTTGGACACAACTTCCAATAAAATTGTCATCCAGCTGAGAGGTGTTGTTACAAACCTTACCGATATCGTCTTGGTGTTGAGAGATGGTTCTGCCTCTTGCATTTTGTTAAGTTGAAATGGGTAAGATGTTTGACTATTTTCAGACTTTTTGACCAAATCTACTTGTGATGTACAGATATGTTTACATTTAAATAATTCTTTTCAGCTAAAAGTAAACAGTGGCTGCGGTGTGTCCTGACACAGTATCAAACCAACAAACTACAGTGTGTTAGAACCTAATTGCTCTAAACAAACTGCTCATATATGCGCACCCTTCGAAACCGAGTATTGTGGATATACTTTTTCATTCTGTGTTGATCTGCTTAATTGTGTCGCTACCTGTATTTAGTTATGTCAGTACGTTTGGGAATTCTCTTCCTCCCGCACAAATGCCTTGCAGGCATACGATTTTGTTAATGTGTCTTTGCATTTGCGTGGGAAGCTCTTAGGTACTTCGGAGTAAGTAATGAAGTAAAGGAAACAGAGAAAGGTATGTGCCACAGACAATAGATAAAATTAAGCACCTAAATTCCTTAAGAATTTCTGTTTGGATACACTTCGCGCTACAGGAGCTGCTCCAAGAGGCCAGCGTCTGGTGCCAAAGTGAAATACCAATTTTAGAGCAAGCATCCGCGCGATATGTCCAGCACATCTATTCACCACTAAACCTACAAACATATGTTTACAAGCTCTGGGAATGAATAACTCACATCAAAAGGGGAAAAAACACCACAAAAGTATTAGCTCTATAATTTTTGTTTTCTTGGTCTTATTGAAGGCTTACGTTGAAAACCCCTCAACATATAAGGCTAACAACCGGCGCTCCAAACGTCCTTATTGTTCTAGAAGGGAAGATCTTCTACCGTTGGTGTCTAATGCTAACTCCCAGTCCATTGTTTGTTTCCTCAGTTTAGCTTTCAAAGGGGACAAACGTTTCTAATATGTTTAATTAATACATTCCACGATGCACAGTGTGACAGCTGTTAATCCTCATGCTGTAGTTGAGGCTGTACATCAGCAACAATTTTGGAAGTATGCCTGTTCTGCAATTGTACGCGAATATGGATATTACGTATCTCACCCTACCACGTCTTAGTAGTGCTCTCTACAGGGAGTTATCCAGCTCACACTTCCATATTTACTACATGAGGATGTGCCCGTATAAATTACAGAGAACACGTGGTTTGAGTTTTTGCTCCAAGATATTTTAACAGCATTGTTCTAGAAGCAAGAGTCCCCATGTCCTTTTTTTCTACTTTGTTTTCTTCACTTTACGTCCTACAACGCAAAGTCATAACCGACGATGAATGGAATTGATGGAATGATACTCATATGAGCCCAGGGTCCATAGAGCTTAGAGTTACCTGACATTCGACAAGATCTTGATTTCGAATACAAGAAAGTGTTCTCGATTCGTAGCGTGTGACGTCACCCTAGAGGTTGCATTCGAATGTAAATAAGGATGTCGTTTACAGAATCCGAGATCTTGATTTCGAATACAAGGAAGTGTTCTCGATTGGTCGCATGTAATGTAATCCAAGAATTTGTAGTCGAATTCTTGATTATAATTGATTGCAATTTCCAACAAAACCATATCATCTACACTAAACTGTTAAATGCCCAATGCACAGAGTTCTCAAATCTCAGGAGTTATAAATGCTGCAGAAGGTTTCATCTCCGTGAAACAATTATTTGCTCGTTCCCTATTGTTCTTGTTTTCACTTTAGCTGCTAGTAATTTTCAGTTTTATGAAGAGCATATAATAATCAGCAACTGCTGAAAACCACAATTAAAAATTCTGAACAGATTCTTTAAATGTTAATACTATAGCTTAACAGCAAATCATATCGCTGGCAGTGCCATCTCTCGGCACCAAGGCCCACTCCGTTGTCAACCATTTCACCTCTGGCGGACAATCAGTGAACTATAACAGGTATATCTTTAGATGCGGATACAAAATGTCTACAGCAGAGTAAGTGATAACTGTTTAAAATGTGGCTAGCTGTATGCTGTCATTTAAATTATATGCCATTTATCAATAAAAGAGGAGCCACACCAATGATGGGCATTGCAGTTGGAATGAATGGGAATTGAAACTCAGAACACAAAATTAAATAAATTAGCTTGCAGAAGTACTCTCTCCCAAAATATAAGGTACTTCGAAATACTCAGAAACGTTAACGCAAATTCAAGAGCGGGATTTTATAAGCGAATGTCATTTGTCGCATTTATGACAGGAAAAGTAGATTCTACACGACTTGCTCGTCATAACTGGATGCAACTGCCAATAATATTCTCCTCCATGTGAGAAATACTGTTACAGAACAACAGAAGAATCAAACTTATTACCGCTACCGTCTTAGTGCCTGGAGATGGCTCTGCCTGTAACATTTTATTTTGTTGAATTGTTACGATGTTTTATTATCGTTTACAGAACTTATGACTAACGCTACTTATAATGTTCAGACATGTTTACATTAGAATATTTCTTTTCAGTTGAAGGGAAGCGGCAGCTGCGGCGTGTACTGAAACAATGTCAAACCAACAAGTTACAGTCTGTTAGAACGGAACTGCTCTAAATAAAGTGCTCATATTAGCGCATTTTTCGCAACCGAGTATTATGGATATATTTTTTTATTCAGCGTTGATTTGATTAAATCTGTTGGTACTCGTATTTAATTGTTATATAACCTCGTTTAGAAATTCTCTTCATCTTGTATAAAGACCTTGCATATATACGATTCTATATAATTCTATAATTTAATACAAATAGCAACAACTCCAAGATAATTTATTTTCAAACATGTGCATTGCACAGAGTTCCCAAATTTCAGAGAATATATTTACTGCAGAAGATTATATATCCGGCAATTATTAGCTCGTTTTTTATTGTCTCAGTTTTCACTTCAGCGTCTAGTAATTTCCGGCTAAAGAAAGGACATTTGATACAAGCATATATTGAAAAGTCCAAGTCCAAGTCCAAGTCGTGTACTGACAGGCTGTTAACAGCCAGAAAGTTTTTGCTGCGTACCCACCCAGGTTTTGGGTCTGACCGCAGGTTGTTAATTGTGGTATTTGTAGGATGATGTGGTATTTTTTGTTGAAGAAAATTTTGTTGAGGTAGCTTTTTGTTCCTCTCTAATTTTGTACAGGATGCCAAACCGCTTTTTTTTTTTTGTTTACACCCTGGTGTTTTATTAATCTAAAATGGGGTAAATTTAGTAGCCAAACAGCTCTTTTGGAGATTTGTAATTTAGCTTATGCTGCTGTAAGGATTAACTCCTTTGTTACCTCGGATGCCCGCAAGCCATACGGGGTACCCGGTAACGCCTGAATCGGCGTCTCGCAGCGTCGTAGTCTTCTAGAGACCGAACCAGAGCGCTTCTATGAGCAGGAATTTTATCGTAAAATTTTGTTGCCCGGCGTCTAATTTCGTCCTCCACGTATGGGAGAAGGGAAGCTTCGTGAAGTAACCTCACGGGAAAAGAACGGCCCACAGAATAGATGGATCGGAGTCCTCTGTTCTGTGCACGCTGAAGGTATGCTATCCAGCTATCGGCAGCCATGCCCCAGATTTCACAGGCGTACAACATAAGATGGATTATCAGCGCTCGAAAGAGGTGTAGCTTTAAGCGGACTGGCATCGAGCGCGAACCCAGCATTGGGTACAGAGAGGCAATAGCCCCCTGCACCATTGCCGATAGTTCCCTGATGTGTCCGCGGAAAGTTAGGCCTCTATCAAGTTGAATGCCCAGGTACTTGATAGAATTAGTCCACTCTATCCTTCGGCCCCTGAGGTGGAAGTTTGGTTGGTCAGCGTGGGTGTGGAAATATTGAAAATCACAACTACAATTTTTAATATAGTCTGTAAATGGTAATACGACACCTTCACAGCAAATCATATTACAGCAGGGCCATCTGTCGGCACCAAGAAGCACTACCTAAAGGATAGCCTCATAGTTGTGAACCATTTCACTTCTATCGCACATTCAGTGAAGTATAATAACAACACTTATAGATTATCTGTTTATTATATAGCCTCATACCACTGTAGTCATACTAATTTTGCAACCCACTCATAAGGAAAAGCTTAATTTTCTACATCCTCCAAGCTCAAAACTGAATTTCAGAAAAAATTCCCTCAGTCCAGATTTGTTTGAAAATACAAGATATGTACAGAAGAATAAGAGATAGACAATGTTTGAAGTGTGGCTAGTAATATGCTATCATTTAAATTGTATGCCATTTCATCAATATATTAGAAAACATACTATTGGTGGTCATTGCAATTAGAATGAATGTGAATTAAAACTCAAAACACAAACGGTAAATAAATTAGTTTTCAGAAGTACCACTCCTAAAATATTAGATACTTCCAATTATTTAGAAACGCTTCCTGCAAATTAAAGTGCGGATTTCTAATATCGATTGCCATTTATCGTATTTATGATAAAGGAAATTGAGATTCTAAACAGGTTGAACGTTATTACTGGATACAACTGCCAATAATATTCTCCTCTAGGAGAGAAAAACAACAAAAGACTTACTCCGTCTTGGTGTGGAGAGATGGCTCTGGCCGTAATATTTTATTTCGTTTAACTGTTGTAATGTTTCATTATTATTTACAAAAATGTGTGACTAACACTACTTATGATGTTAAGATATGTTTACATTTAAATACATATTTTCAGCTAAAGGTAAACAGCACCTGGGTATGCACTGACACACTATCAAACCGTCAACTTACAGTGCGTTTGAGCGGAACTGCTTCAAAGAAACTGCTCATATATGCGCAACTGTCACCTACGAGTATTGTATGTATATTTTTTCATTTAATATTTATATGCTTAATTGTGTTGTTAATTGTATATAATTAGGATGTTAGCAGGTTTGGGAGTTCCCTTCCTCTCGCATAAATGCATTTCCAGGCATACGATTTTAACAGTGTGTCCTTGTATTTCTGGTTGGTGTTGCTAGGTATTTCGGAGGAAGGAATCAAGTGAAGGAAACAGAACGATATGTGCCATAGACTAAAAGGAGCGGAATTCCTCTTTTAACTATAATTCGCACTATAGGGACTGGAACAAGGTAATAGCGTCTGGCGCCGAATTGAAATAGTAATTTCTTAGATCTAGCATCCGCCCCATATATCCGGCACCGCAATTTACCACTTTGAGAACGAATCCCTTGCATGCAAAAGACAAAAGAAAAAAATCATTGAAATATTCGAGCAATAATTTTTGTTTTCTTGGTAGTAGTGAAGCCTTACGTTTAAAACCCCTCAACATATATAAAGCTCACAATGGACGCTGGAAACACTTTTTCTCACTATTCTAAAAGGGGACATCTTCTTCCCTTGGTTTCATCACTGACAACCGGTCAATTAAGTGTCTCGTCATTTTAGCTTTTAGAGGATACTACCTCTTTAATATATTTAATTAATATTTTAAGCGATGCACAGTGTTAGCAACGGTTAATTCTCATGCTGTATTCAGGCTGTACATCAGCAACAGTTTTGAACTACGGGCAGTTCTAATTAAACGCACAATAGTGGCCTGTGTGGACTTGCTTCTGCACAGAACGAAAAGAGTCAGCTCCTAGGTTTGAACTAACTTGTGTTGAACAACTGCCGTGCGTTTAATTGGAATTTCCACTTTGTCTTCGGAAACTGCTTTACCGCACGAAGGGATATCTGCTTACGCGAAAGAGGGGCCAATTGGTGCTCCTGTTACCTACAGGTTATAGTTTACATGCTCAGGGGGAACACTTCATCCCTTACAGTGTACACAGGTCTTTCTTGGCGGCAGCCACACTCCCATGGAGTTTAAATAAAGGCCACTGGTTACCACTAATAAGAATAAAAGAGTATTGACATTTAATGACTTACGTTATTTACACCTGAAGCTTTGCATGCCCTTTAAGCCCCAAAAGGAGTTACAGGATTTAAATCTTTAAGCAACGATTCTACGATATACTGTTTTGTAAGACCTTTGAATTATTTGTAATCTCACAGTGAGGGATTTCACTATCAAGCAAACGTCGTTTGAATAAGTAGGGCATAACCAGTAAGTTTTATATTCTCTAAGCGCCTTGTATGGGGCTTGTTTGGCTATTTAGTTCATAATGTATTCAACAGGTTGAAGCTAAAGCAACACACACAGCCATTTTGAATTTTGATGTTACTTGTGGCACTTTGAAAAAAATTATTTTACATATCTCTGCAATATATTTTGAAAGAAAAATGTCAGGCACTATGAGTAAAAGTAAAATTACCTATATTTTAAAGTACTGAACATCATATAGAAATGCACACCATGTGTTAATTTCAAGCAGAATAGTTGTATTACCTGAAAGTTACAGTAGACCTAAATAGTCACCATAAAAATTAAGGTTATGGGTGCAAACTGGAGTAGCAGGAAAGTTATTTGTCCAAAATTTCATACTAAAATTCAATACAGTTACACTCTCTTATATATGTAAAGCATAAATATTGGAATTTTATTTCTGATATACACCATATATTTGATAGCTACACCTCATGATCCAAAGTTGCATGCAGTTGGTATTAGAGGAATATGTTACAAATGGTTCAGATCATATCTGGAACGTAGACGTCAATTTTTACAGCTAGACTATGTAGATAAAAACTTAGGTGTAATTCAAAATAACGCATACACAGAGAAAATAGTACAGCAAGGTGTGCCCCAGGGTTCAATATTGGGCCCACTTTTATTTCTCTTATATATTAATGATTTAGGTCTATGTTTAAATAAAACGGGCGAGAACATCAATTTGACACTCTTTGCCGATGATACCAGCATATTAATGACTGGGAAAACCTCGAATGAGGTATTAAGCTATAATAATACTTTTAATACAAAAATAGTCAATTGGTTTTCAAAAAATAAGCTAAAAAATGAAGAAAAATCATTAGCTATAGGCTTTCACCACAAACTAAATAACACTGCTCAATTCCCAAGTATGTATTTAGGGAATAAATCACTACTCTATGAATCAAATACCAAATTTCTAGGAATATGGTTAGATGAACATTTAAAATGGGAAAAACAAATTCAGCAACTAGAATTGAAACTAAGCAGAATTACATTCCTTATTAAATCAATGAGGGAGTCTGTAAACACAAATGTGTTGAGAATTATTTATTTTGCTTATTTTCACTCTGAAATGTCTTATGGTATACTTAGCTGGGGAAATGCTAAAGATGTATCAAAAATATTTAGACTGCAGAAAAGCGCTATTCGTTATATAGTAAATATTCCTTTCACCACCAGCTGCAAACCATATTTTAAACTACTAAAAATACTTTCATTACCCTGTGTGTATATATATGAAGCTCTAGTTAGGACAAGAATTGTACTTGCTCAATTTGAAACAAATTCGCAAATACATACACATAATACAAGAAGTAAGTCACATCTACGAATTATAAGCCACAATAAAACTTTATTCACACATAGCTTCGAACATAAAGCAATATTATTATATAACAAACTACCCGATGGCATTAAAAGTATAGCATCGGAAAAAAGGTTTAACTGACTGTAAAATCATCTTTAAGAGAAGGTTGCTATTATTCAGTGGAAGAATACTTAAAACATGGTCAACATATCAATGCTTCCTAAAATGATGTTTGTGAATAAATACCTGTGCAACTTCGGAGGTGATACTTGTAATGTTCAGAAAAGCTGTAAAAAATATCCTACTAAAAGTAAGGTCGCAGACAACAGATGAGTTTCTAAGAAGTAAAATTAAATAATAAGCTAAATATTGATTTTTTTTGGTAAAAATTATGTCTCTTACAACCTACTTCTTAAAAATGTAATACATTAAACTATTATGTGACTTAAGTTGCATTATTCTTAATTACTATTTGTATTATTATTCCGTTAACTACTACTGCATTACTCTAATCACTATGGTATTATTTAACTACTATTGTATTATTTAATTATGATTGTATTATTCATAATTGTATTACTCCTAAGAAATGTATTATTCTTATGGGTACAAATTTGACGAAGCCATGAATATTGTATATTCCTAAGGTGAATAAAACTATCTAAAATCAATTTCGTTTTAGTTCGAAAATTATGAATCCTCATATATTTTATGGCATGAAGAATAAAAATAATATAATTGCTGATCCAAAAAATGGATATGAATTAGATGACTCAGTTCTTCTATTTGACAGTGATGAAGAAAATGAGTTAAAAGCTACCAGTGCCAACACAAGTATATCAGAAGGTGATGAAGAATCAACTTATGAGCTATGTGTAGAAAAGCAGCTTCTCTACCACACCTGTTCTAGATTTGAAAGAAAGTAATGAAGATATTTCTGACGCAAACCATATCTAAATGAGTGGAGAACATCAAGAGACGACTGGCTCAACCAACACTTCAATGCAAAGGCCTGTTATTTGCAAATTTCCGATTCTCTAGAGCCATTACTACACACTTTTGAAAAATTCATTGACGAAAATTGCCTTTCTTCGATCTCTTGTTAAAGAAATTTGTACAGTGTACAAAATAATCCAGTCAACAGCATAAACGTTACCACTGAAGAGATTATGCTGTTCATAGGATGTTTTTTTTTCTTATATCCACGTGCCCCCCGTTATAGAAGGCCTTGTTTATCTTTCATAAATGTTTCAATAACCCATACAAAGCTGTAATTTTATGATTTAGTTCATTGTTTGGAAATTCACAGAGAAACGGACAGTAAAAAGCTAGTTTTTGAGTATAGCTTTCATTTTGATTCCTCTCTATGTAATGCCTTAGGTAATTTCTGCTATAGCCTTTGGGGTCCATTGTGACTTCAAAGTAATACAATATCCTTTTCAATTAAAATTACTCTTTTTAATTTGAAAAATGCTTATAAGTTTCGTAATGCAACTTTAACAATAATACTGGAGAAAAATGTTTTGACATGAATAGTAATCAACTTTGCGCTGTAGAGGGTTAAATTTCATATTATGCCACCTCACGATAATCATTGAAATTGTTTTTACACAAATGCCGAAATATCGAATGTACTTCGCTCTCAGCACACGTATGTACCCCTCACAGCACTTTTTGGGGCGATACAATGAGACAAAGACAGAAAAATCTTTCCGTTTCTGTCGAACTGGCAACGCAAGGAGGGCATGAACATTATTGGCCAAGGCAATGTTCATTTTGTAGCTATTCTAACCGTGTGTGTATTCCGACTTTTGCATAGATAGAACGGGAGGCCCGCGGTTCTAATCCCTGCCATTGCATTGATTTTTTTCTATCTTTTTATTACATCTTAACCGAGAATTCGTTATTTGGCTGCTCAATAACCCGTACAAGAACAAAGAATCTCTCCCGTATGACGGACAACTCATGTGTCCCTATCAAGTTACAAGAAATAAACGGTGTCAATTTATACATGGCAACTGAAGGCAGTGTGGAAGCAGCCCTTGGTGAGAATAGAAAACAATCAACACGTGTACTCTTGATTATAATTGATTGCAATTTCCAACAAAACCATATCTTCTACAATGTAACTAACAAATGCCCAATGCACAGAGCAGCAGCAGCAGCAGCACAAATCTGGCAGGCTGTTTGGAACAGCGCGAAGGGTGGTCAAATCGTGTACCTGCTCTGGGAAGAGCTTAACCACGTAGTGGCGGAATGTGGATGTTGCAGAATGACGGGTGTAATTTAAGTGGGGTTAGTGTAGGGAGGTAGCTTTTTGCTCCTCAGGGAATGATGAACCGGGTGCTACAGACAGCGAGCACCGCTGGTGGGCAATGCACAGAGTTCTCAAATCTCAGGAGTTATACATGCTGCAGAAGGTTTCATCTCCGCGAAACAATTATTTGCTCGTTCCCTATTGTTCTTGTTTTCACTTTAGCTGCTAGTAATTTTTAGTTTTATGAAGAGCATATAATAATCCGCAACTGCTGAAAACCATAATTTCTTAACAGATTCTTTAAATGTTAACACAATGCCTTTACAGCAAATCATATCCGCTGTCAGTGCCATCTCTCGGCACCAAGGCCCACTCCGTTTTCAACCATTTCATCTCTGGCGGACAATCAGTGAACTATAATAGGTATATCTTTGGATGCGGATACAAAATGTCTACAACAGAGTAAGTGATAAATGTTTGAAATGTGGCTAGCAGTATGCTGTCAAATTATATGCCCTTTATCAATAAAAGAGGAGCCACAGCATTGATGGGCATTGTAATTGGAATGAATGGGAATTGAAACTCAGAACACAAAATTAAATAAATTAGTTTGCAGAGGGACCCTATCCTGAAATATTAGGTACTTTGAAACACTCAGAAACGTTAACGCAAATTCAAGGGCGGGATTTTAAAATCGAATGTCATTTGTCGCATTTATGACAGGAAAAGTAGATTCTAAACGAGTTGAACGTCATAACTGGATACAACTGCCAATAATATTCTCCTCCATGTGAGAAATACTGTTACAGAACAACAGAAGAATCAACCTTATTACCGCTACCTTCTTAGTGTCTAGAGATGGCTCTGCCTGTAACATTTTATTTTGTTGAATTGTTACGATGTTTTATTATCGTTTACAGAATTTATAACTAACACTACTTATAATGTTCAGACATGTTTACATTAGAATAATTCTTTCCAGTTGAAGAGAAGCGGCAGCTGCGGCGTGTACTGACACAATGTCTAACCAACAAGTTACAGTCTGCTAGAACGGAACTGCTCTAAATAACGTGCTCATATTAGAGAACTTTTCGCAACCGAGTATTATGGATATATATTTTTTTACTCAGCGTTGATCTGATTAAATCTGTTGGTGCTCGTATTTAATTGTTATGTAACCTCGTTTAGAAATTCTCTTCATCTCGTATAAAGACCTTGCATATATACGCTTCTATATAATTCTATAATTTAATACAAATAACAACAACTCCAAGATAAGTTATTTTCAAAAATGTGCATTGCACAGAGTTCCCAAATTTCAGAATATATATTTACTGCAGAAAATTATATATCCGACAATTATTTGCTCGTTTTCTACTGTCTCAGTTTTCACTTCAGCTTCTAGTAATTTCCGGCTAAAGAAATAACATTTGATACAAGCAAATATTGAAAATCACAACTACAATTTTTAATATAGTCTGTAAGTTGTAATACGACACCTTCACAGCAAATCATATTACAGCAGGGCCATCTCTCGGCACCAAGACGCACTACGTAAAGGATAGCTTCATAGTCGTGAACCATTTCACTTCTATCGGACATTCAGTGAAGTATAATAACCACACTTATAGATTATCTGTTTATAATATAGCCTCATACCACTGTAGTCATATTACTTTTGCAACCCACTCATAAGCCAAAGCTTATTTTTCTACATCCTCCAAGTTTAAAACTGAAGTTCAGAAAAAATTCCCTCAGTGCAGATTTGGTTGAAAATACAAGATATGTACAGAAGAATAAGTGATAGATAATGTTTGAAGTGTGGCTAGTTATATGCTATCATTTAAATTATGTGCCATTTCAATCAATATTTTAGAAAACATACTATTGGTGGGCATTGGAGTTAGAATGAATGTGAATTAAAACTCAAAACACAAACGGTAAATAAATTAGTTTTCAGAAGAACCACTCCTAAAATATTAGATACTTCCAATTATTTAGAAACGCTTCCTGCAAATTACAGTGCGGATTTCTAATATCGATTGCCATTTATCGCATTTATGACGAAGGAAAATGAGATTCTAAACAGTTTGAACGCTATTACTGGATACAACTGCCAATAATATTCTCCTCCATGTGAGAAAAACCACAAAAGACTTACTCCGTCTTGGTGTGGAGAGATGGCTCTGGCCGTAACATTTTATTTCTTTTAACTGTTGTAATGTTTCATTATTATTCACAAAATGTATGACTAACACTACTTATGATGTAAAGATATGTTTACATTTAAATACATATTTTCAGCCAAAGGTAAACAGCAGCTGGGTGTTCACTGACACACTACCAAACCGTCAACTTACAGTGCGTTGGAGCGGAACTGCTTCAAAGAAACTGCTCATATATGCGCAACTTTCACAAACGAGTATTATGGATATATTTTTTCATTTAATATTGATATGCTTAATTGTGTTGCTTATTGTATATAATGATGATGTCAGCAGGTTTGGGAGTTCTCTTCCTCTCGCATAAATACCTTTCTAGGTATACGATTTTAACAGTGTATCCTTGCATTTCTGGTTGGAGTTGCTAGGTATTCGGAGGGAGGAATCAAATGAAGGAAACAGAACGGTATGTGCCGTAGACTAAAAGGAGCGGAATTCCTTCTTTCACTAATATTCGCACTATAGGGACTGGAACAAGATAATAGCGTCTGGCGCCGAATTGAAATAGTAATTTCTTAGATCTAGCATCCGCCCCATATGTCCGGCACCGCAATTTACCACTTTGGGAATGAATCCCTTTCATGCAAAAGGCAAAAAAGGTCATAGGAATATTCGAGCTATAATTTTTGTTTTCTTGGTATTAGCGAAGCCTTACGTTCAAAATCCCTCAACATATATAAAGCTCACAATGGACGCTGGAAACATTTTTCTCATTATTCTAAAAGGGGACATCTTCTACCCTTGGTTTCATCATTGACAACCGGTCAATTAAGTATCTCGTCACTTTAGCTTTTAGAGGATACTACCTTTTTAATATATTTAATTAATATTTTAAATGATGCACAGTGTGAGCAACGGTTAATCCTCATGCTATAGTTCAGGCTGTACATCAGCAACAGTTTTGAACTAATATCTGGGCTGTAATTGTAGGTGAATTCCGTTGGTGCATATTTTCGCCCTACCACGTCTTACAAGTAACTCCCTTAAGGTGTTTATCCAGCTCACTCTACCATATTTACTACATGAAGATGTGCCCCTGAAAGTAACACAAAACAGGTGGTTCATGTATGATGGTCGTTCGTTATAAATTAACTTTGGAGGACGCAAATTTACAAGAAAAAAATGTATGATGGTGCTCCAGCACATTTTAACAGCTTTGTTATAGATGCAAGTCTCTTCGCATGGAGTTATTAGATTGGATTTGGAAGGACGTTGA
Source organism: Mantis religiosa (assembly GCA_030765055.1). Taxonomy (NCBI): domain Eukaryota; kingdom Metazoa; phylum Arthropoda; class Insecta; order Mantodea; family Mantidae; genus Mantis; species Mantis religiosa. The sequence goes on along the minus strand of JAUKNK010000077.1, from coordinate 1,335,913 downwards.
ACGTAACATTTTATTAAAATGCAGGAAAACAGATTTTGAGGGACATGTTTCTACGGCGTTTGGAACGGGATTTCAAATGGATTGATGGAAATGAAATGTTTAACGCCCGCTGTTACTACATACGGCACCGCAGGTGGTGACACTGATGATACATGAGATGAAGATGGAGCACCGGTGAAATGAGATGGCGGGGAAAACGGAGGTCCCGGAGAAAACCCGCCCAAACGTCGTGTTGTCCACCACAAATCTCACTTTGCGGTCGCCTGGGATCAAACTCGGGCCGCCTTGGTGAGAGCCAAGCGGTCTAACAACTGAGCCACGCCGTGGCCCAAGATTAATGAGATGAAACAATATCCGCGTGGATTATCTCGAAGCCTCAGTTAGGGAACCAATGTGAAATCAAATTTCACATGCGATGACGTAATTCTGCCTGTTGTTGTTAAATCACTTTTCCAAATATTTCTTATTATGCTACACTGCACTGCAACATCCGACGCACGAAGGTGATGCACCTGGCGCGGTGTCGGACGATAATCCTACGGAAATTGTTTAGCATAATTCAAATAAACTATTTAATTCCCTATCAAACATACTGGTTTTTAATTCAGCTTGAAAATGAACAAAATACGTAACACAATGAAATGAATAATTTATAAGGGTCGGTTTTCCTCACAGTATTAACTTGAAATCGAGTTCCCTCACACTGATAAGGCGTTGGTTCTTAACTCGACGAGTTGCTTACAAAGAGTGGCGTTAACTCTTACCATTGCTACGACAATTCAATAATTTCTCCTTGGTTCACGTCATCTTTCACGATTAACACTTCATTACCATATTATTTAACTTACATTATCATTTGTTTAATTCATATTTAAACAATTTAACAAACAAATAAACTTGTTTATAATTTTAACTGCTATTATGGACACTAAACACATTACTATTATTTTTTTCTTCGTTTGTACCTATTCAATCAGTAGTTCAACTTGACTATTTTGTCCATCTGGTTCACATTCACATTTAACAAGTTTTCCTGAATATTAATGTTTTAAACTCTAAATAATATTATCGAATAGTTAATAATATTGAATTTTCTGGGCCTAAATAAAACAACTCTGCGCCTTTCTTCTTTTCTATGTAAGGAATCTATTACCGAATTCCGGAAATTTTTTTTCAATCATTTTGAAGACAAGAGCTTATATTGCTTCTGTTTCATGTTTCAATTGAAGGTTTGCAGCAGTTTTATATTTCGTTGTCTATAGACGAGCTAAACTCTAGATTGGAATAATAGTCAATATTTAAAAATTAGCTTAATACTGTATTTGACTCAGGAGTTTAGCTATGACATTATGATTGACACAAGTGAAGTTGAGATAGGGCTCCATTGTTTAATCCTCTCACTTGAAGGCCTTACACACTGCTTCAAGATTGGTTCAATAAATATTTCTCCAAGTGGTATAATATGTTACCATATTGAAGAACAAAGGTACTATCGTAATTTCAATCAGTAAAATGTATGTATATAGTTCAATACAGTCATGATCGTACAACAATTTGCGCGATACATTATGTTAGCTTTAACAGCAATTCCTGCCGGTTATAACACATTGCATCTTGGAAAATCAATCGTTTGACCCGAACTCCTTCATGTTATATTGTCACAGATTGTAGTAATTTACGCTGGCTCAAGTAGTTGGTGACGTCACTCCCTCCCCCTCCTTGATGACTGGATGAGTGGTTTTTCAGAGAGAGACTCTCTCTCTCGCTAGTGTTGCCCACTGATGGCGTAGGATGTATCTGTAGGCAGCTCCGCTTTTGGGCAGGTAAACGTCCGTTATGGCCGCTTTTGTATATCTGTTTGTTGTAGTATATATTCTTATTAAGTGAATTCCACTTTTAATTAGCTTTACCCTAACATCTTCCCAATGAACCATTATAGAAAAGATCCCATCCTCTCGCTAAAGCATGTAGCTCTGCCCTGAGTGTTTCCTCCCGAGTGTTCGATCTGACCACGTGTTTCTTAATTATTCACAAACTAAGAACATGTCGTCATAATATCTTGCCAGTTAAAATCGTTTGAAGGTTTACGTGTGAGACCCTATAAAAACAATATTAGCTAACTTGTACTTTCACTCCGGACTATTGTATCATGGTGTTCAAATTAGAATTTCCCATTCTATATGTACATAACATTCGCAACTGAATATTTTCTTTGTTACTCTCATGAACTAAGCTGTTCTTTAGCTGATGAGATAAACTGATTTGTGAAATTATAACAATAAATTGCATGATTTAAAGGTATGTTAAAAACCTCGTTAATATAATCTACCAGTTGACTAATTTCCTTCTTTCACATAAGCAAATATTCCTTCATGCGTTAAAAAATTTGCAGAACGAAACAGGGAAGTTCTAATTAAACGCACAATAGTGGCGTGAGTGGACTTGGTTCTGCTCAAAACGAAAGGAGTCAGTTCCTAGGTTTGAACTAAACTGTGTTGAACTACTGCAGTGCGTTTAATTGGAATTTCCGTTTTGTCTTCTGAAACTGCTTTACCTCACGAAGGGATATCTGCTTACGCGAAAGAGGGGCCAATTAGTGCTCCTGTTATCTACAGGTTATAGTTTACATACTCCGGGGGAACACTTGAGCCCCTACAGTGAACACAGAACTTTTTATCGGCAGCCACACTCCAATGGAGTTTAAATAAAGGCAGCTGGTTACCACTAATAAGAATAAAAGGGTATTGACATTTTATGACCTACGTTCGTTACACCAGCAGCTTCGCATGCCCTTTAAGCCCCAAAACGTGTTACAGAATTTGAATCTTTAAGCAACGATTCTACGATATACTGTTCTGTAAGATCTTTGAAATATTTGAAATCTCACAGTGAGGGATTTCACTATCAAGTAAACGTCGTTTGAATAAGTAGGACATAACCAGGAAGCTTTATATCCTCTAAGATGTCTAGAAAACCATTTGCGCGGTCCTGATATCCAGAAAGTGTCCATCCGTCATTGAGTATTAACAAGTACCTGAATTGTCACTGTTTTCTTCAAAGGTTTAACCCTCTATGGCCCAGTGTCACTTTCACGTAACAATCACTTTTAACGCTCTTTTGTTATCCTATGATGAACATTTTCCATTGTGGACATTTGTAACCTGAAATTCACAACACGGACGCCTTGTATGGGGCTTGTTTGGCTATTTAGTTCTTAACGTATTCAACAGGTTGAAGCTAAAGCAACACACAGAGCCATTTTGAATTTTGATGTTACTTGTGGCACTTCGAACAAATTTATTTTATATATGTCTGCAATATACTTTGACAGAAAACTATCAGGCACTATGGGTAAAAGTAGAATTATAGTTCAAAGCACTGAACAGGATATAGAAATGCATATCATTCATTAATTTCAAACAAAATAGTTGTGTTACCTGAAAGTTACAGTAGTCCACGATAGTCACCATAATAAGTTGGGTTATGGCTGCACACTGGAATAGAAGGAAAGCTATTTGTCCAAAATTTCATACTAAAATTCAATACATTTACACTCTCTTATATATGTAAAGCATAAATGTTGGAATTTTGTTTCTGATATACACCATATATTTGATAGCTACACTTCATGGCCAAATGAAGCTTTCAAAATCAATTTCGTTTTAGTTCGAATATTATGAAACCTCATATATTTTATGGTATGATGAATAAAAATAATATAATTGCTGATACAATAAATGGATATCAATGAGATGACTCAGTTCTTGTATCTGACAGTGATGAAGAAAATGAGATTCAAGCTACCAGTGCCAACATAAGTATATCAGAATGTGGAGAAGAATCAACTGATGAGCTATGTGTAAAAAAGCAGCACCTCTGCCACTCCTGTTCTAGATTTGGAAGAAAGTGATGAAGATATTTCTGAAGCAAACCATATATAAATGACGTGGAGAACAGCAAGAGACGACTGTCTCAACCAACACTTCAATGGAAAGGGCTGTTATTTGCAGATTCCGATTCTCTACAGCGACCAATACACAATTTTGAAAAATTCATTGACGAAAATTGCCTTTCTTCGATCTCTTGTTAAAGAAATTTGTACAGTGTACAACATAATCCAGTCAACAGCATAAATGTTACCACTGAAGAGATTATGCTGTTCATAGGATATTTTTTTTATATGCACGTGCCCCCAGTTATAGAATGCCTTGTTTATCTTTCATAAATGTTTCAATAACCTATACAGAACTGTAATTTTATGATTTAGTACATTGTTTGGAAATTCACAGAGAAACGGACACTAAAAAGCCAGTTTTTGAGTATAGCTTTCATTTTGATTCCTCTCTATGTAATGCCTTAGGTAATTTCTGCTATAGCCGTTGTGGCCCATTGTGACTTCAAAGTAATACAACGTCCTTTTCAATTAAAATCACTCTTTTTTAATTTGACAAATGCTTATCAGTTTCGTAATGCAACTTTAACAATAGTACTGAAGAAAAATGTTTTGACACTAATAGTAATCCACTTTGGGCTGTAGAGGGTCAAAGTTCATATTATGCCACCACACGATAATCTTTGCATATGTTTTTACACAAATGCCGAAATATCGAATGTACTTCGCTCTCAGCACACGTATGTACATCTCACAGCACTTGTTAGGGCGATACAATGAGACAGAGACAGAAAAATCTTTCCATTTCTGTCGAACTGGCAGCGCAAGGAGGGCATGAACATTATTGGCCAAGGCAATGTTCATTTTTATCTTATAGCTATTCTACCCGTGTGTGTATTCCTACTTTTACATAGATAGAACGGGAGGCCCGCGGTTCAAATCCCTGCTTTTGCATTGATTTTTTCTATCTTCTCGTTACATCTTAACCGAGAATTCTTTACTTGGCTGCTCAATAACCCGTACAAGAACAAGGAATCTCTCCCGTACGACGGACAACTCATGTGTCTCTATCAAGTTAAAAAGATATAAACAGTGTCAATTTATACATGGCAACTGAAGGCAGTGTGGAAGCAGCCCTTGGTGAGAATAGAAAACAATCAACAAGTGTACTCTTGTTTGCAATTTCCAACAAAACCATATCGTCTACTATGTAACTTTCAAATGCCCAATGCACAGAGCAGCAGCAGCAGCACAAATCTGGCAGGCTGTTTGGAACAGCCCGAAGGGTGGTCAAATCGTGTACCTGCTCTGGGAAGAGCTTAACCACGTAGTGGCGGGATGTGGATGTTGCAGAATGACGGGTGTAATTTAAGTGCACAGAGTTCTCAAATCTCAGGATTTATACATGCTGCAGAAGGTTTCATCTCCGCGAAACAATTATTTGCTCGTTCCCTATTGTTCTTGTTTTCACTTTAGCTGCTAGTAATTTTCAGTTTTATGAAGGGCACATAATAGTCAGCAAACGCTGAAACCCATTATTAAAATTTATTAACAAATTCTTTAAATGTTAACACAATGCCTTAACAGCAAATCATATCGCTGGCAGTGCCATCTCTGGGCACCAAGGCGAACTCCGTAAAGGATCACTTCTTGGTTGTTTGAACAATTCTGTAACCGAATCCAAATATATACTTGTTATAGTTCACTGATTGTCCGCCAGAGGTCAAAAGGCTCACAACCAAGAAGTGATTCTTTACGGAGTGCGCCTGTTCGCCGGGAGATGGCCCTGCCAGTTATATGTTTTGCTGTGAAGGTATTGTATTAATATTTAAAGTTCAAAATGTGGCTTGCTGTATGCTGTCATTTAAATTATATGCCATATAATCAATAAAGGAGGAGCCACAACATTGATGGGCAGTGCAGTTGGAATAAATGGGAATTGAAACACAGAACACAAAATTAAATAAATTAGTTTGCAGAAGCACCCTCTCCCAAAATATTAGGTACTTCGAAATACTCAGAAACGTTCACGCAAATTCAAGGGCGGGATTTTAAAATCGAATGTCACTTGTCGCATCTATGACAGAGGAAAAGGAGATTCTAAACGGGTTGATCGTCATAACTGGATACAACTGCCAAAAATATTCTCCTCCATGTGAGAAATATTGATACAGAACAACAGAAGAATCAATCTTATTACCGCTACCGTCTTAGTGCCTAGAGATGGCTCTGCCTGTAACATTTTATTTCGTTGAATTGTTATGATGTTTTATTATTGCTTACAGATGACTAACACTACTTATAATGTTCAGACATGTTTACGTTAGAATCGTTCTTTTCAGCTGAAGGGAAGCAGCAGCTGCGGCGTGTACTGACACAATGTCAAACCAACAACTTACAGTGTGTTAGAACGGAACTGCTCTAAATAAAGTGCTCATATGAGCGCAACTTTAACAAACGAGTATTATGGATATACTTTTTCATTTAATATTGATATGCTTAATTGTGTTGCTAATTGTATATAATTATGTCAGCAAGTTTGGGAGTTCTCTTCCTCTCTTATAAATGGATTTCCATGCATACGATTTTAACAGTGTATCCTTGTATTTCTGGTTGGAGTTGCTAGGTATTTCGGAGGAAGGAATCAAGTGAAGGAAACAGAAAGGTATGTGCCATAGACTAAAAGGAGCGGAATTCCTTCAGAATTGCTCTTTCACTTTAATTCGCACTATAGGGACTGGACGAAGATAACAGCGTCTGGCGCCGAATTGAAATGCTAATTTCTTAGATCCAGCATCCGCCCCATATTTCCGGCACCGCAATTCACCACTTTGGGAATAAATCCCTTTCATGTAAAAGGCAAAAAAAAAAAAAGTCATAGGAATATTCGAGCTATAATTTTTGTTTTTTTGGTATTAGCGAAGCCTTACGTTCAAAACCCCTCAACATATATAAAGCTCACAATGGACGCTGGAAACATTTTTCTCATTATTCTAAAAGGGGACATCTACCCTTGGTTTCATCGTTGACAACCAGTCAATTAAGTATCTCATCACTTTAGCTTTTAGAGGATACTACCTGTTTAATATATTTAATTAATATTTTAAACGATGCACGGTGTGAGGAAGGGTTAATCCTCATGCTGTAGTTCAGGCTGTACATCAGCAACAGTTTTGAACTAATATCTGGGCTGTAATTGTAGGTGAATCCCGTTGGTGCATATTTTCGCCCTACCACGTCTTACAAGTAACTCCCTTAAGGTGTTTATCCAGCTCACACTTCCACATTTACTACATGAAGATGTGACCCTGAAAGTAACACAAAACAGGTGGTTCATGTATGATGATCGTCCGATATAACTTAACTTTGGAAAGACGTAAATTTACAAGAAAAAAATGTATGATGGTGCTCCAGCACGTTTTAACAGCTTTGCTATAGATGCAAGTCTCTTCGCATGGAGTTGTTAGATTGGATTTGGAAGGACGTTGAACGTAACCTTTTATTAAAATGCAGGAAAACAGATTCTGAGGGACATGTTTCTACGGCGTTTGGAACGGGATTTCAAATGGATTGATGAGAAATGAAATGTGTAGTGTTTAACGCCCGCTTTTACTACATACGGCACCGCAGGTGGTGACACTGATGATACATGTGATGAAGATGGAGTACCGGTGGAATGAGAAGGTGGGGGAAAACGGAGGTCCCGGAGAAAACCCGCTTAAACGCCGTGTTGTCCACCACAAATCTCACTTTGCGGTCGCCTGGGATCAAACCCGGGCCGCTTTGGTGAGAGCCAAGCGGTCTAACCACTGAGCCACGGCGTGGCCCAAGATTGATGAGATGAAACGATATCCGCGTGGATTATCTCGAAGCCTCAGTTAGGGAAGCAATGTGAAATCAAATGTCACATGCGATGACGTAATTCTGCCTGGTGTTGTTAAACCACTTTTCCAAATATTTCTTATTATGCTACACTGCGCTGCATTATCCGACGCACGAAGGTGATGCACCTGGCGCGTTGTCGGATGATAATCCTACGCAAATTGTTTAGCATAATTCAAATAAACTATTTAATTCCCTATCAAACATACTGATTTTTAACTTAGTTTGAAAGTGAACAAAATACGTAACACAATGAAATGAATAATTTATAAGCGTCGGTTTCCTTCACAGTACAAACTTGAAATCGAGTTCCCTCACACTGTTAAGGCCTTGGTTCTTAACTCGACGAGTTGCTTACAAAGAGTGACGTTAACTCTTACCATTGCTACGACAAATCAATAATTTCTCCATGGTCACCTCATCTTTCACGATTAACGCTTCATTACCATATTAGGTAATTTACATTATCATTTGTTTAATTCATATTTAAACAATTTAACAAACAAATAAACTTCTTTATAATTTTGACTACTATTATGGACTCTAAACGCATTACTATAATTTTTTTCTTTGTTTCTACCTATTCAATTAACAGTTTACCTTCACTTGTTTGTCCATCTGGTTTACCTTCACATTTAACAAATGTTCATGAATATTAATGTTTTAAGCTCTAAATAATATATTCGAATAATTAATAATATTGAATTTTCTGGGCCAAAATAAAACAACTCTGCGCTTTTCTTTTTTCTATGTAAGGAATCTATTACCGAATTTCGGAAATGTTTTTTCAATCTTTTTGAAGACAAGAGCTTATATTGCTTCTGTTCCATGTTTCAATTGAAGGTTTGCAGAAGTTTTATATTTCGTTGTCGATAGATGAAGTAAGCTCTAGATTGGAATAATAGTCAATATTTGAAAATTAGCTTAATACTGTATTTGACTCAGGAGTTTAGCTATGACATTATGATTGACACAAGTGAAGCTGAGATAGGGCTTCATTGTTTAATCCTCTCACTTGAAGGCCTTACACTCTGCTTCAAGATTGGTTCAAAAACTATTTCTCCAAGTCGTATATGGCCGCGCCATTGCTGAGTGGTTAAAACATCGCAACAGTTCAACGAAATAAAATGTAACAGGCAGAGCCATCTCTAGGCGTGTTGTAGCGGTAATAAGATTGATTCTTCTGTTGTTCTGTAACACCCATGCACGTATTCAGAAATCAATTTCCGGGGGGGGGGGGGGTTTCAAAAATCTACGCAGAATTATTTGCTTTTAATAATTAATCAGGGATGTATTTTTATCATGTAAGTAAAACTAAAAACAGATGTAATATATTACATTCACATTACTTTCTCCACCCAATCTTTTACAATTTTTTCTCAGAAAAGCTTGTTCTTGTCTTGTTTCTTTGGATAAAGTCTATAGAAATACCTTAATTTGCACACTTTTGTTCTTATACCTGGGATAAAGTGATATAAGCAGCAATCAGATATTTAAAAACGAACCACTAATTGATGCATTTGAAGTATTAGTTCTCCCTTAATGAAATAGGGAATAGGATCTTAGAAGTTAAAGATTACATACCTTTAAGTAACTACCTGAGAATTTTAATCACTAACAAATAATATATCGGAATTAGTTAACTTTGCAATACATTATTATAATTGACATTATTTGTGTAGTTTAACGAGTTACTTGTGCAGTAACTTTTCGTGTATCTGTTAGGTTTTGAATAGTTATACAGACTTCACTTCCAGTAAAGCAAACTTCAGGGTTTATCCTCAGAACGTTCACAATAGGCATTCTATTTGTTATGCAGCTATCTTAAATATGTAGTGTTTAAATTCAAATTATTGAAGCCATTTTCGGATGGTTTTATTGAAAGTCTTCGTTTCGCATCCTTGAAAGATAACGGAATTAAATCCTACATTTTATATTCCTCCAATATTTGAGTTCTGGAGCGCGCGCACAGACATTTATTTTTAAGTTCCCCCCCCTGTTCTGGTGTCCTCAAAACTTGCATTCCTGATGACATCTCAATATCAATTTTTTAAATGGAATGTAACACGTTTGTGCTTACTAAGCACGTGGTAGAGGCAATAAACATTGATCTCGTACTCCCGTACACTGACATGAGTCTCTCTGGTTCTCACAATTTCGCAACTCACATAAAGCACGATTGCTCCATTGTGTATCGTCATCAGGCAAACTGTTTACTTATAAATGATTTCAACTGGAGCCCGCCTCCATAGCTTGTGGTAGCGTGTCTGACTCCCAGTGAAGAGATCTTAGCCAACGTTGCCGCGTAAGGGGAAGGAGGGTTTACCTGCACCCACTGTCTGCGAATATAAGACGCAACGTTCCATTATGTAGAGAGAGCGAGAAAAAGGGAAATGCTTTCATGAGGAGGTGGGGTGAAGTGAAAAAAATCCACCTTTGCTCATATGAGCTCAAGTTGGGCACAGCAGAAGCGATTTCCAATCGAGATCAAGATAGTTTTCTCAATAGGACTTTTTACAGAGTATTTCCCTTATCTTAATAAGACGATTGTCGGGTAAATCTTATGTTCTAGTCGCTCTAGACTGATGTGATGGTATCACCCGTTTCATTTTCTGCCCAATATGATTATCCAGAGGATATTGCGGGAGTTGCGTATTTTATGAGCTCCACGTTCTCTTTTAACCTGCTGCTTTTATCTATGATAACCTGGTTTCTTAGTTAAATAATCATGGAAATTATAGAGGTGTTTATCGCCTTTTCCCCCCAAAAATTGAAAATTGTCGTGTCTCAAACATGCAGCATTTTAATCATAATCAATAGACATGTTTCTGAGAACAGAAAATTGACGAAAGTTCTTCCATTCAAAAGAAGATATTCACTCACTATAGTCAATGACCCTTGTTTCAGTTTAAATAACTCAGTTCTGAAGACAGTCCTGAGGGCCAGCAAGAGGTGCACAGTCGGGAACAAAAGAAAGAGTCACAGTTTCAAATTTATTTGATCATTTAGTCATTTGTTGCTAATATTTTTCTCAGAAATGTTTATTTCTTGTGAAACTATTTATTATTATTTTGTTATAAAATTACGTATTAAGATTTTAGTTAATTGATGGAAATTAATCATTTCTTCACACTAGCCGGACATAGGCTAAGGTTTATCATAGATAGAGTCAACATGAAGAATTCAATGCCACGGCCGGGATTTGAACCACGGTTCTCCTGATTTCCGTCCACTCGCTCTTACCCATTGAGCTACCATGGCCAACTAGCTGTCATGACATTCATTTCTACATTTGACTCGTATATTTCCCCGGTAAACCACCAGGGGCTCTCGCATTCCAGATACACCGTTTGTGGCGACTTTCCATTGTAAGTACTTGCATTGTAAGTACTACTGTGGTGAAGCCGGGCTTCATCAGGCTTCATCACAGTAATACTTTCAATTTTTTCTAAAACTTTTTTTTTTAAATTTTTTCTAAAATTTTTTCTAAAATCTTTTCTAAACTGTTATTGGAACTTGGAGCAGATAGAAATATATGTTGTTATTTAGGAGTTGGTTGCGAAAATAGTATGGGTACATTGACTTTATTAAAAACAGATATTATATAAGAATACTTGTTATAGTTCACTGATTGTCCGCCAGAGGTGAAATGGTTCACAACCAAGAATTGATCCTTTACGGAGTGCGCCTTTTTGCCGGGAGATGGCCCTGCCAGTTATACGTTTTGCAGTGAAGGTATTGTATTAATATTTCAAGAATCTGTTAAGAAATAGTAATTATGATTTTCAGCGGTTGCTGATTACTATATGCTTATCTTAAACCTGAAAACTACTAGCAGCTAAAGTGAAAACTGGGACAATAGTAAACGAGCAAATAATTGTTTCGCGGAGATGGAACCTTCTGCAGCATGTATACATCCTGAGATTTGAGAACTCTGTGCATTGGTCATTTGACGATACCTCTGTAGTTGATTTTATTTTGATGGCACTCAATTATAATGAAGAGTACACTTGTTCATTGTTTTCTGGTCTCACCAAGGGCTGCTCCCACACTGCTTTCAGTTGCCATGTATAAATTGACAATGTGTATGCAGCTAGGACCAAGAGTAATAGCGGCACGGGACTACAACTGTAAGCGCTCTTTGTGGCACAGTACAAACCCCAATCCTCAAGGGACTAAACTTCTAAATTATATCAACAACACTAACGTTCTTATTGTTGGGCCCGATGAGCCCACCCACATACATCATGTTAACAGTCACGCGCCAGACGTATTAGACTTAGCCATATTAAACAATATACCGTTTAACATCGAATGCACAGTAATGCAAGAACTGACATCTGATCACTTACCAGTACTCATTGAGGTCACACTTCCCTTGAAGTTTAAGAAAGAAACCCCAAAACTGAATTATAATTTAGTCAATTGGGAAGACTTCAATAACGTTTTAGAAAGATACTTACCGGAAAGCGAAATTATTTCACCACAGCATCACAACGAAGCTGTATTCAAACTCGAATTGGCAATTAAGGTAGCAACTACAACGTGTGTCCCACAAAAATTTACAGCATCAGTAAACGCCCAATATCCGTTAGACATAAAAATCTTACGTCAGAATAGGAACAGACTAAGACGTAAATGGCAACGAACGCGAAATCCTTTACACAAACAAGACTACCTTGGTGCCAGAGAGGCCGTTATGGCCCGAACTAGGGAATTTATATCGAACCAATGGAATCAAACTCTCGCGAACTTAAATCCGAACTCTAACTCTGTTTGGCATTTAGCTAAGTGCCTAACCAGAGCTAAAACAAACATACCACCACTCCTACATGACAACACTGTTGCAGAAACTTCCCGGGCCAAAGCTGAGGTATTTGCTGCCACACTTGAAAAGGACTTCACACCAAACCCGGCTGAGGGTCCAGCGAATCTGCAAGAGATTCAAAGCACAGAGCAGGAAATAGACGAAACAGACTACACTATCACACACAACAAAATGCGAAAAACTAATCCGGGGAAATCGGCTGGATTATCAGGACCTGAAAAACAGAAAGGCCCCGGGGCCCGATAAAATACCCAACATCGTTTTTAAAAATCTCCCACTTAGAGCACTGGAGCTTCTAGCAAAGATTTTCAATTATACTCCAGACAGCGGCAGGTTCCCACCACAATGGAAGGTAGCGAACATAGTGATGATTGCAAAACCACATAAAAACTTATCTCACGCCTCCAGCTATAGGCCAATTAGCCTACTGAACGTCTTTGGTAAAGTACTGGAGAAAATAATTCTAAAGAGAATAAATTCCCATATAATAAAACACAACATTCTCATTTCTGAACAATTTGGCTTCAGATCCCAGCATTCTACAACACAGCAGCTTCTACGCCTTACGGAAGCCATATCTAAGGGGTACAATACTAACAAATCGACTGGCGCCATCTTCTTAGATATTGAACGCGCCTTTGATAAAGTATGGCATGCGGGCCTACTTTACAAACTCAAATCATACAACTTCTCTGATTCGGCACTTGCCCTCATTAAAGATTATATAAGCGAGCGTCGGTTCCGAGTAACTGTGGCGGATTCACCCTCCTCTCTAAAGCCTATTAAGGCAGGAGTCCCACAAGGAAGTTTGCTAGGACCCACCCTCTTTAATTTATACGTTAACGATATGCCAGAACTTACTCGCACTGAAAAATACATATACGCTAACGACACGGCACTCGTAACACAGTCTACTCAACCGCGGATAACACACCTACGGCTACAGAATGCCATGAATGATCTTGAACCCTGGTTTCGAAAATGGAGAATAACAGTTAACTCCAGAAAGTGCCAATCAATTATTTTCACAAAAAGAATCCAACATCGACATTCCAGGCACAGACAGCCACCTCTCGTGTATCATGGCCAAAGAATCGAACGTAGAGAACAAATTACCAACCTAGGGGTCACCATGGATCAAGGTCTCACATGGAAGAAACACATTCAAAATGTCAGGGCCAAAGCAAATGGCCAATTGAACAGACTGTACCCTTTGATTAATTTAAATTGCCAACTACAACTCAATATGGGTCTTACGCTATATAAAACACTAATCAGGCCAATACTAACGTACGTAGCCCCTGTCGGGGGATACGCTGCGAAAACACATATAAACAAACTGCAGACACTGCAAAACAGAATAATACGAATTATTGCAAAGGTTCCTTTGGTAGCTCCAGCTTATCGACTGCACGAGGAACTGAAGCTCCACTCGATCGAACAATTTATTAAACTACTCAGTTATAACTTATATGACAGAAAGGCAAAAAAAAAAACCTCTAATTCGCGACTTAGGCGCATACGATACAAAACATGACATTCACAAAAGACCGCTCTCATTATTTGACAGAACTCTTGGCCTGGGGGAACCAGAAATAAACATTCAAGATTACCTAAACAACTTAGTACCACCTTTATCATAAGCTATGGCTTAGCTAAACACTACTGACAGATCAGTGGCCCTGGAAGTCCCTGCTAGGGGTCGTTCTGGGTACTAGTGAAAATGACCAAAGCATCACACATGGACATGAGAACACAACTCAATTGTAAATATATAAACAAAACAATAATCTATCAAGATTAGTTAACGTGAGGTGGACTACACTCAATCCTGAGCATATATCCAAAATATTTGGTTGTTATTTAGTTAAGTTACATTAAATATGTCCATATTCACTTTGAATGCATGCAAACCAAGCCTAAAAACTTGACGCCAGACTCAGAGCCGCTCCTGGCCTGATATCTTATCCAACTTATTCTTAAGCACTAACAATTAATGACACCATGCTTATGTTTCAGGACCTCACAGACATCTTGGAAGACGGTGCCTCCGTCCGGAGGCACGCCAATATTACACAACCCGATTCCACTCCTGAATTTCCAAGGTCGCAAGTAGGACCTCGGTCATGCTTGTGTCCTGGCGGCATCCTCACCCGGCCTAGGCTTTGCCTGGCCGTAATATCCTCTCCCAGAAGCCGCAGGTGCAATAGCGGTACTGCTGAACTTACTCTCCCGAATTCTCACCGGTGGAGGTTTTTTTGTGGGTAGGGCTGAAGGATCTCTCTCCGTCAGAGGAGTCCCACACTCCGATTCCGGGGCTAGAGCATAAATGCATTTTTCCTCCACTCGAAAAGAAAAAAACTCTGTGCATTGGGCTTTTGACGATTACTTTCAAGTAGATCCAGTTTTGTGTGAACTTCCAATCAATTATAATGAAGAGTACATTTGTTCATTGTTTTCTATTCTTACCAAGGGCTGCTCCCACACTGCTTTCAGTTGCCATGTATAAATTGACAGAGACACATGAGTTGTCCGTCTTTCGGGAGAGAGATTCTTTGTTCTTGTACGGGCTATTGAGCAGCCAAATAACGAATTCTCGTTTAAGATGTAATGAACAGATAGAAAAAATTCAATACAATGGCAGGGATTTGAACCGCGGGTCTCCCGTTCTATCTATGCAGAAGTCGGTATTCACACACGGTTAGAATAGTTACAAAATGAGAATGCACATTGCCTTGGCCAATAACGTTCATGCCATCTTTGCGCTGCCAGTTAGACAGAAATGGTAGATATTTCTGTCTTTGTCTCATTGTATAGCCCTATCAAGTGCTGTGAGATGTACATACGTGTGCTGAGAGCGAAGTACATTCGATATTTCGGCATTTGTGTAGAAACATATACAGTGATTATCGTGTGGTGGCATACATTGAACCTTGACCCTTTACAGCCCAAAGTTGTTTACTATTAATGTAAAAACATTTTTCCCCAGTATTATTGGTAAAGTTGCATTACGAAACTTATAAGCATTTGTCAAATTAAGAAAAGAGTAATTTTAATTAAAAATAATATTTTGTTATTTTGAAGTCACTATGGGCCACAAAGGCTATAGCAGAAATTACCTAAGGCATTACATAGAGAGGAATCAAAATGAAAGCTATACTCAATAACTAGCTTTTTACTGTCCATTTCTCTGTGAAATTCCAAACAATGTACTAAATCATAAAATTACAGTTCTGTATAGGCTATTGAAACATTTATGAAAGATAAACATTGCATTCTAAAACTAGGGGGCATGTGGATATAAGAAAAACCATCATATGAACAGTATAATCTCTTCAGTAGTAACATTTATGCTGTTGACTGGATTATTTTGAACACTGTACAAATTTGTTTAACAAGATATGGAAGAAAGGCAATTTTCGTCAATGAATTTTTCAAAATTGTCTATTGGTGGCTGCAGAGAATCAGAATCTGCAAATAACAGCCCTTTCCATTGAAGTGTTGGTTGAACCAGTCGTCTCTTGATGTTCTCCACATCATTTATATATGGTTTGCTTCAGAAATATCTTCATCGCTTTCTTCCAAATCTAGAACAGGAGTGGCAGAGATGCTGCTTTTTTACACATAGCTTATCAGTTGATTCTTCTCCACCTTCTGATATACTTATGTTGGCACTGGTAGCTTTATTCTCCTTTTCTTCATCACTGTCAGATACAAGAACTGAGTCATCTCATTCATATCCATTTATTGGACGAGCAACTATATTATTTTTATTCTTCGTGCCATAAAAAATATGAGGATTCATAATATTCGAAATAAAAGGAAATAGATTTTGAAAGCTTCATTTGGCTCATGAAGTGTAGCTATCAAATATATCGTATATATCAGAAATAAAATTCCAAAATTTATGCTTTACATATAAAAGAGAGTGTAACTGTATTGAATTATAGTATGAAATTTTGGACAAATAGCTTTCCTTTTACTCCAGTTTGCACCCATAACCTTACTTATTATCGTGATTATTGTGGTCTACTGTAACTTTGAGGTAACACAATTATTTTGTTTGAAATTAATAAATGGTGTGTATTTCTACAAACTTGTTGTTGACTGAAGATTTGGTCAAGTGTCCATGAAATTAATCTCACAAAGACATAATTGAAGTATTGTTATCAGCTTCTTATCTTAAGTGGAGAATATTTACTAAGCACTTTTATTTGCGTAGATTAGATTAGAATAGATTGATTTGCGTTCAGTAGGTTCACTTGTAGCCAGAAAAGGCTGTGAACATTGAACATGTCTAGAGGTATAAAGTTTAATAGCATATATATGTACAAAAGTTAACATAAGACACATTATAGTACACAGGCAATATGGGCAACAATATGGAAAACAAAGCAGGGATAATTATATATATGATACAAAATGAAACACTTTTAAACCAGCTTTCACTTGGCTTATGCCAGTACGTCTCAACCTTTTTGCAATGGATAGCATTCTTGTTATTTATTAAATACATATAGATTAAAAATAAACTTTCAGCTTGCATCAAATATTTATAAGTAATGATTTGTCTTTGGAATAGTTAAATACTACTTATAGAGCTACAGAAGCATTATCAGGATAATCTGTCATTCAGATAATCTTGTACAGAATAAAAAGATTTTGAGCAATGGTACTCTCTAAGAGCTTTTTAAAAGCACCAAAATTATCAACTTTTTCTTTAAGAACATTAGGAAGTGCGCAAAATATAAATAATGGATATTATACTTTTGCCTAGTGTTTATCTTGTGAATTGCGTTATTTGTTGCAAATAAGGCACGATTGCATACAAAGAATTTTAGGATCGAGAATATATACATGCAAGAAAGCGTTAATATCTTCAATCTGGTTAAAAAGATCTTTACAGGAGCATCTGGTGTGGGTGTTAGTAATGATTCTTATAACCCTCTTTTGCATAAGAAGTATTTTTTTACTTTGTACTGAGTTGCCCAAAAATAATATTCCATATTCCATAATAGAGTTAAAGTATGCATAATAAACTAATTAAGTGTGTCAATAGAACTCACATGAACCAGCTCTTGGATAGCATAACAGGCAGAGCTGTGATAAGGTAAGATGTAGTATGCAATTTACTATTTACACTTGGAAACATTTAAACACTTGAATACGATAACACACCAACTCAATTTTGAGTATTTATGCATACACTGACACTAGTATTACACTTAATTTTGCCTACCTTCGTAGCGTGGTGGTAGCATATCTGCCTCACGTCAAGAAGTCCCAATTTGGAAATACGGTTAGGGTAAGTTACCTGGACAAGGCTTTTTTCGGGGTTTTCCGTTATCCTGAAAGACGAATGTCGGCTAACTATAAGCTCCATGAACCCCAGATGCATTGAGCATTATTTCACCCATTTCATTCATCGTCCGATATGACTTAATGTTGGGGGACATAAATTAAAACAAAAAAACGCTTAATTTTAATGCTTTGACCAGTTAAAGTCTATCATTTATGAGTGTTCCAATCTCGGACACATGAAACAAAAATATAAATATCATAGTTTAGTATAACTATGTACAACAATCTGATAAATGTATATCTTACCTGAACTGTATTCTAAGCAATCATTTACTGAGTAAAACTGATTTTTTCTAAAGAAATTATGTAACTCTGCGTTAAACTGATTGATACAAGGTATGTTTATTAATTGATTTGGGAATTGGTTGTATAGCTTTAAACCCATGTATTTGACAGAAGTCTGAAATAGTTTTGTTTTATGAATGTAGGTGTGTAATTTATCTTTATTGTGTGTGTTATGGGTGTGTACTTCAGCATTTCTGACATAGTTCACAATATTGGTCTGCATGTCAATTAATAACTGTTTCATATATAAACTTTTTGGGGTCAGGATATTCAAATCTCTGAAATGATTCCTGCAGCTTTCCATTTTTGGAATACCAACCATAATTCATAATGCTTGCTTTTGTAGCTTAAATATCATCCTACTATTTGAAGGTATGACAGTACGTTATGTGATTTGCATCCTACAATTTACAATTAATACAGCTGTTTAGTCTTATGAAAACATAATATAATAAATTAACACATCTATTTAATAATAAATAAAGTAAACTGCAAAACATAAAAATGTTGGTTCAGAAAAACCAGTTTAAGTAAGCCATTAACTTAATTGCTCTAAGCTTGAGCAAAATATGTCATGTCATGATCAGTTGATGCAGAGTTTTCAAGGTATACGCATATTTAGTGGCTGATTGTACATTATCCAAGTCATAAGTTCCTTAGAAATTAATTTGGATTAGTTATTGCTCTTTTGGTGTTTTTATTTGGTATATAATGGCAGTAGGCTATCACAACAGATAAAATAAACACTGTAGCATAATTGATGCATCATAAAGCATAATAAAAAAGACAACTACAAATAATCTTTTTTCAATTAATTTTGATGCTGGTGTTATTAAATTCCACCAATCACACATGCGTCAAGCATAAGCTTAAAATGTATTCAAACCAAATAAGTGCTTTTTGTAATTGTAAAGATGAACACAGTCTGCTCTGAGTACAATATTAGACAGGGCCTTTTCTGTTTTCTTTGTTATATTAAATTTTTAATGTTTAACAGCAGCAGATTAAAATATTTTACTACTGTACAGCAAAAGAAGACTAAACAGTGAAATTAAACTTCAAGTACTTGTCTTACATTAAGACTTCTCAAGCCCATTTATTAAGTTAATTTCTTGAAATTAACTATTCCTTCACACTAGATGTGTGTAGGCTAAAGTTTTGGACAGATAGAACCAAACTGAAAAATTCAATGCCATGGCCGTGATTTCAATCATAGATTTTCCGGTTTCCGTCCAGCTGCTCTTTCCCATTGAGCTACAATGGCCAATGTGCCGGCATGACATTAATTGTCCAATTCACACGTAATTATACATTTTTTTCGGCATACCACAAGTGCCTCACGTATTCGAGGTACACTGTTTGTGTCATCTTACTGTTGTAAGTACAAAACCTCAGCCTAGACACGGCTAATGGTAGTTGTCTCATGTGTGTATGAGAACTCCTAAGTGGTTTACCGGGAAAATACGAGTCAGTTGGAGAATTTAATGTCATATCGGCACGTTGGCCATAGTAGCACAATGGTAGTACAGTTGGACGGAAACCAGAAGACCCGTGGTTCAAATCCCGGCTATGGCATTGAATTTTCCATTAATTAACCTGATAGTGGTTTACAATATGAAGCCCGGACCTTAAAGTACTTACAATATGTAAGTCGTCATTAAGGTAGTTGTCTCATGTGAATGAGAACTCCTAAGTGCTTTACCAGGAAAACACGAGTCAGTTGGAGAATTTAATGTCATATCTGCGCGTTGGCACGTTGGTAGTGCGGCTCGAAGGACACCAGAAGATCCGTGGTTGAAAACCCGGCTGTAGCATTGAATTTTTCAGTCTGACTCTACGTTTCCACAATTATAAATAGTGTTAGTCATCAATTCTGTAAACAATAATAAAACGTCTTAACAGTTCAACGAAATAAAATGTTACAGGCAGAGCCATCTCTAGGCACTAAGACGGTAGCGGTAATCAGATTGATTCTTCTGTTGTTCTGTAACACCATTTCTCACAAGGAGGAGATTTATATTGGTAGTTGTATCCAGTTATGACGATCAAGTCGTTTAGAATACCCTTTGCCTCTGTCATAAAAGCTACAAATGACATTCGATTTTAAAATCCCGCCCTTGAATTTGCGAGAACGTTTCTGAATATTTTGAAGCACCTAATTTTTTGGGAGAGGGTCCTACAAGCTAATTTACTTAATTTTGTGTTCGGAGTTTCAATTCCCATTCATTCCAACTGAAATGCCCATCAATGGTGTGGTTCCTCGTTTATTGACTAGAATGACATATAATTTAAATGGCAGCATACAGCTACCCACATTTCAAACATTTATCACTTACTCTGTTGTACACATTTTGTATCTGCATCCAAGTATATACTTGTTATGGTTCACTGATTGTCCGCCAGAGCGGAAAGTTTTCACAACCAAGAAGTCATCCTTTAGAGAGTGCGCCTTGTGGCCGGTAGATGGCCCTGCCAGTTCTATGTTTTGCTGTGAAGGCATTGTATTAATATTTAAAGAATCTGTTAAGAAATAGTAATTGTGATTTTCAGCAGTTACTTAATGTTATATGCATTTCTTAAGCCTGTAATTAAAAGCAGCTAAAGTGAAACCTGGGACAATAGGGAACGAGCAAATAATTGTTTCGCGGAGGTGAAGCCTTCTGCAGCATGTATACCTACTAAGATTTGAGAACTCTGTGCATTGGGATTTTGACAATTAAATTCAGTAACTTTTGGTTTTGTTGGAACTTGCAATCAATTATAATGGGATAATGGGATAACACGCTGGAAAAGTTAAATCCCCAACAAAACTCAACTTGGCGAATAGTTAAATGCCTTACACAAACACGAACGAATATCCCTCCCCTCCAAATTAATAGTACAATAGCCGAAACACCCCAGGCCAAGGCTGAAGCTTTTGCGATCACCTTGGAGAATGTCTTTTCCGCCAACCCAATGATTGGGCAAGAAGACTTCATAGCAGAAGTCGAAAACGAAGTTAGAGACTTAGGGCAAAACCGACTCACAGTAAAATGCGCAAGACAAACCCAGGCGAAATAGGCTGGATCATACGGCATCTACCAAACAGAAAAGCGCCTGGGCCAGACAGAATACCAAATGTTGTACTAAAGAACCTACCACCAAGAGCACTAAAGCTCTTAGCAAACATTTTTAACTTCACACTCGAAAGTGGAACGTTTCCTCCATGCTGGAAAGAAGCCAAAATACTCCTGTTCCCCAAAGCAAATAAAAATCTAGCACTTCCAATCAACTACAGGCCAATGAGCCTATTAAACACGATAAGCAAAGTACTAGAAAAGATAATACTGAAGAGAATAAACAAACACATCCATAAGAACAATATTCTTATACCCGAGCAGTTTGGGTTCAGAGCTTAGCACTCTACCACACTCCAACTTTTGCGTATGACCGAACAAGTCACTAACGGATTTAACACGAAAAAGTCAACGGGCGCCCTATATTTAGACATCGAAAGAGCCTTTGATAAGGTATGGCACGCAGGCCTAATTAAAAAAATAAAACAAAGCGAATTCCCTGATTCGGCAGTAGCCCTAACTGGGGACTACTTCTCCGGTAGGTGCTTTCGCACCTCGGTAGAAGACGCAGTATCCAGCGTTAAGCCAATCAAAGCAGGCGTACCTCAAGGAAGTCTGCTGGGACCGACACTATTCAACTTATACATAAATGATATGCCCGATCTAGTAAGAACGAACAAATATATATATATGCCGACGACACCGCTCTAGTAACGCAGTCAACCCAACCGCGACTCATTCATCAACGTCTCCAAAACGCCTTAAATACACTAGAACCTTGGTTCTCTAAATGGAGAATTAAAGTAAATGCACGAAAAACGCAAGCTATAATCTTCACGAAAAGACTCCTGCATAGGAAAAACAAGCGTGCCCTTCAGCCGCTAATATATCAAGGCGAAGGAATCGACTGGAAGGACCAAGTGACCTATTTAGGCCTTGTAATGGACCAGGGATTCACCTGGGCCAAACACATTACTACGATCAGAGCCAAGGCCAATGGCCAGCTAAATAAATTATTTCCAATATTTAATATTAACAACCAACTTAGAGTACATATGGGCCTTACCCTATATAAGACACTGATAAGGCCTATTATCACGTATGCAGCCCCCGTGTGGGGATACGCTGCAAAAACTCACTTACACAAATTGCAAACGCTACAAAACCGAATAATCCGAATAATCACAAAGCAACCGCCGGTAGCACCGGCCAATCCGTTGCACAACGAACCAAGACTACACTCAATTGAGGAATTTATCAAAAGACTCAGCTTCAACGTATATAAGCGCAAAGATAAAAACACTAACGCACTAATTCAGCAACTAGGCAATTACGAAACCGAATACAATAAACACAAAAGACCGCTGTCCATATTTGATAGGACCATAGGGATGGGAGATCCAGAGATAGACATCCAAGAGTACCTGAGCACTCTCGTAAGACTTCCATAGAAGTAGTAAGATTACACATGACTGTACACGACTCCCTGACAACTGGCAGTTCCACAAAGTCCTTGCTCTTAGTCAAGGCGGCTCTGGTGGGGAGGCAATCCCCTCCCCCCATACTTACACGACATATCGCTATGAACAATGGTTATGATCAATCTAATGCGAACAAATTCAACTTAGGATTAACCTCATACTAGACGCAGCTTACGCGCAGAACTAATAATCATACATATATACACTCAGATTTTACATGTAAAGATCATGCATGACTAACGCTATCTTAGCGACCAACACTAGCCTTAATGACACGTTCTACCCTCTCAGGGTAGACAATACATTAACTCAGAACTAACAGCTAATGCAAATAACGTAGTATAACTATCACATGACCATTTCCTCTATCATTGAGGATGCAACCACTATGTTAGGACGGTGTTTCCTATTGGAAACGACACTACACCCAACTACATTCCTCACCACGAATCCGCGAGGGCATATTCAGGGCTTCGGCCATGCTTATCTCCTAGCATCCAATCTCACCTTGGTTAGGCCATAGGACCAACCTCTACACACGCTCTCCGTGAATCCGCAGGTGCATAAGCGGTACTGCTGGAATTCCTCTCCTGACTTCTCTCCGGTGGAGGTTTTTTAGTGAGTAGTACCTTCGGGTTGGAACAGGATTTATGTCGAATCGTATTGATGGATGACGAATTATGCCCCTCGTTGAGGTGACCATTTGGAACAGGGTTGAAGTGGTTTGGGTAGATTCCCAACGTCAATGGGTGATGGAGTAATTATATCCCTCGATGTGGCGACATTTTGGTGGATGGAATAGATGGTTCTTGAAGTCCCAGCTTACCTCGGCGTGGCTTCAGTCGGTTGAGCAAGATATCTTCTTTTACAGGGGTGGTACGGCGGAAGGAAATTTTACGTAAAATGAGTAATCATTCTTCTCTGTATTAAATAATGTAGAAACTTTTATTTCCTTACTTCAATCAACACCAGTTCGAACAAAATGTATGATACAACATTTATAACACTATTCTTACACAAGATTCACTTGATGTGTCGCGTTTATATCTGGATGCGTGCAAGAATCAAAAGTTTTATACGGTTGTTCACTACCGTGTATAATACTTAAATTGTGTGTCTTCTAGCGATGATATTTAACGTAAAGATTATCTAGTTATACTCAATGATTGTTATGAGAATAGACTTATATTCTTCCCACACAACGGCGTTTAAGAAGAGAATTTTACATCCGTTCACGGTGACTGTTAGGAGAAGAATCACCAGTTCATCTTCTTCTACACATTAGCATTTCCCTAATAGTTCGACCCCCCTAGAGGAATATTGAATATCCTCCATGGCAACGTAAAATCTTTTATATCTGATTGGTCCACGTTTTACGATATACGCGTCACACCAATCCCAAATAAGTTTGTTATTCAACACTTTTGTGACATCATTTCCACTTACATAGCTTCTCTGTGCATGACTCACTCTACTTAACCTCACATAATACAATATTTGAAACTCTTTGGGGACAACATAAAATAACTGTTTCAGGGTGAAGCTCACACTCCCGGCTGAACCATCCCAGTTCAGTCGGGGTCAGTCCATAAATGGATTTTTCCTCCAGTTGAAAAAAAAAAAAAAAAAAAAAACCTCCGAGCATTGGACTTTATTGATTCTTTACAAGAAGATCTGGTTTTGTGTGATCTTGCAATCAATTATTAAAAAAGTACACCTGTTCATTGCTTTCTATTCTCATAGAGGGCCGCTCCCACAGTGCTTTCAGTTGCCATGTATAAATTGAATATGTGTATTTCCTGTAAGTTAAAAGACACATGAGTTGTCCGTCTTTCGGGAGAGAGATTCTTTGTTCTTGTATGGGCTATTGAGCAGCCAAATAACGAATTGTCCTTTAAGATGTAATGAAAAGATAGAAAAATTCATACAAAGAAAGGGATTTGAATCGAGGGTCTCCCGTTCTATCTATGCAAAGTTCTGAATACACACACGTTTAGAATAGTGACAAACTATGAATGAACATTGCCTTGGCCAATAATGTTCATGCCCTCTTTGCGCTGCCAGTTCGACAGAAATGGTAGATATTTCTGTCTTTGTCTCATTGTATAGCCCTAACAAGTGCTGTGAGATGTACATACGTGTCTGAGAGCGAAGTACATTCGATATTTCGGCATTTGTGTAGAAACATATACAGTGATTATCGTGTGGTGGCACAAATTGAACCTTGATCCTTTACAGCTCAAAGTTGTTTACTATTAATGTAAAAACATTTTCCCCCAGTATTATTGGTAAAGTTGCATCACGAAACTTAAAAGCATTTGTCAATTTAAGAAAAGAATAATTTCAATTAAAAATAATATTTTGTTACTTTGAAGTCACTATGGGCCACAAAGGCTATAGCAGAAATTACTTAAGGCATTACATAGAGAGGAATCAAAATGAAAGCTATACCCAATAACTAGCTTTTTACTGTCCGTTTCTCTGTGAATTTCCAAACAATGTGCTAAATCATAAAATTTCAGTTCTGTATAGGCTATTGAAACATTTATGAAAGATAAACAATGCATTCTAAATCTGGGGGCATGTGGATATTAGAGAAAACATCCTATGAACAGTATAAGGTCTTCAGTATTAACATTTATGCCGTTGACTGGATTATTTTGTACACTGTACAAATTTGTTTAACAAGAGATCGAAGAAAGGTAATTTTCGTCAATGAATTTTTCAAAATTGTGTATTGGTGGCTGTAGAGAATCAGAATCTGCAAATAACAGCCCGTTCCATTGAAGTGTTGGTTGAACCAGGCGTCTCTTGATGTTCTCCACATTATTTATATATGGTTTGCTTCAGAAATATCTTCATCACTTTCTTCCCAATCTAGAACAGGTGTGGCAGAGATGCTGCTTTTTTACACATAGCTCATCAGTTTACTCTTCTCCACCTTCTGATATAATTGTGTTGGCACAGGTAGCTTTAATCTCCTTTTCTTCATCACTGTCAGATACAAGAACTGAGTCATCTCATTCATATTCATTTATTGGACCAGCAATTATAATATTTTTATTCTTCGTGCCATAAAAAATATGAGGATTCATAATATTCGAACTAAAAGGAAATAGATTTTGAAAACTTCATTTGGCTCATGAAGTGTAGCTATCAAATATATGGTGTATATCAGAAATAAAATTCCAACATTTAAGATAAGTGAAGTTGTGTTACTAGTGTTTAGTTATTATTAATAACCTAGTTTACTTCACTGTCAGCAGCTTCAGTTTTTTACATTCCAACATTTATGCTTTACATATAAAAGAGAGTGTAACTGTATTGAATTATAGTATGAAATTTTGGACAAATAGCTTTCCTTCTACCCCAGTTTACTCCCATAACCTTACTTATTATCGTGATTATTGTGGTCTACTGTAACTTTCAGGTAACACAACTATTTTGTTTGTAATTAATAAATGGTGTGTATTTGTACAAACTTGTTTTTGACTGAAGATGTGGGCAAGTGTCCATGAAATTAATCTCACAAAGACATAAATATAGTATTGTCATCGGCTTCTTATCTTAAGTGGAGAGTATTTACTAAACACTTTTATTTGTGTTGTATGTAAATTACTATTTACACTTGGAAACATCTAAACACTTGAGTACAATAACACATCAACTCAATTATGAATATTTATGCATACACTGACACTAGTATTGCACTTAATTTTGCCTACCTTGGTAGCGTGGTGGTAGCATGTCTGCCTCACGTCAAGAGGTCCCAAGTTCGAATTTCACTTAGGGTAAGTTAACTGGATAAGGCTTTTTCGGAGTTTTTCGTTATCCTGAAAGACGAATGTCGGCTAACTATAAGCTCCATGGACCCCAGATGCATTGAGCATTATTTCACCCATTTCATTCATCGTCCGATATGACTAAATGTTGGAGGACGTAAATTAAAACAAAAAACAAAAAAACACTTATTTTTAATGCTTTGGCCAGTTAAAGTCTATCATTGGTGAGTCTTCCAATCTTGGACACATGAAACAAAAATAGGAATATAATAGTTTAGTATAATTGTGTACAACTATCTGAAAAATTTATATCTTACCTGAACTATATTCTAGGCAAGCATTTACTGAGTAAAACTGATTTTTTCTAAAGAAATTATGTAACTCTGCGTTAAACTGATTGATACAAGGTATGTTTTTAAATGATTTGGGAAGCGGTTGTATAGCTTTAAAGCCATGTATTTGACAGAAGTCTCAAATAGTTTTGTTTTATGAATATAGGTGTGTAATTTATCTTTATTGTGTGTGTTATGGATGTGTACTTCAGCATTTCTGACATAGTTCACAATATTAGTCTGCATGTAAATTAATAACTGTTTCATATATAAACTTGGTGGGGTCAGGATATTCAAATCTCTGAAATGATTTCTGCAGCTTTCCACTTTTGGAATACCAACCATAATTCATAATGCTTGCTTTTGTAGCTTAAATATCATCTTACTATTTGAAGGTATTACAGTACTTATAGTGATTTGCGTTCTACAATTTACAATTAATACAGCTGTTTAGTCTTATGAAAACATAATATAATAAATTAACACAAGGATTGCATAATAAATAAGGTAAACTGCAAAACATAAAAATGTTCGTTAAGAAAAAGCAATTTAAGTAAGCCATTAACCTAAGTGCTGTAAGCTTGAGCAAAATATGTCATGCCATGGTCAGTTGATTCAGAGTTATCAAAGTATACACATATTTAGTTGCTGGTTGTACATTATCCAAGTCATAAATTCCTTAGAATTTAATTTAGATTAGTTATTGCTCTTTTGGTGTTCTTATTTGGTATATAATGGCAGTAGCCTATCACAACAGATAAATAAACACTGTAGCATAATTGATGCTTCATAAAGCATAATAAAAAAACAACTACAAATAATCTTTTTTCAATTAATTTTGATGCTGGTGTTATTAAATTCCACCAATCACAATTGCTTGAAGCATAAGCTTAAAATGTATTCAAACCAAATAAGTGCTTTTAGTAATTGTAAAGATGAACACATTCTGTTCTGAGTATAATATTAGACATGGCCTTTTCTTTTTTCTTTGCTATATTACATTTTTAATGTTTAACAGCAGCAGATTAAAATATTTTACTACCGTACAGCAAAAGAAGACTAAAAAGTGAAATTAAACTTCAAGTACTTGTCTTACATTAAGACTTCTCAACTCCATTTATTAATTAAATTAATTTACTCAAATTAACTATTCCTTCACAATAGATGTGTATAGGCTAAAGTTTTGGACAGATAGAAGCAAACTGAGCAATTCAATGCCATGGCCGTGATTATAATAATAGATTTTCCGGTTTCCGTCCAGCTGCTCTTACCCATTGAGCTACAATGGCCAATGTGCAGCCATGACTTTAAATTTTCCAGTTGACTCATATATATTTTTTTCTGCAAATCACAAGGGCCTCTCGTATTCGAGGTACTCTGTTTGTGTCATCTTACTGTTGTAAGTACAAAATCTCAGCCTAGACACTGCTAAAGTACTTACAATATGTAAGTCGCCATTAAGGTAGTTGTGTCATGTGTGTATGAGAACTCCGAAGGGGTTTACCGGGAAAATACGAGTCAGTTGGAGAATGTAATGTCATATCGGCACGTTGGCCATAGTAGTACAATGGTAGTGCGGCTGGACAGAAATTGGAAAATCCGTGGTTCAAATCCTGGCTATGATATTGAATTTTTTAGTCGGACTCTACGTTTCCACAATTTAGCCTACACACGGCCAGTATGAAAGAATAATTAATTTCCATTAATTAACCTAATAGTGGTTTACTATATGAAGCCCGGGCCTTAAATTACTTACAATATGTAAGTCGCCATTAAGGTAGTTGTCTCATATGTGTATGAGAAATCCGAAATTGTTTACAGGCAAAATACGAGTCAGTTGGAGAATTTAAAGTCTTATCGGCACGTTGGCCATAGTAGCACAATGGTAGTGCGGCTGGACTAAAACCAGAAGGTTCGTGGTTCAAATCCCGGCTATGGCATTGAATATTTCAGTCTGAATCTACGTTTCCACATTTATAAGTAGTGTTAGTCATAAATTCTGTAAACAATAATAAAACATCGCAAAAGTTCAAGGAAATAAAATGTTACAGGCAGAGCCATCTCTAGGCACTAATATGGTAGCGGTAATAAGATTGATTCTTGTGTTGTTCTCTAACACCATTTCTCGCATGCAGGAGAATTATATTGGCAGTTGTATCCAGTTATGACGATCAAGTCGTCTAGAATCTCCTTTTCCTCTGTCATAAATGCGACAAATGACATTCTATTTTAAAATCCCGCCCTTGAATTTGCGTGAACGTTTCTGAGTATTTCGAAGCACCTAATATTTTGGGAGAGGGTCCTGCAAGCTAATTTACTTAATTTTGTGTTCGGAGTTTCAATTCCCATTCATTCCAACTGCAATGCTCATCAATGTTGTGGTTCCTCTTCTATTGACTAGAATCACATATAATTTAAATGGCAGCATACAGCTACCCACATTTCAAACATTTATCACTTACTCTGTTGTACACATTTTGTATGCGCATCCAAGTATATACTTGTTATGGTTCACTGATTGTCCGCCAGAGCGGAAAGTTTTCACAACCAAGAAGTCATCCTTTAGAGAGTGCGCCTTGTGGCCGGTAGATGGCCCTGCCAGTTCTATGTTTTGCTGTGAAGGTATTGTATTAATATTGAAAGAATCTGTTAAGAAATAGTAATTGTGATTTTCAGCAGTTACTTAATGTTATATGCATTTCTTAAACCTGAAAATTACAAGCAGCTAAAGTGAAACCTAGGACAATAGGGAACGAGCAAATAATTGTTTCGCAGAGGTGAAGCCTTCTGCAGCATTTATACCTCCTAAGATTTGAGAAATCCGTGCATTGGACTTTTTATGATTCATTTTAAGAATATCTGGTTTTGTGTGATCTTGCAATCAATTATTAAAAAAGTACAGCTGTTCATATTTTTCTATTCTCATCGAGGGCCGCTCCCACAGTGCTTTCAGTTGCCATGTATAAATTGAAAATGTGTATTTCCTGTAACTTAAAAGACACATGAGTTGTCCGTCTTTCGGGAGAGAGATTCTATTTTCTTGTACGGCTATTGAGCAGCCAAATAACGAATTCTCGTTTAAGATGTAATGAAAAGATAGAAAAATGGATACAAAGAAAGGGATTTGAATCGAGGGTCTCCCGTTCTCTCTATGCAAAGGTCTGAATAGACACACGTATAGAGTAGTGACAAAATATGAATGAAAATTGCCCTGACCAATAATGTTCATGCCCTCTTTGCGCTACCAGTTCGACAGAAATGGTAGATATTTCTGTCTTTGTCTCATTGTATAGCCCTAACAAGTGCTGTGAGATGTACAAACGTGTCTGAGAGCGAAGTACATTCGATATTTCGGCATTTGTGTAGAAACATATACAGTGATTATCGTGTGGTGGCACAAATTGAACCTTGACCCTTTACAGCCCAAAATTGTTTACTATTAATGTAAAACATTTTTCCCCAGTATTATTGTTAAAGTTGCATTATGAAACTTATAAGCATTTGTCAAATTAAAAATAAGTAATTTTAATTATAATAAAAATATAATGTTTTACAGGCATTGTTGAAAACAGGCAAGTCGTCAATTATATACAGTTAAAGTTGCTGGATATAGGTGATGTTATTCTAAATGTAGAATGTCTTGTACACCTAATACAATGTCTAGGTTTTAGTCATAAGTATTGTAAAATAAGAAACTAGCACTCAAACAATAAATTTTGAAGTTGTAGTCTTAGTTTAGAAATTCATCAAGTGAATAAAAAACATTATTAATTAAATATGATTTCAAGCAAAATTTGAATTTTGTTAAGTTACTAGACACTTTAACTTCTGCTGGGAGTTTGTTATATAGCTTGGCTCCCATGTAACAAGGCAACTTGTCACACAGGTGGAGTCTATACATCAAAGTAGCGAAAATATTCTTGTTTCTTGTGTTGTAGTTATGAATATCCGAATTTGTTTGCAAAGGGATGTATTTTATCATATATAAAATTGTTTTGTAGATGTACAGGCTTGTCAGCGTAATTATCTTTTGCTGACGAAAGGCTTCTCTACATGATTCTTTAGTTTTTAAATTAGATATATATCTAATTGCTCTTTTCTGTAAATTAAAAATTTTGTGTAAATTTAATTTCGAAGTATTGCCCCAGATCTCCAGATCATATGAGATGTGTGACTGAATGAGGGAGAAATAAATCATTCTAATAGTTGCTTCTGGGACATAGTTCTTTAGACACTTTAAAAGAAAGAAATTTTTACTTAGTTTTAATGCTAATTGGTTAACATGGGGTGTAAAGTAATATTTTGTTACTTTGAAGTAACAATGGGCCACAAAGGCTATAGCAGAAATTACTTAACGCATTACATAGAGAGGAATCAAAAACAAAGCTATACTCAATAACTAGCTTTTTACTGTCCATTTCTCTGTGAATTTCCAAACAATGTACTAAATCATAAAATTACAGTTCTGTATAGGCTATTGAAACATTTATGAAAGATGAACGATGAATTCTATATCTGGGGGCTGGTGGATATAAGAAAATAACATCCTATGATCAGTATAATCTCTTCAGTAGTAACATTTATGCTGTTGACTGGATTATTTTGTACACTGTACAAATTTGTTTAACAAGAGATCGAAGAAAGGCAATTTTCGTCAATGAATTTTCATAATTGTGTATTGGTGGCTGTAGAGAATCGGAATCTGCAAATAACAGCACTTACCAATGAATTGCTGGTTGAGCCAGTCGTCTCTTGATGTTCTCCACATCATTTATATATGGTTTGCTTCAGAAATATCTTCATCACCTTCTTACAAATCTATAACAGGAATGGCAGAGATTCTGCTTTTTTACACATAGCTCATTAGTTTACTCTTCTCCACCTTCTGATATATTTGTGTTGGCACTGGTAGCTTTAATTTCCTTTTCTTCATCACTGTCAGATACAAGAACTGAGTCATCTCATTCATATCCATTTATTGGACCAGCAATTACATTATGTTTATTCTTCGTGCCATAAAAAATATGAGGATTCATAATATTCGACTAAAAGGAAATAGATTTTGAAAGCTTCATTTGGCTCATGAAGTGTAGATATCAAATATATGGTGTATATCAGAAATAAAATTCCAAAATTTGTGCTTTACATATAAAAGAGAGTGTAACCATTGAATTTTAGTATGAAAATATGAACAATTAGCTTTCCTTCTGCTCCAGTTTGCACCCATAACCTTACCTATTATGGTCATTATTGTGGTCTACTGTAACTTTCAGGTAACACAACTATTTTGTTTGAAATTAATAAATAGTGTGTATTTCTACAAACTAGTTGACTGAAGATGTGGGCAAGTGTCCATGAAACTAATCTCACAAAGACATAATTGAAATGTTTTCATCGGCTTCTTATCTTAAGTGGAGAGTATTTACTAAACACTTTTATTTGTGTAGTATGCAAATTACTATTTACACTTGGAAACATTTAAACACTTGAGTACAATAGCACGTCAACTCAATTATGACTATTTATGCATATACTGACACTAGTATTACACTTAATATTGCCTATCTTGGTAGCGTGGTGGTAGCATGTCTGCCTGACGACAAGAGGTCCCAAGTTGGAAACTTGGTTAGGGTAATTAACCGGGATAAGGCTCTTTCCGGGGTTTTCCGTTATCCTGAAAGACGAATGTTGGCTAACTATAAGCTGCATTGTCCCCAGATGCATTAGGCATCATTTCACCCATTTCATTCATCGTCCGATATGACTAAATGTTGGAGGACGTAAATTAAAACAAAAAACACCTAATTTTAATGCTTTGGCCAGTTAAAGTCTATCATTGATGGGTCTTCCAATCTTGGACACATGAAACAAAAATAGAAATATAATAGTTTAGTATATTTGTGTACAACAATATGATAAATTTATATCTCACCTGAACTATATTCTAAGCAATCATTTGCTGAGTAAAACTGATTTATTCTAAAGAAATTATGTAACTCTGCGTTAAACTGATTGATACAAGGTATGTTTTTTAATTGATTTGGGAAGTGGTTGTATAGCCTTAAACCCATATATTTGACATAAGTCTCAAATAGTTTTGTTTTTATGAATATAGGTGTGTAACCTATCTTTATTGTGTGTGTTATGGATGTGTACTTCTGCATTTCTGACATAGTTCACAATATTAGTCTGCATGTAAATTAATAACTGTTTCATATGTAAACTTGGTGGGGTCAGGTTATTCAAACCTCTGAAATGATTCCTGCAGCTTTCCAATTTTGGAATACCTACAATAATTCATAATGCTTGCTTTTGTAGCTTAAATATCATCCTACTATTTTAAGGTATGACAGTACTTTTAGTGATTTGCATTCTACAATTTACAATTAATGCAGCTGTTGGTCTTATGAAAACATAATATAATAAATTAACACATGCATTGAATAATAAATAAGGTAAACTGCAAAACATAAAAATGTTGGTTCAGAAAAAGCAATTTAAGTAAGTCATTAACTTAAGTGCTGTAAGCTTGAGCAAAATATATCATGCCATGGTCAGTTGATGCAGAGTTATCAAAGTATACCTATATTTAGTTGCTGGTTGTACATTATCCAAGTCATAAATTCTTTAGAAATTAGTTTGGATTAGTTATTGCTCTTTTGATGTTTTTATTTGGTATATAATGGCAGTAGGCTATCACAACAGGTAAAATAAACACTGTAGCATAATTGATGCTTCATAAAGCATAATAAGAAACAACTACAAATAATCTTTTTTCAATGACTTTTGATGCTGGTGTTATTAAATTCCACCAATCACAATTGTCTGAAGCATAAGCTTAAAATGTATTCAAACCAAATAAGTGCTTTTAGTAATTGTAAAGATGAACACATTCTGTTCTGAGTACAATATTAAACAGGGCCTTTTCTTTTTTCTTTGCTATATTACATTTTTAATGTTTAACAGCAGCAGATTAAAATATTTAACAACTGTACAGCAAAAGAAGACTAAACAGTGAAATTAAACTTCAAGTACTTTTCTTACACTAAGACTTCTCAACCCCTCTTATTAATTAAGTTAATTTATTGAAATTAACTATTCCTTCACACTAGATGTGTATAGGCTAAATTTTGGACAGATAGAACCAAACTGAAAAATTCAATGCCATGGCCGTGATTTTAATAATAGATTTTCCGGTTTCCGTCCAGCTGCTCTTACTCATTGAGCTACAATGGCCAATGTGCCGGCATGACATTAATTCTCCAATTGACACGTACATATACATTTTTTTCGGCATACCACAAGTGCCTCACGTATTCGAGGTACACTGTTTGTGTCATCTTACTGTTTTAAGTACAAAACCTCAGCCTAAACACGGCTAATGGTAGTTGTCTCATGTGTGTATGAATACTCCTAAGTGGTTTACCGGGAAAATACGAGTTAGTTGGAGAATTTAATGTCATATCGACACGTTGGCCATAGTAGCACAATGGTAGTACAGTTGGACGGAAACCACAAGATCCGTGGTTGAAATCCCGGCTATGGCATTGCATTTTTCAGTCTGACTCTACGTTTCCACAATTTAGCCTAAACACGGCCAGTGTGAAAGAATAATCAATTTCCATTAATTAACTTAATAGTGGTTTACTATATAAAGCCCGGACCTTAAAGTACTTACAATATGTGGGTCGCCATTACGGTAGTTGTCTCATGTGAATGAGAACTCCTAAGTGGTTTACCGGGAAAATACGAGTCAGGTGGAGAATTTAATGCCATAGTAGCACAATGGTAGTGCGGCTGGACGGAAACCAGAAGATCCGTGGTTCAAATCCTGACTATGCCATTGAATTTTTCAGTCTGACTCTACGTTTCCACAATATAGCCTAAACACGGCCAGTGTGAAAGAATAATTAATTTGCATTAATTAACCTAATAGTGGTTTACTATATGAAGCCCGGGTAGTTGTCTCATGTGTGTATGAGAACTCCTAAGTGGTTTACCAGGAAAGCACGAGTCAGTTGGAAAATTTAATATCATATCTCCGCGTTGGCACGTCGGTAGTGCGGCTATAAGGATACCAGAAGATCCGTGGTTGAAATCCCGTCTATGGCATTGAATTTTTCAGTCTGACTCTACGTTTCCACAATTATAAGTAGTGTTAGTCATAAATTCTGTAAACAATAATAAAACATCGCAACAGTTCAACGAAATAAAATGTTACAGGCAGAGCCATCTCTAGGCACTAAGACGGTAGCGGTAATAAGATTGATTTTTCTGTTGTTCTGTAACGCAATTTCTCACATGGAGGAGAATTATATTGGCAGTTATATCCAGTTATGACGATAAGCTCGTTTAGAATCTCCTTTTCCTGTGTCATAAATGCTACAAATGGCATTCGATTTTAAAATCCCGCCCTTGAATTTGCGTGAACATTTCTGAGTATTTCGAAGCACCTAATATTTTGGGAGAGGTGCCTGCATACTAATTTATTTAATTTTGTATTCTGAATTTCAATTCCCATTCATTTCAACTGCAATGCCCATCAATGGTGTGGGTCTTCTTTGATTGATTAGAATGGCATATAATTTAAATGGCATCATACAGCTACCCACATTTCAAACATTTATCACTTACTCTGTTGTACACATTTTGTATCCGCATCCAAATATACTCTGATTAAATTTTTTCTACACCGTTATTGGAACTTGGAGCAGATAGAAATATATGTTGTTATTTAGGAGTTGGTTGCGAAAATAGTATGGGTACATTGACTTTATTAAAATTAGGTAGTTATAGAAACTGTCGGAAGCAAAACATCACATCAATAAGTGTCTTTTATGTACAAACGTTATATTTAATGATTCGGTGCGCATGGTGGATGTGGCTACGCTTATGAGAGACTCTCTGTTGTGCCAGAAATGAGGTACTTAGAGAAACTGTTGGAGGACATTAGATGGAAACAAAATATTATATCAGAAAGTGTCTCATTATGTAGCTACGTTATATTTTACGATCGGGTGCGTATGGTGGATGTGGCTACGCCTATGAGAGACTCTCTGCTGTGCCAGAAATGAGGTAATTACAGAAACTGTTGGAGGACATTAGATTTATACAAAATATTACATCATAAGTGCCTCATTATGTAGCTACGTTATATTTCTCAATCCGGTGCGTATGGTGGATGTGGCTACGCTTATGAGAGACTCTCTGTTTGCCAGAAATGAGGTACTTACACAAACTGTTGGAGGACATTAGATGGATAAAACGTATTACATCAGTAAGTGCCTCATTATGTACCTTCGTTATATTTCTCGATCCGGTGCGTATGGTGGTTGTGCCTATGGTTATGACAGACTCTCTGTTTGCCAGAAATGAGGTACTTACACCAACTGTTGGAGGATATAAGAGGGATACAAAATATTACATCAGTAAGTGCCTCATTATGTACCTTCGTTACATTTCTCGATCCGGTGCGTATAGTGGTTGTAACTAAGCTTATGAGAAACTCTCTGTTTGCCAGAAATGAGGTACTTACACAAACTGTTGGAGGATATAAGAGGGATACAAAATATTACATCAGTAAGTGCCTCATTATGTAGCTACCTTATATTTCTCAATCCGGTGCGTATGGTGGATGTGGCTACGCTTATGAGAGACTCTCTGTTTGCCGGAAATGAGGTACTTACAGCAATTGTTGGAGGACATTAAATGGAACAAAATATTACATCAGTGTCTCATTATATAGCTATGTTATATCTCTCGATCCGGTGTGTATGGTGGATGTGGCTAAACTTATGAGAGACTCTCTATTTGCCAGATATGAGGTACTTACAGAAAATGT
This sequence comes from Mantis religiosa, assembly GCA_030765055.1. Lineage (NCBI taxonomy): Eukaryota > Metazoa > Arthropoda > Insecta > Mantodea > Mantidae > Mantis > Mantis religiosa. The sequence goes on along the minus strand of JAUKNK010000077.1, from coordinate 1,299,173 downwards.
TGGAAGACATTAGATAGAAACAAAATATTACATCAGTAAGTGTCTCATTATGTACCTACGTTATATTTCTCGATCCGGTGCGTATGGTGGATGTGCCTAAGGTTATGAGAGACTCTCTGTTTGCCAGAAATGAGGTACTTACAGAAACTGTTGGAGGACATTAGATCGATACAAAATATTACATCAGTAAGTGCCTCATTATGTACCTATGTTATATCTCTCGATCCGGTGTGTATGGTGGATGTGGCTAAACTTATGAGAGACTCTCTATTTGCCAGATATGAGGTACTTACAGAAAATGTTGGAAGACATTAGATAGAAACAAAATATTACATCAGTAAGTGTCTCATTATGTACCTACGTAATATTTCTTGATCCGGTGCGTATGGTGGATGTGCCTAAGGTTATGAGAGACTCTCTGTTTGCCAGAAATGAGGTACTTACAGAAACTGTTGGAGGACATTAGATCGATACAAAATATTACATCAGTAAGTGCCTCATTATGTAGCTACCTTATATTTCTCGATCCGATGCGTATGGTGGTTGTAGTTACGCTTATGGGAGACTCTCTGTTTGCCAGAAATGAGGTACTTACAGAAAATGTTGGAAGACATTAGATAGAAACAAAATATTACATCAGTAAGTGTCTCATTATGTAGCTAAGTTATATTTCTCGATACGGTGCGTATGGTGGATATGCCTAAGCTTATGAGAGACTCTCTGTTTGCCAGAAATGAGGTACTTGCAGAAAATTTTAGAAGACATTAGATAGAAACAAAATATTGCATTTGTAAGTGTCTGATTATGTAGCTACGTTATATTTCTCGATCCGGTGTGTATGGCGAATGTGGCTAAGCTTATCAGAGGCTCTCTGTTTTTCAGAAATGAGGTACTTACAGAAACTTTTGGAGGACATTGGATGGAAACAAAATGATACATCAGTAAGTGTCTTATGCACCTACGTTATATTTCATAATCCGGTGTGTATGGTGGATGTGGCTAAGCTTATGAGAGACCCTTTGTTTGTCAGAAAGGAGGTACTTACAGAAACTGTTGGATGACATTAGATGGATACAAAATATTACATCAGTAAGTGCCTCATTATGTAGCTACGCTATATTTCTCAATCCGGTGAGTATGGCAGATGTGGCTACGCTTATGAGAGACTCTCTGTTTGTCAGAAATGAGGTACTTACGGAAACTGTTGGAGGACTTTGGATGGATACAAAATAATACATCAGTAAGTGCCTCATTATGTAGCCACGCTATATTTCTCAATCCGGTGGGTATGGCGTATGTGGCTAAGCTTATGAGAGATCCTCAGTTTGTCAGAGATGTGGTACTTACAGAAACTGTTGAGGAACATTAGGTGGATACAAAATATTACATCAGTAACTGCCACATTATGTAGCTACGCTATATTTCTCAATCCGGTGAGTATGGCGGATTTGGCTACGCTTATGAGAGACTCTCTGTTTGTCAGAGATGTGGTACTTAAAGAAACTGTTGGAGGACATTGGATGGATACAAAATATTACATCAGTAAATGTCTTATGTACCTACGTTATATTTCACGATCCGGTGCGTATGGAGGATGTGGCTAATCTTTAGAGAGGGCCTCTGTTTGCCAGAAATGAGGTACTTACAGAAACTGTTGGAGGATATAAGAGGGATACAAAATATTACATCAGTAAGAGCCTCATTATGTACCTAAGTTATATTTCTCAATCCGGTGCGTATGGTGGATATGGCTACGCTTATGAGAGACTCCCTGTTTGCCAGAAATGAGGTACTTACATAAACTGTTGGAGGACATTAGATGGATACAAAAAATTACATCATTAATTGCTCATTATGTACTTTCGTTATATTTCTCAATCCGGTGCGTATGGTGGATGTGGCTACGCTTATGAGAGGCTCTCTGTCTGCCAAAAATGAGGTACTTACAGACACTTGTTGGAGGAAATTAGATGGATACAAAATATTACATCAGTAAGTTCCTCATTATGTAGCTACGTTATATTTCTCGATCCGGTGCGTATGGTGGATGTGGCTACGCTTATGGGAGACTCTCCGTTTACCGGAAACCAGATACTTACAGAAACTGTTGGAGGACATTAAATGGAAACAAAATATTACATCAGTGTCTCATTATGTAGCAACGTTATATTTCTCGATCCGGTGCGTATGGTGGTTGTAGCTAAGCTTATGAGAGACTCTCTGTTTGCCAGAAATGAGGTACTTGCAGAAACTCTTGGAGGACATTAGCTGGAAACAAAATATTACATCAGTAAGTCCCTCATTATTTAGCTAGGTTATATTTATCGAGCCGGTGCGTATGGTGGATGTGGCTTCGCTTATGAGAGACTCTCTGTTTGCCAGAAATGAGGTACTTACAGAAACTGTTGGAGGACATTAGATGGATACAAAATATTACATCAGTAGGTGTCTCATCTTGTAGTTACGTTATATTTCTCGATCTGATGCGTATGGTGGTTGTAACTGATCTTATGAGAGACTCTCTGTTTGCCAGAAATGAGGTACCTACAGAAACTGTTAGAGGACATTAGATGGATACAAAATGTTACATCAGTAAGTGTCTCATTATGTACCTACGTTATATTTCTCGATCTGATGCGTATGGTGGTTGTAACTGATCTTATGAGAGACTCTCTGTTTGCAAGAAATGAGGTACCTACAGAAACTGTTAGAGGACATTAGATGGATACAAAATGTTACATCAGTAAGTGTCTCATTATGTACCTACGTTATATTTCTCGATCCGGTGTGTAATGTGGATGTGGCTAAGCTTATGAGAGACTCTCTGTTTGTCGGAGATGAGGCACTTACAGAAACTGTTGTAGGACATTCGATGGATACAAACATTATATCAGTAAGTGTCTTATTATTTACCTACGTTATATTTAACACCACTATCACAGACAAACGTAGGGAACAGTAAATGTTATGTACTAAATTTCCTAGATGGGCTTATGAACTTTGTTCTAGCGTCGAATATACGAATGGAATTCGTTTGTGTGTGATGTCTGTCAATAATTTACATTTTCTAATTTAGCATCTTTTATACTGGTCGCCAAATTAGAATGTGGTTGACATTTAGGAAGCACGTGGAAAAGCGCTGTAAATAAGCACGTGCTGATGCTTACGTCATAGCGGTTGCCATAGTAACCATTAGAACGTCCAATTAGATTCGAGATGTTTCCATGACAACGTTAGACTCTATACCTTGTTTGCCGATATTCTAAAGCTTGTGTAGCATGACCTACGGCCGGGCGAGTTACGCAAACGGTGCAGCAAACACAATATCTTGGCTTTTGTTTCTCTTCTGATAACGCAGCGTAAACAGAATTCCCTCAAGTATGCAACAGTTAGAGATCCTGTACTGGCAAGTTACTTTGCATTTTTTTTTTGTGGCAATTTCCTTGGTTTACGGGTGCCTGAGTCCGTGCAATTGTGCGCGTGTTGTGGTCATTTGCAATTGCGTTTAATGAATGTTTAGTTATATCTAAATATAGTGACAAGTGAAAACCTGAACGTGCTCGGGAACCAAATAAAACTATATTTGGTAAAGGTATTGCAATTAAAGGACATTCACGGGAAATAATATTCTCTGTGAGAGAATACTTCGGTGAGGCGAAATTGAAAGAGTAGTCTAGGCGCTTAATAAGACTTCGCGTGCTGTAGGTATCAGTAAGGGCATTAAGGTTAAGACTGGCAAAGAAAAGCGTTTTAAAGAAGAAAGTTAGACATTGGGTTATAAATTGGAAACTCCCGCAAAAAATTATTTAAGCAGCATTTTCCCACTTCAATAAGGATCAGAATGTCACAGGTATGCCTCTTTTGTTACGATGGACCTTACATTGATGTGTTCTTGCATGTTCTGGCGTTTGCCTGTAGATCCATGACTGTTCTATTGTCTTTGTGTGCAGTATAGTAAATAATAATAACAATAATAATAAATAATAATAAAATACCCATTGCTATCTCAACTGAATCACCTTCGAACGCGTAATGCTATCGCACTCTCCACGTGGCAGCAACAAGCGGCAACGCTGCCTCTCTCTCCGTACGAAACGTCCATCACTCTCTAGATTGACGACCAGAATAGTTTAACCTAATTATTTTTATATAGTCAGAAGAAAAGGAAAATGCAAGTGGGTAACATATTATGAACATATTTTTATATAAAGAAGATTGCACTGAATAATGTAAGGTTCTTTAAATGCATATTGTTACAATCCAATATTAGGCACCCTAAATATGTTTCAGCATATGTGCATCACTTAGAGTACATATAATTTTTTAAAATAAATTATTCAAATAAAGAAACCTTTTTCTTTATTACTCTGCTATAGTGTACCTAATATGTGTCAATACGGTTCCTTGATATATAATAGCAAAATAAAATATTATTTTCCGCCACTTTAAAAACACTATCCGATATTCGGCTCCTCAGCCCTATACTATTAATAACCACAAGAACGAAGAATTCTAGGAAGATCGAGTAAAAGTTGGAGGGAGCAAGACTTTGGAGCCGGAGCAGGCTAATAACCTAAACCGTGATGAAGCAGAAATAAAGCTTTTAATAATATTTTAAAAAGTGTCGCATTGTTTAATCAGCGCCATCTATAAGACGACAAAGAGTGCAACAGGAAAAACATTCATCAGCCGCATAGAACGGCTATGTATCTCTTGATATTTGATGAAAGTTATATGTGGGAAGAGCTGTACTTACTCAGCACTCCCACTTCCAAAAATTACATATTGATATTGTAAGCTACTTATTGGTGGTGCTTCTAATTTGACTCACCCAAACAGTCACAACTTATAGCCATTCTTGCGGACTTCTATTTTACCTGTGATATAATGATATATTTATAACTATTACATATATACCGCTATAGAACATACTGCACATTTTTCTCCTGAATTTTATAAAGATCCTTCATAATTGATAATTGTTTGGCTACTATTTCATAAAACGTCTACAAAGACAGAAGATAATTGTTAGACTGGATAATGTTACCTATGCTGCCATCTCTGGAAATAAGCTCAAACTCCAAGAGATGCCTCCGCCCTCTGTCCTTTCATCCCGATGGTACAATAACTGTAACCTCACGAAATTCTTCAAATCTATAAACCTACACCATTTCCGTCCTAAAAAATCCCGTAAAGTTATAGCTTAATACTATTTATGAAACAGATAATTCCATTTGAAATTAGGTAAACTCGGAGTCCAAGACATTTGCGTTTCTAACACATCTGTCTATGAAAGTGTATCCTACTCGATCTCTCACTCGAAACATGAAATCAAAACCGCTTTAAGAAATCCGTAGACCTGATATAAATTGCATTGCTATTACGCTATTATTCACCTTTATTTCTCTCTCTTACTCACACTTAAAGGTTATTGTATTACAATTATTCAACTATTCTTCATCATGTTCTCTCTGTCTCGACACATATTATTGTGACATAGTAGGGACATGAGCGTAATTCCTTACTATTTCTCTACCATCAAAGCTTCAATATAAACATTTACCAAGTTGACACATTAATATCTTACCAAAGAGCTCAAAATTAAGAAAAAAGACTGAAGTTCTTACCCTAGTTAATATGAAGGTTAGTCGAGAATAGTGAACTCGGTTGTGGCACTTATTGCTGAAAGAGGCAAGGAATATTTATCAGACATGTAATAAATGATCTTGATAATTTCCTAGCAAAGGTTATATTTATGTGACACTGTCTGTTTTGCCATGCGCTAAGTAGTTACAGTAACCGTTGGAAGCGATTACATGGAAACAAACTATTACACCAGTAAGTTTCTTATTATATACATACGTCATACATCATGACCAGGGGCGTATGGAGGATATGACTAAATTTAAGAGAGAATGTCTGTTGTATCGAGAATTAGTTAGATACAGAAACTGTTTGAAACCATTAAATGGAAGTGAAATGTTAGTAAAAACAGATATTATATAAGAAAACCTCTTATAGTTCACTGAATGTCCGCCAGAGGGGAAATGGCTCACAAACAAGAATTGATCGTTTACGGAGTGCGCCTTTTTGCCGGGAGATGGCGCTGTGAGTTATACGTTTTGCAGTGAAGGTATTGTATTAATATTTCAAGAATCAGTTAAGAAATAGTAAGAATTATTTTAAGCAGTTGCTGATTATTATATGCTTTTCTTAAACCTGAAAATTATTAGCAGCTAAAGTGAAAACTGGGACAGTAGGAAACGAGCAAATAATTGTTTCGCGGAAATGAAACCTTCTGCAGCATGTATTCCTCCTGAGATTTGAGAATTCTGTGCATTGGGATTTTGTCAATTTAATTCAGTATGTTTTGGTTTTGTTGGAACTTGCAATCAATTATAATGAAGAGTACACTTGTTCATTGCTTTCTATTCTCACCAAGGGCTGCTCCCACATTGCTTTCAGTTGCCTTGTATAAATTGACAATGTGTATTTCCTGTAACTTGATAGAGACACATGAGTTGTCCGTCTTTCGGGAGAGTAAATAAAGTAAACTGCAAAACATAAAAATGTTGGTTCAGAAAAACCAGTTTAAGTAAGCCATTAACTTAAGTGCTGTAAGCTTGAGCAAAATATGTGTTGCCATGGTCCGTTGATGCAGAGCTATCAAAGTATACACATATTTAGTTGCTGGTTGTACATTATCCAAGTCATAAATCCCTTAGAAATGAACTTGGATTAGTTATTGCACTTTTGTTGTTTTTGTTTGTTATATAATTGCAGTAGACTATCACAACAGATTAAATAAACACTCTAGCATAATTAATGCTTCATAAAGCATAATAAAAAAACAAATACAAATAATATTTTTTCAATTAATTTTGATGCTGGTGTTATTAAATTCCACCAATCACAATTGTCTGAAGCATAAGCTTAAAATGCATTCAAAGCAAATAGATGCTTTTAGTAATTGTAAAGATGAACACAGTCTGTTCTGAGTACAATATTAGACAGGGCCTTTTCTTTTTTCTTCGCTATATTACATTTTTAATGCTTAACAGCAGCAGATTAAAATATTTAACTACTGTACAGCAAAAGAACACTAAACAGTGAAATTAAACTTCAAGTCCTTGTCTTACATTAAGACTTCTCAACCCCATTTATTAATTAAGTTAATTTATTGAAATTAAATATTCCTTCACACTAGATGTGTATAGGCTAAAGCTTGGGACAGATAGAACCAAACTGAAAAATTCAATGCCATGGCCGTGATTTTAATAATAGATTTTGCGGTTTCCGTCCAGCTGCTCTTACCCATTGAGCTACAACGGCCAATGTGCCGGCATGACATTAAATTTTCCAATTGACTTATATATATATACATTTTTTTCCGGCAAACCACAAGGTCCTCTCGTATTCGAGGTACACTGTTTGTGTGATCTTAATGTTGTAAATACAAAACCGCAGCCTAGACACGGCTAAAGTACTTACAATATAAAAGTCGCCATTATGGTAGTTGTCTCATGTGTGTATGAGAACTCCTAAGTGGTTTACCGGGAAAACACGAGTCAGTTGGAGAATTTAATGTCATATCGGCACGTAGCCCATAGTAGCACAAAGGTAGTACGGCTGGACGAAACCAGAAGATCCGTGGTTCAAATCCCTTCTATGGCATTGAATTTTTCAGTCTCACTCTACGTTTCCACAATTATAAGTAGTGTTAGACGTAAATTCTGTAAACAATAATAATCATCGCAACAGTGCAACAGTGCAACGAAATAAAATATTACAGGCAGAGCCATATCTAGGCACTAAGACGGTAGCGGTAATAAGATTGATTCTCCTGTTGTTCTCTAACACCATTTCTCGCATGGAGGAGTGTTATATTGGCAGCTGTATCCAGTTATGATGTTCAAGTCGTCTAGAATCTCCTTTTCCTCTGTCATAAATGCGACAAATGACATTCTATTTTAAAATCCCGCCCTTGAATTTGCGTGAACGTTTCTGAAAATTTTGAAGCACCTAATTTTTTGGGAGAGGGTCCTGCAAGCTAATTTGCTTAATTTTGTGTTCGGAGTTTCAATTCCTATTCATTCCAACTGCAATGCCCATCAATTGTGTGGTTCCTCTTTTATTGACTAGAACGACATATAATTTAAATGGCAACATACAGCTACCCACATTTCAAACATTTATCACTTACTCTGTTGTACACATTTTGTATCCGCATCCAAGTATATACTTGTTATGGTTCACTGATTGTCCGCCAGAGCGGAAAGTTTTCACAACTAAGAAGTCATCCTTTAGAGAGTGCGCCTTTTGGCCGGTAGATGGCCCTGCCAGTTCTATGTTTTGCTGTAAAGGCATTGTATTAATATTTAAAGAATCTGTTAAGAAATAGTAATTAGGATTTTCAGCAGTTACTTAATGTTATATGCATTTCTTAAACCTGAAAATTACAAGCAGCTAAAGTGAAACCTGGGACAATAGGGAACGAGCAAATAATTGTTTCGCGGAGGTGAAGCCTTCTGCAGCATGTATACCTCCTAAGATTTGAGAACTCCGAGCATTGGACTTTTGATGATCCTTTACAAAAAGATTGGAATCAATTATTCAAAAAGTCCACCTGTTCATTGTTTTCTATTCTCATCGACGGCCGCTCCCACAGTCCTTTCATTTGCCATGTATAAATTGAAAGTGTGTATTTCCTGTAACTTAAAAGACATGTGAGTTGTCCGTCTTTCGGTAGAGAGATTCTTTGTTCCTGTACGGGCTATTGAGCAGCCAAATGACGAATACTCGTTTAAGATGTAATGAAAATATAGAAAAATTCATACAAAGAAAGGGATTTGAATCGAGGGTCTCACGTTCTATCTATGCAAAGGTCTGAATACACACACGTTCAGAATAGTGACAAAATACGAATGAACATTGCCTTGGCCAATAATGTTCATGCCCATTTTGCGCAGCCAGTTCGACAGAAACGGTAGATATTTCTGTCCTTGTCTCATTGTATTGCCCTAACAAGTGCTGTGAGATGCACATACGCGTCTGAGAGCGCAGTACATTCGATACTTCGGCATTTGTGTAGAAACATATACAGTGATTATCGTGTGGTGGCACAAATTGAACCTTGACTCTTTACAGCCCAAAGTTGTTTACTATTAATGTAAAAACATTTTTCCCCAGTATTATTGGTAAAGTTGCATTACGAAACTTATAAGCATTTGTCAAAGTAAGAAAAGAGTAATTTCAATTAAAAATAATATTATGTTACTTTGAAGTAACAATGGGCCACAAAGGCTAAAGCAGAAATTACTTATGGCATTACATAGAGAGGAATCAAAATGAAAGCTATACCCAATAACTAGCTTTTTACTGTCCGTTTCTCTGTGAATTTCCAAACAATGTACTAAATCATAAAATTTCTGTTCTTTATAGGCTATTGAAACATTTATGAAAGATAAACAATGCATTCTAAATCTGGGGGCATGTGGATATTAGAGAAAACATCCTATGAACAGTATAAGGTCTTCAGTATTAACATTTATGCTGTTGACTGGATTATTTTGTACACTGTACAAATTTGTTTAACAAGAGATCGAAGAAAGGCAATTTTCGTCAATGAATTTTTCAAAATTGTGTATTGGTGGCTGTAGAGAATCAGAATCTGCAAATAACAGCCCGTTCCATTGAAGTGTTGGTTGAACCAGTCGTCTCTTGATGTTCTCCACATCATTTATATATGGTTTGCTTCAGAAATATCTTCATCACTTTCTACCAAATCTAGAACAGGAGTGGCAGAGATGCTGCTTTTTTACACATAGCTCATCAGTTGATTCTTCTCCACCTTCTGATATAATTGTGTTGGCACTGGTAGCTTTATTCTCCTATTCTTCATCACCGTCAGATACAAGAACTGAGTCATCTCATTCATATCCATTTATTGGACTAGCAATTATATTATTTTTATTCTTCGTGCCATAAAAATATGAGGATTCATAATATTCGAACCAAAAGGAAATAGATTTTTAAAGCTTCATTTGGCTCATGAAGTGTAGCTATCAAATATATGGTGTATATCAGAAATAAAATTCCAACATTTATGCTTTACATATTAACATAACATAGCATAACATATTAGCATATTAACATATTATAATCATATTTTTATATAAAGAAGATTGCACTGAATAATGTAAGGTTCTTTAAATGCATATTGTTACAATCCAATATTAGGCACCCTAAATATGTTTCAGCATATGTGCATCACTTAGAGTACATATAATTTTTTAAAATAAATTATTCAAATAAAGAAACCTTTTTCTTTATTACTCTGCTATAGTGCACCTAATATGTGTCAATACGGTTCCTTGATATATAATAGCAAAATAAAATATTATTTTCCGCCACTTTAAAAATACTATCCGATATTCGGCTCCTCAGCCCTATACTATTAATAACCACAAGAACGAAGAATTCTAGGAAGATCGAGTTAAAGTTGGAGGGAGCAAGACTTTGGAGCCGGAGCAGGCTAATAACCTAAACCGTGATGAAGCAGAAATAAAGCTTTTAATAATATTTTAAAAAGTGTCGCATTGTTTAATCAGCGCCATCTATAAGACGACAAAGAGTGCAACAGGAAAAACATTCATCAGCCGCATAGAACGGCTATGTATCTCTTGATATTTGATGAAAGTTATATGTGGGAAGAGCTGTACTTACTCAGCACTCCCACTTCCAAAAATTACATATTGATATTGTAAGCTACTTATTGGTGGTGCTTCTAATTTGACTCACCCAAACAGTCACAACTTATAGCCATTCTTGTGGACTTCTATTTTACCTGTGATATAATGATATATTTATAACTATTACATATATACCGCTATAGAACATACTGCACATTTTTCTCCTGAATTTTATAAAGATCCTTCATAATTGATAATTGTTTGGCTACTATTTCACAAAACGTCTACAAAGACAGAAGATAATTGTTAGACTGGATAATGTTACCTATGCAGCCATCTCTGGAAATAAGCTCAAACTCCAAGAGATGCCTCCGCCCTCTGTCCTTTCATCCCGATGGTACAATAACTGTAACCTCACGAAATTCTTCAAATCTATAAACCTACACCATTTCCGTCCTAAAAAATCCCGTAAAGTTATAGTTTAATACTATTTATGAAACAGATAATTCCATTTGAAATTAGGTAAACTCGGAGTCCAAGACATTTGCGTTTCTAACACATCTGTCTATGAAAGTGTATCCTACTCGATCTCTCACTCGAAACATGAAATCAAAACCGCTTTAAGAAATCCGTAGACCTGATATAAATTGCATTGCTATTACGCTATTATTCACCTTTATTTCTCTCTCTTACTCACACTTAAAGGTTATTGTATTACAATTATTCAACTATTCTTCATCATGTTCTCTCTGTCTCGACACATATTATTGTGACATAGTAGGGACATGAGCGTAATTCCTTACTATTTCTCTACCATCAAAGCTTCAATATAAACATTTACCAAGTTGACACATTAATATCTTACCAAAGAGCTCAAAATTAAGAAAAAAGACTGAAGTTCTTACCCTAGTTAATATGAAGGTTAGTCGAGAATAGTGAACTCGGTTGTGGCACTTATTGCTGAAAGAGGCAAGGAATATTTATCAGACATGTAATAAATGATCTTGATAATTTCCTAGCAAAGGTTATATTTATGTGACACTGTCTGTTTTGCCATGCGCTAAGTAGTTACAGTAACCGTTGGAAGCGATTACATGGAAACAAACTATTACACCAGTAAGTTTCTTATTATATACATACGTCATACATCATGACCAGGGGCGTATGGAGGATATGACTAAATTTAAGAGAGAATGTCTGTTGTATCGAGAATTAGTTAGATACAGAAACTGTTTGAAACCATTAAATGGAAGTGAAATGTTAGTAAAAACAGATATTATATAAGAAAACCTCTTATAGTTCACTGAATGTCCGCCAGAGGGGAAATGGCTCACAAACAAGAATTGATCGTTTACGGAGTGCGCCTTTTTGCCGGGAGATGGCGCTGTGAGTTATACGTTTTGCAGTGAAGGTATTGTATTAATATTTCAAGAATCAGTTAAGAAATAGTAAGAATTATTTTAAGCAGTTGCTGATTATTATATGCTTTTCTTAAACCTGAAAATTATTAGCAGCTAAAGTGAAAACTGGGACAGTAGGAAACGAGCAAATAATTGTTTCGCGGAAATGAAACCTTCTGCAGCATGTATTCCTCCTGAGATTTGAGAATTCTGTGCATTGGGATTTTGTCAATTTAATTCAGTATGTTTTGGTTTTGTTGGAACCTGCAATCAATTATAATGAAGAGTACACTTGTTCATTGCTTTTTATTCTCACCAAGGGCTGCTCCCACATTGCTTTCAGTTGCCATGTATAAATTGACAATGTGTATTTCCTGTAACTTGATAGAGACACATGAGTTGTCCGTCTTTCGGGAGAGTAAATAAAGTAAACTGCAAAACATAAAAATGTTGGTTCAGAAAAACCAGTTTAAGTAAGCCATTAACTTAAGTGCTGTAAGCTTGAGCAAAATATGTGTTGCCATGGTCCGTTGATGCAGAGCTATCAAAGTATACGCATATTTAGTTGCTGGTTGTACATTATCCAAGTCATAAATCCCTTAGAAAAGAAGTTGGATTAGTTATTGCACTTTTGGTGTTTTTGTTTGTTATATAATTGCAGTAGACTATCACAACAGATTAAATAAACACTCTAGCATAATTAATGCTTCATAAAGCATAATAATAAAACAAATACAAATAATCTTTTTTCAATTAATTTTGATGCTGGTGTTATTAAATTCCACCAATCACAATTGTCTGAAGCATAAGCTTAAAATGCATTCAAAGCAAATAGATGCTTTTAGTAATTGTAAAGATGAACACAGTCTGTTCTGAGTACAATATTAGACAGGGCCTTTTCTTTTTTCTTCGCTATATTACATTTTTAATGCTTAACAGCAGCAGATTAAAATATTTAACTACTGTACAGCAAAAGAACACTAAACAGTGAAATTAAACTTCAAGTCCTTGTCTTACATTAAGACTTCTCAACCCCATTTATTAATTAAGTTAATTTATTGAAATTAAATATTCCTTCACACTAGATGTGTATAGGCTAAAGCTTGGGACAGATAGAACCAAACTGAAAAATTCAATGCCATGGCCGTGATTTTAATAATAGATTTTGCGGTTTCCGTCCAGCTGCTCTTACCCATTGAGTTTCAACGGCCAATGTGCCGGCATGACATTAAATTTTCCAATTGACTTATATATATATATATATATATATATATATATACATTTTTTTCCGGCAAACCACAAGGTCCTCTCGTATTCGAGGTACACTGTTTGTGTGATCTTAATGTTGTAAATACAAAACCGCAGCCTAGACACGGCTAAAGTACTTACAATATAAAAGTCGCCATTATGGTAGTTGTCTCATGTGTGTATGAGAACTCCTAAGTGGTTTACCGGGAAAACACGAGTCAGTTGGAGAATTTAATGTCATATCGGCACGTAGCCCATAGTAGCACAAAGGTAGTACGGCTGGACGAAACCAGAAGATCCGTGGTTCAAATCCCTTCTATGGCATTGAATTTTTCAGTCTCACTCTACGTTTCCACAATTATAAGTAGTGTTAGACGTAAATTCTGTAAACAATAATAATCATCGCAACAGTGCAACAGTGCAACGAAATAAAATATTACAGGCAGAGCCATATCTAGGCACTAAGACGGTAGCGGTAATACGATTGATTCTCCTGTTGTTCTCTAACACAATTTCTCGCATGGAGGAGTGTTATATTGGCAGCTGTATCCAGTTATGATGTTCAAGTCGTCTAGAATCTCCTTTTCCTCTGTCATAAATGCGACAAATGACATTCTATTTTAAAATCCCGCCCTTGAATTTGCGTGAACGTTTCTGAATATTTTGAAGCACCTAATTTTTTGGGAGAGGGTCCTGCAAGCTAATTTGCTTAATTTTGTGTTCGGAGTTTCAATTCCTATTCATTCCAACTGCAATGCCCATCAATTGTGTGGTTCCTCTTTTATTGACTAGAACGACATATAATTTAAATGGCAACATACAGCTACCCACATTTCAAACATTTATCACTTACTCTGTTGTACACATTTTGTATCCGCATCCAAGTATATACTTGTTATGGTTCACTGATTGTCCGCCAGAGCGGAAAGTTTTCACAACTAAGAAGTCATCCTTTAGAGAGTGCGCCTTTTGGCCGGTAGATGGCCCTGCCAGTTCTATGTTTTGCTGTGAAGGTATTGTATTAATATTTAAAGAATCTGTTAAGAAATAGTAATTGGGATTTTCAGCAGTTACTTAATGTTATATGCATTTCTTAAACCTGAAAATTACAAGCAGCTAAAGTGAAACCTGGGACAATAGGGAACGAGCAAATAATTGTTTCGCGGAGGTGAAGCCTTCTGCAGCATGTATACCTCCTAAGATTTGAGAACTCCGAGCATTGGACTTTTGATGATCCTTTACAAAAAGATTGGAATCAATTATTCAAAAAGTCCACCTGTTCATTGTTTTCTATTCTCATCGACGGCCGCTCCCACAGTCCTTTCATTTGCCATGTATAAATTGAAAATGTGTATTTCCTGTAACTTAAAAGACATGTGAGTTGTCCGTCTTTCGGTAGAGAGATTCTTTGTTCCTGTACGGGCTATTGAGCAGCCAAATGACGAATACTCGTTTAAGATGTAATGAAAATATAGAAAAATTCATACAAAGAAAGGGATTTGAATCGAGGGTCTCACGTTCTATCTATGCAAAGGTCTGAATACACACACGTTCAGAATAGTGACAAAATACGAATGAACATTGCCTTGGCCAATAATGTTCATGCCCATTTTGCGCAGCCAGTTCGACAGAAACGGTAGATATTTCTGTCTTTGTCTCATTGTATAGCCCTAACAAGTGCTGTGAGATGCACATATGTGTCTGAGAGCGAAGTACATTCGATACTTCGGCATTTGTGTAGAAACATATACAGTGATTATCGTGTGGTGGCACAAATTGAACCTTGACTCTTTACAGCCCAAAGTTGTTTACTATTAATGTAAAAACATTTTTCCCCAGTATTATTGGTAAAGTTGCATTACGAAACTTATAAGCATTTGTCAAAGTAAGAAAAGAGTAATTTCAATTAAAAATAATATTATGTTACTTTGAAGTAACAATGGGCCACAAAGGCTATAGCAGAAATTACTTATGGCATTACATAGAGAGGAATCAAAATGAAAGCTATACCCAATAACTAGCTTTTTACTGTCCGTTTCTCTGTGAATTTCCAAACAATGTACTAAATCATAAAATTTCTGTTCTTTATAGGCTATTGAAACATTTATGAAAGATAAACAATGCATTCTAAATCTGGGGGCATGTGGATATTAGAGAAAACATCCTATGAACAGTATAAGGTCTTCAGTATTAACATTTATGCTGTTGACTGGATTATTTTGTACACTGTACAAATTTGTTTAACAAGAGATCGAAGAAAGGCAATTTTCGTCAATGAATTTTTCAAAATTGTGTATTGGTGGCTGTAGAGAATCAGAATCTGCAAATAACAGCCCGTTCCATTGAAGTGTTGGTTGAACCAGTCGTCTCTTGATGTTCTCCACATCATTTATATATGGTTTGCTTCAGAAATATCTTCATCACTTTCTACCAAATCTAGAACAGGAGTGGCAGAGATGCTGCTTTTTTACACATAGCTCATCAGTTGATTCTTCTCCACCTTCTGATATAATTGTGTTGGAACTGGTAGCTTTATTCTCCTATTCTTCATCACCGTCAGATACAAGAACTGAGTCATCTCATTCATATCCATTTATTGGACCAGCAATTATATTATTTTTATTCTTCGTGCCATAAAAATATGAGGATTCATAATATTCGAACCAAAAGGAAATAGATTTTTAAAGCTTCATTTGGCTCATGAAGTGTAGCTATCAAATATATGGTGTATATCAGAAATAAAATTCCAACATTTATGCTTTACATATTAACATAACATAGCATAACATATTAGCATATTAACATATTATAATCATATTTTTATATAAAGAAGATTGCACTGAATAATGTAAGGTTCTTTAAATGCATATTGTTACAATCCAATATTAGGCACCCTAAATATGTTTCAGCATATGTGCATCACTTAGAGTACATATAATTTTTTAAAATAAATTATTCAAATAAAGAAACCTTTTTCTTTATTACTCTGCTATAGTGCACCTAATATGTGTCAATACGGTTCCTTGATATATAATAGCAAAATAAAATATTATTTTCCGCCACTTTAAAAATACTATCCGATATTCGGCTCCTCAGCCCTATACTATTAATAACCACAAGAACGAAGAATTCTAGGAAGATCGAGTAAAAGTTGGAGGGAGCAAGACTTTGGAGCCGGAGCAGGCTAATAACCTAAACCGTGATGAAGCAGAAATAAAGCTTTTAATAATATTTTAAAAAGTGTCGCATTGTTTAATCAGCGCCATCTATAAGACGACAAAGAGTGCAACAGGAAAAACATTCATCAGCCGCATAGAACGGCTATGTATCTCTTGATATTTGATGAAAGTTATATGTGGGAAGAGCTGTACTTACTCAGCACTCCCACTTCCAAAAATTACATATTGATATTGTAAGCTACTTATTGGTGGTGCTTCTAATTTGACTCACCCAAACAGTCACAACTTATAGCCATTCTTGTGGACTTCTATTTTACCTGTGATATAATGATATATTTATAACTATTACATATATACCGCTATAGAACATACTGCACATTTTTCTCCTGAATTTTATAAGGATCCTTCATAATTGATAACTGTTTGGCTACTATTTCATAACACGTCTACAAAGACAGAAGATAATTGTTAGACTGGATAATGTTACCTATTCTGCCATCTCTGGAAATAAGCTCAAACTCCAAGAGATGCCTCCGCCCTCTGTCCTTTCATTCCGATGGTACAATAACTGTAACCTCACGAAATTCTTCAAATCTATAAACCTACACCATTTCCGTCCTAAAAAATCCCGTAAAGTTATAGTTTAATACTATTTATGAAACAGATAATTCCATTTGAAATTAGGTAAACTCGGAGTCCAAGACATTTGCGTTTCTAACACATCTGTCTATGAAAGTGTATCCTACTCGATCTCTCACTCGAAACATGAAATCAAAACCGCTTTAAGAAATCCGTAGACCTGATATAAATTGCATTGCTATTACGCTATTATTCACCTTTATTTCTCTCTCTTACTCACACTTAAAGGTTATTGTATTACAATTATTCAACTATTCTTCATCATGTTCTCTCTGTCTCGACACATATTATTGTGACATAGTAGGGACATGAGCGTAATTCCTTACTATTTCTCTACCATCAAAGCTTCAATATAAACATTTACCAAGTTGACACATTAATATCTTACCAAAGAGCTCAAAATTAAGAAAAAAGACTGAAGTTCTTACCCTAGTTAATATGAAGGTTAGTCGAGAATAGTGAACTCGGTTGTGGCACTTATTGCTGAAAGAGGCAAGGAATATTTATCAGACATGTAATAAATGATCTTGATAATTTCCTAGCAAAGGTTATATTTATGTGACACTGTCTGTTTTGCCATGCGCTAAGTAGTTACAGTAACCGTTGGAAGCGATTACATGGAAACAAACTATTACACCAGTAAGTTTCTTATTATATACATACGTCATACATCATGACCAGGGGCGTATGGAGGATATGACTAAATTTAAGAGAGAATGTCTGTTGTATCGAGAATTAGTTAGATACAGAAACTGTTTGAAACCATTAAATGGAAGTGAAATGTTAGTAAAAACAGATATTATATAAGAAAACCTCTTATAGTTCACTGAATGTCCGCCAGAGGGGAAATGGCTCACAAACAAGAATTGATCGTTTACGGAGTGCGCCTTTTTGCCGGGAGATGGCGCTGTGAGTTATACGTTTTGCAGTGAAGGTATTGTATTAATATTTCAAGAATCAGTTAAGAAATAGTAAGAATTATTTTAAGCAGTTGCTGATTATTATATGCTTTTCTTAAACCTGAAAATTATTAGCAGCTAAAGTGAAAACTGGGACAGTAGGAAACGAGCAAATAATTGTTTCGCGGAAATGAAACCTTCTGCAGCATGTATTCCTCCTGAGATTTGAGAATTCTGTGCATTGGGCTTTTGTCAATTTAATTCAGTATGTTTTGGTTTTGTTGGAACTTGCAATCAATTATAATGAAGAGTACACTTGTTCATTGCTTTCTATTCTCACCAAGGGCTGCTCCCACATTGCTTTCAGTTGCCATGTATAAATTGACAATGTGTATTTCCTGTAACTTGATAGAGACACATGAGTTGTCCGTCTTTCGGGAGAGTAAATAAAGTAAACTGCAAAACATAAAAATGTTGGTTCAGAAAAACCAGTTTAAGTAAGCCATTAACTTAAGTGCTGTAAGCTTGAGCAAAATATGTGTTGCCATGGTCCGTTGATGCAGAGCTATCAAAGTATACGCATATTTAGTTGCTGGTTGTACATTATCCAAGTCATAAATCCCTTAGAAAAGAAGTTGGATTAGTTATTGCACTTTTGGTGTTTTTGTTTGTTATATAATTGCAGTAGACTATCACAACAGATTAAATAAACACTCTAGCATAATTAATGCTTCATAAAGCATAATAATAAAACAAATACAAATAATCTTTTTTCAATTAATTTTGATGCTGGTGTTATTAAATTCCACCAATCACAATTGTCTGAAGCATAAGCTTAAAATGCATTCAAAGCAAATAGATGCTTTTAGTAATTGTAAAGATGAACACAGTCTGTTCTGAGTACAATATTAGACAGGGCCTTTTCTTTTTTCTTCGCTATATTACATTTTTAATGCTTAACAGCAGCAGATTAAAATATTTAACTACTGTACAGCAAAAGAACACTAAACAGTGAAATTAAACTTCAAGTCCTTGTCTTACATTAAGACTTCTCAACCCCATTTATTAATTAAGTTAATTTATTGAAATTAAATATTCCTTCACACTAGATGTGTATAGGCTAAAGCTTGGGACAGATAGAACCAAACTGAAAAATTCAATGCCATGGCCGTGATTTTAATAATAGATTTTGCGGTTTCCGTCCAGCTGCTCTTACCCATTGAGTTTCAACGGCCAATGTGCCGGCATGACATTAAATTTTCCAATTGACTTATATATATATATATATACATTTTTTTCCGGCAAACCACAAGGTCCTCTCGTATTCGAGGTACACTGTTTGTGTGATCTTAATGTTGTAAATACAAAACCGCAGCCTAGACACGGCTAAAGTACTTACAATATAAAAGTCGCCATTATGGTAGTTGTCTCATGTGTGTATGAGAACTCCTAAGTGGTTTACCGGGAAAACACGAGTCAGTTGGAGAATTTAATGTCATATCGGCACGTAGCCCATAGTAGCACAAAGGTAGTACGGCTGGACGAAACCAGAAGATCCGTGGTTCAAATCCCTTCTATGGCATTGAATTTTTCAGTCTCACTCTACGTTTCCACAATTATAAGTAGTGTTAGACGTAAATTCTGTAAACAATAATAATCATCGCAACAGTGCAACAGTGCAACGAAATAAAATATTACAGGCGGAGCCATATCTAGGCACTAAGACGGTAGCGGTAATACGATTGATTCTCCTGTTGTTCTCTAACACCATTTCTCGCATGGAGGAGTGTTATATTGGCAGCTGTATCCAGTTATGATGTTCAAGTCGTCTAGAATCTCCTTTTCCTCTGTCATAAATGCGACAAATGACATTCTATTTTAAAATCCCGCCCTTGAATTTGCGTGAACGTTTCTGAATATTTTGAAGCACCTAATTTTTTGGGAGAGGGTCCTGCAAGCTAATTTGCTTAATTTTGTGTTCGGAGTTTCAATTCCTATTCATTCCAACTGCAATGCCCATCAATTGTGTGGTTCCTCTTTTATTGACTAGAACGACATATAATTTAAATGGCAACATACAGCTACCCACATTTCAAACATTTATCACTTACTCTGTTGTACACATTTTGTATCCGCATCCAAGTATATACTTGTTATGGTTCACTGATTGTCCGCCAGAGCGGAAAGTTTTCACAACTAAGAAGTCATCCTTTAGAGAGTGCGCCTTTTGGCCGGTAGATGGCCCTGCCAGTTCTATGTTTTGCTGTGAAGGTATTGTATTAATATTTAAAGAATCTGTTAAGAAATAGTAATTGGGATTTTCAGCAGTTACTTAATGTTATATGCATTTCTTACACCTGAAAATTACAAGCAGCTAAAGTGAAACCTGGGACAATAGGGAACGAGCAAATAATTGTTTCGCGGAGGTGAAGCCTTCTGCAGCATGTATACCTCCTAAGATTTGAGAACTCCGAGCATTGGACTTTTGATGATCCTTTACAAAAAGATTGGAATCAATTATTCAAAAAGTCCACCTGTTAATTGTTTTCTATTCTCATCGACGGCCGCTCCCACAGTCCTTTCATTTGCCATGTATAAATTGAAAATGTGTATTTCCTGTAACTTAAAAGACATGTGAGTTGTCCGTCTTTCGGTAGAGAGATTCTTTGTTCCTGTACGGGCTATTGAGCAGCCAAATGACGAATACTCGTTTAAGATGTAATGAAAATATAGAAAAATTCATACAAAGAAAGGGATTTGAATCGAGGGTCTCACGTTCTATCTATGCAAAGGTCTGAATACACACACGTTCAGAATAGTGACAAAATACGAATGAACATTGCCTTGGCCAATAATGTTCATGCCCATTTTGCGCAGCCAGTTCGACAGAAACGGTAGATATTTCTGTCTTTGTCTCATTGTATAGCCCTAAAAAGTGCTGTGAGATGCACATACGTGTCTGAGAGCGAAGTACATTCGATACTTCGGCATTTGTGTAGAAACATATACAGTGATTATCGTGTGGTGGCACAAATTGAACCTTGACTCTTTACAGCCCAAAGTTGTTTACTATTAATGTAAAAACATTTTTCCCCAGTATTATTGGTAAAGTTGCATTACGAAACTTATAAGCATTTGTCAAAGTAAGAAAAGAGTAATTTCAATTAAAAATAATATTATGTTACTTTGAAGTAACAATGGGCCACAAAGGCTATAGCAGAAAGTACTTATGGCATTACATAGAGAGGAATCAAAATGAAAGCTATACCCAATAACTAGCTTTTTACTGTCCGTTTCTCTGTGAATTTCCAAACAATGTACTAAATCATAAAATTTCTGTTCTTTATAGGCTATTGAAACATTTATGAAAGATAAACAATGCATTCTAAATCTGGGGGCATGTGGATATTACAGAAAACATCCTATGAACAGTATAAGGTCTTCAGTATTAACATTTATGCTGTTGACTGGATTATTTTGTACACTGTACAAATTTGTTTAACAAGAGATCGAAGAAAGGCAATTTTCGTCAATGAATTTTTCAAAATTGTGTATTGGTGGCTGTAGAGAATCAGAATCTGCAAATAACAGCCCGTTCCATTGAAGTGTTGGTTGAACCAGTCGTCTCTTGATGTTCTCCACATCATTTATATATGGTTTGCTTCAGAAATATCTTCATCACTTTCTACCAAATCTAGAAAAGGAGTGGCAGAGATGCTGCTTTTTTACACATAGCTCATCAGTTGATTCTTCTCCACCTTCTGATATAATTGTGTTGGCACTGGTAGCTTTATTCTCCTATTCTTCATCACCGTCAGATACAAGAACTGAGTCATCTCATTCATATCCATTTATTGGACCAGCAATTATATTATTTTTATTCTTCGTGCCATAAAAATATGAGGATTCATAATATTCGAACCAAAAGGAAATAGATTTTTAAAGCTTCATTTGGCTCGTGAAGTGTAGCTATCAAATATATGGTGTATATCAGAAATAAAATTCCAACATTTATGCTTTACATATTAACATAACATAGCATAACATATTAGCATATTAACATATTATAATCATATTTTTATATAAAGAAGATTGCACTGAATAATGTAAGGTTCTTTAAATGCATATTGTTACAATCCAATATTAGGCACCCTAAATATGTTTCAGCATATGTGCATCACTTAGAGTACATATAATTTTTTAAAATAAATTATTCAAATAAAGAAACCTTTTTCTTTATTACTCTGCTATAGTGCACCTAATATGTGTCAATACGGTTCCTTGATATATAATAGCAAAATAAAATATTATTTTCCGCCACTTTAAAAGTACTATCCGATATTCGGCTCCTCAGCCCTATACTATTAATAACCACAAGAACGAAGAATTCTAGGAAGATCGAGTAAAAGTTGGAGGGAGCAAGACTTTGGAGCCGGAGCAGGCTAATAACCTAAACCGTGATGAAGCAGAAATAAAGCTTTTAATAATATTTTAAAAAGTGTCGCATTGTTTAATCAGCGCCATCTATAAGACGACAAAGAGTGCAACAGGAAAAACATTCATCAGCCGCATAGAACGGCTATGTATCTCTTGATATTTGATGAAAGTTATATGTGGGAAGAGCTGTACTTACTCAGCACTCCCACTTCCAAAAATTACATATTGATATTGTAAACTACTTATTGGTGGTGCTTCTAATTTGACTCACCCAAACAGTCACAACTTATAGCCATTCTTGTGGACTTCTATTTTACCTGTGATATAATGATATATTTATAACTATTACATATATACCGCTATAGAACATACTGCACATTTTTCTCCTGAATTTTATAAGGATCCTTCATAATTGATAACTGTTTGGCTACTATTTCATAACACGTCTACAAAGACAGAAGATAATTGTTAGACTGGATAATGTTACCTATTCTGCCATCTCTGGAAATAAGCTCAAACTCCAAGAGATGCCTCCGCCCTCTGTCCTTTCATTCCGATGGTACAATAACTGTAACCTCACGAAATTCTTCAAATCTATAAACCTACACCATTTCCGTCCTAAAAAATCCCGTAAAGTTATAGTTCAATACTATTTATGAAACAGTTAATTCCATCTGAAATTAGGTAAACTTGGAGTCCAAGACATTTGCGTTTCTAACACATCTGTCTATGAAAGTGTATCCTACTCGATCTCTCACTCGAAACATGAAATGAAAACCGCTTTAAGAAATCCGTAGACCTGATATAAATTGCATTGCTATTACGCTATTATTCACCTTTATTTCTCTCTCTAACTCACACGTAAATGTTATTGTATTACAATTATTCAACTATTCTTCATCATGTTCTCTCTGTCTCGACACATATTATTGTGACATAGTAGGGACATGAGCGTAATTCCTTACTATTTCTCTACCATCAAAGCTTCAATATAAACATTTACCAAGTTGACACATTAATATCTTACCAAAGAGCTCAAAATTAAGAAAAAAGACTGAAGTTCTTACCCTAGTTAATATGAAGGTTAGTCTAGAATAGTGAACTCGGTTGTGGCACTTATTGCTGAAAGAGGCAAGGAATATTTATCAGACATGTAATAAATGATCTTGATAATTTCCTAGCAAAGGTTATATTTATGTGACACTGTCTGTTTTGCCATGCGCTAAGTAGTTACAGAAACCGTTGGAAGCGATTACATGGAAACAAACTATTACACCAGTAAGTTTCTTATTATATACATACGTCATACATCATGACCAGGGGCGTATGGAGGATATGACTAAATTTAAGAGAGAATGTCTGTTGTATCGAGAATTAGTTAGATACAGAAACTGTTTGAAACCATTAAATGGAAGTGAAATATTAGTAAAAACAGATATTATATAAGAAAACTTCTTATAGTTCACTGAATGTCCGGCAGAGGGGAAATGGCTCACAAACAAGAATTGATCGTTTACGGAGTGCGCCTTTTTGCCGGGAGATGGCACTGTCAGTTATATGTTTTGCAGTGAAGGTATTGTATTAATATTTCAAGAATCAGTTAAGAAATAGTAAGAATTATTTTAAGCAGTTGCTGATTATTATATGCTTTTCTTAAACCTGAAAATTATTAGCAGCTAAAGTGAAAACTGGGACAGTAGGAAACGAGCAAATAATTGTTTCGCGGAAATGAAACATTCTGCAGCATGTATTCCTCCTGAGATTTGAGAATTCTGTGCATTGGTCTTTTGTCAATTTAATTCAGTATGTTTTGGTTTTGTTGGAACTTGCAATCAATTATAATGAAGAGTACACTTGTTCATTGCTTTCTATTCTCACCAAGGGCTGCTCCCACATTGCTTTCAGTTGCCATGTATAAATTGACAATGTGTATTTCCTGTAACTTGATAGAGACACATGAGTTGTCCGTCTTTCGGGAGAGAGATTCTTTGTTCTTGTACGGGCTATTGAGCAGCCAA
The DNA here is from genome assembly GCA_030765055.1 of Mantis religiosa. Taxonomy (NCBI): domain Eukaryota; kingdom Metazoa; phylum Arthropoda; class Insecta; order Mantodea; family Mantidae; genus Mantis; species Mantis religiosa. Next base: position 1,274,662 of record JAUKNK010000077.1, on the reverse strand, counting down.
GTAACGCTTCATTTGGCTCATGAAGTGTAGCTATCAAATATATGGTGTACATCAGAAATAAAATTCCAACATTTACGCTTTACATATAAAAGATCGTGTAACTGTATTGAATTTTAGTATGAAATTTTGGACAAATAGCTTTCCTTCTACTCCAGTTTGCACCCATAACCTTACTTATTATGGTGACTATTGTGGTCTACTGTAACTTTCAGGTAACACAACTATTTTGTTTGAAATTAATAAATGGTGTGTATTTCTACAAATTTGTTGTTGACTGAAGATGTGGGCAAGTGTCCATGAAATTAATCTCACAAAGACATAATTGAAGTATTGTCATCGGCTTCTTATCTTAAGTGGAGAATATTTACTAAACACTTTTATTTGTGTAGTACGTAAATTACTATTTACACCTGGAAATATCTGAACACTTGAGTACAATAACACATCAACTCAATTATGACTATTTATGCATACACTGACACTAGCATTACACTTAATTGCGCCTACCTTGGTAGCGTGGTGGTAGCATGTCTGCCTCACGTGAAGAGGTCCCAAGTTGGAAATACGGTTAGGCTAAGTTACCTGGATAAGGCTTTTTCCGGAGCTTTCCGTTATCCTGAAAGACGAATGTCGGCTAACTATAAGCTCCATGGACCCCAGATGCATTGAGCATCATTTCACCCATTTCATTCATCGTCCGATATGACTAAATGTTGGAGGACGTAAATTAAAACAAAAAAAAACTTAATTTTAATGCTTTGGCCAGTTATAGTCTATCATTGATGTGTCTTCCAATCTTGGAGACATGAAACAAAAATAGAAACATAATAGTTTAGTATAATTGTGTACGAATATCTGATAAATTTATATCTCACCTGAACTATATTCTAAGCAATCATTTACTGAGTAAAACTGATTTTTTCTAAAGAAATTATGTAACTCTGCGTTAAACTGATTGATACAAGGTATGTTTTTTAATTGATTTGGGAAGTGGTTGTATAGCTTTAAACCCATGTATTTGACAGAAGTCTGAAATAGTTTTGTTTTATGAATATAGGTGTGTAATTTATCTTTTTTATGTGTGTTATAGATGTGTACTTCAGCATTTCTGACATAGTTCACAATATTAGTCTGCATGTAAATTAATAACTGTTTCATATATAAACTTGGTGGGGTCAGGATATTCAAGTCTCTGAAATGATTCCTGCTGCCTTCCAATTTTGGAATACCAACCATAATTCATAATGCTTGCTTTTGTAGCTTAAATATCATCCTACTATTTGAAGCTATGACAGTCCTTTTAGTGATTTGCATTCTACAATTTACAATTAATACAGCTGTTGGTCTTATGAAAACATAATATAATAAATTAACACATCTATTGAATAATAAATAAAGTAAACTGCAAAACATAAAAATGTTGGTTCAGAAAAACCAGTTTAAGTAAGCCATTAGCTTAAGTGCTGTAAGCTTGAGCAAAATATATCATGCCATGGTCAGTTGATGCAGAGTTATCAAAGTATACCCATATTTAGTTGCTGGTTGTACATTATCCAAGTCATAAATTCTTTAGAAATTAGTTTGGATTAGTTATTGCTCTTTTGATGTTTTTATTTGGTATATAATGGCAGTAGGCTATCACAACAGATAAAATAAACACTGTAGCATAATTGATGCTTCATAAAGCATAATAAGAAACAACTACAAATAATCTTTTTTCAATGACTTTTGATGCTGGTGTTATTAAATTCCACCAATCACAATTGTCTGAAGCATAAGCTTAAAATGTATTCAAACCAAATAAGTGCTTTTAGTAATTGTAAAGATGAACACATTCTGTTCTGAGTACAATATTAGACAGGGCCTTTTCTTTTTTCTTTGCTATATTACATTTTTAATGTTTAACAGCAGCAGATTAAAATATTTAACAACTGTACAGCAAAAGAAGACTAAACAGTGAAATTAAACTTCAAGTACTTTTCTTACACTAAGACTTCTCAACCCCTCTTATTAATTAAGTTAATTTATTGAAATTAACTATTCCTTCACACTAGATGTGTATAGGCTAAATTTTGGACAGATAGAACCAAACTGAAAAATTCAATGCCATGGCAGTGATTTTAATAATAGATTTTCCGGTTTCCGTCCAGCTGCTCTTACTCATTGAGCTACAATGGCCAATGTGCCGGCATGACATTAATTCTCCAATTGACACGTACATATACATTTTTTTCGGCATACCACAAGGGCCTCACGTATTCGAGGTACACTGTTTGTGTCATCTTACTGTTTTAAGTACAGAACCTCAGCCTAAACACGGCTAATGGTAGTTGTCTCATGTGTGTATGAATACTCCTAAGTGGTTTACCGGGAAAATACGAGTTAGTTGGAGAATATAATGTCATATCGGCACGTTGGCCATAGTAGCACAATGGTAGTACAGTTGGACGGAAACCACAAGATCCGTGGTTGAAATCCCGGCTATGGCATTGCATTTTTCAGTCTGACTCTACGTTTCCACAATTTAGCCTAAACACGGCCAGTGTGAAAGAATAATCAATTTCCATTAATTAACTTAATAGTGGTTTACTATATAAAGCACGGATCTTAAAGTACTTACAATATGTAGGTCGCCATTACGGTAGTTGTCTCATGTGAATGAGAACTCCTAAGTGGATTACCGGGAGAATACGAGTCAGGTGGAGAATTTAATGCCATAGTAGCACAATGGTAGTGCGGCTGGACGGAAACCAGAAGATCCATGGTTCAAATCCCGACTATGCCATTGAATTTTTTAGTCTGACTCTACGTTTCCACAATATAGCCTAAACACGGCCAGTGTGAAAGAATAATTAATTTGCATTAATTAACCTAATAGTGGTTTACTATATGAAGCCCGGGTAGTTGTCTCATGTGTGTATGAGAACTCCTAAGTGGTTTACCAGGAAAGCACGAGTCAGTTGGAGAATTTAATATCATATCTCCGCGTTGGCACGTCGGTAGTGCGGCTATAAGGATACCAGAAGATCCGTGGTTGAAATCCCGTCTATGGCATTGAATTTTTCAGTCTGACTCTACGTTTCCACAATTATAAGTAGTGTTAGTCATAAATTCTGTAAACAATAATAAAACATCGCAACAGTTCAACGAAATAAAATGTTACAGGCAGAGCCATTTCTAGGCACTAAGACGGTAGCGGTAATAAGATTGATTTTTCTGTTGTTCTGTAACACAATTTCTCACATGGAGGAGAATTATATTGGCAGTTATATCCAGTTATGACGATACGCTCGTTTAGAATCTCCTTTTCCTGTGTCATAAATGCTACAAATGACATTCGATTTTTAAAATCCCGCCCTTGAATTTGCGTGAACATTTCTGAGTATTTCGAAGCACCTAATATTTTGGGAGAGGTTCCTGCATACTAATTTATTTAATTTTGTATTCTGAATTTCAATTCCCATTCATTTCAACTGCAATGCCCATCAATGGTGTGGGTCTTCTTTGATTGATTAGAATGGCATATAATTTAAATGGCATCATTCAGCTACCCACATTTCAAACATTTATCACTTACTCTGTTGTACACATTTTGTATCCGCATCCAAATATACTCTGATTAAATTTTTTCTACACCGTTATTGGAACTTGGAGCAGATAGAAATATATGTTGTTATTTAGGAGTTGGTTGCGAAAATAGTATGGGTACATTGACTTTATTAAAATTAATTAGTTATAGAAACTGTCGGAAGCAAAAAATTACATCAATAAGTGTCTTTTAAGTACAAACGTTATGTTTCATGATTCGGTGCGCATGGTGGATGTGGCTACGCTTATGAGAGACTCTCTGTTGTGCCAGAAGTGAGGTACTTACAGAAACTGTTGGAGGACGTTAGATGGAAACAAAATATTATATCAGAAAGTGTCTCATTATGTAGCTACGTTATATTTTACGATCGGGTGCGTATGGTGGATGTGGCTACGCCTATGAGAGACTCTCTGCTGTGCCAGAAATGAGGTAATTACAGAAACTGTTGGAGGACATTAGATTTATACAAAATATTACATCATAAGTGCCTCATTATGTAGCTACGTTATATTTCTCAATCCGGTGCGTATGGTGGATGTGGCTACGCTTATGAGAGACTCTCTGTTTGCCAGAAATGAGGTACTTACAGAAACTGTTGGAGGACATTAGATGGATAAAACGTATTACATCAGTAAGTGCCTCATTATGTACCTTCGTTATATTTCTCGATCCGGTGCGTATGGTGGTTGTGCCTACGGTTATGACAGACTCTCTGTTTGCCAGAAATGAGGTACTTACACCAACTGTTGGAGGATATAAGAGGGATACAAAATATTACATCAGTAAGTGCCTCATTATGTACCTTCGTTACATTTCTCGATCCGGTGCGTATAGTGGTTGTAACTAAGCTTATGAGAAACTCTCTGTTTGCCAGAAATGAGGTACTTACACAAACTGTTGGAGGATATAAGAGGGATACAAAATATTACATCAGTAAGTGCCTCATTATGTAGCTACGTTATATTTCTCAATCCGGTGCGTATGGTGGATGTGGCTACGCTTATGAGAGACTCTCTGGTTGCCAGAAATGAGGTACTTACAGAAACTGTTGGAGGACATTAGATGGATACAACATATTACATCAGTAAGTGCCTCATTATGTACCTTCGTTATATTTCTCGATCCGGTGCGTAAGGTGGATGTGCCTAAGGTTATGAGAGACTCTCTGTTTGCCAGAAATGAGGTACTTACAGATAATTTTAGAAGGCATTAGATAGAAACAAAATATTACATCTGTAAGTGTCTCATTATGTAGCTAAGTTATATTTCTCGATCCGGTGTGTATGGCGGATGTGGCTAAGCTTATCAGAGGCTCTCTGTTTGCCAGAAATGAGGTACTTACAGAAACTTTTGGAGGACATTGGATGGATACAAAATGTTACATCAGTAAGTGTCTTATGCACCTACGTTATATTTCATAATCCGGTGTGTATGGTGGATGTGGCTAAGCTTATGAGAGACCCTCTGTTTGTCAGAAAGGAGGTACTTACAGAAACTGTTGGAGGACTTTGGATGTATACAAAATAATACATCAGTAAGTGCCTCATTATGTAGCCACGCTATATTTCTCAATCCGGTGAGTATGGCGTATGTGGCTAAGCTTATGAGAGACCCTCAGTTTGTCAGAGATGTGGTACTTACAGAAACTGTTGGAGGACATTAGATGGATACAAAATATTACATCAGTAACTGCCTCATTATGTAGCTACGCTATATTTCTCAATTCGGTGAGTATGGCGGATTTGGCTACGCTTATGAGAGGCTCTCTGTTTGTCAGAGATGTGGTACTTAAAGAAACTGTTGGAGGACATTGGATGGATAGAAAATATTACATCAGTAAATGTCTTATGTACCTACGTTATATTTCACGATCCGGTGCGTATGGAGGAAGTGGCTAATCTTAAGAGAGAGCCTCTGTTTGCCAGAAATGCGGTACTTACAGAAACTGTTGGAGGATATAAGAGGGATACAAAATATTACATCAGTAAGAGCCTCATTATGTACCTAAGTTATATTTCTCAATCCGGTGCGTATGGTGGATTTGGCTACGCTTATGAGAGACTCCCTGTTTGCCAGAAACGAGGTACTTACATAATCTGTTGGAGGACATTAGATGGATACAAAATATTACATCATTAATTGCTCATTATGTACCTTCGTTATATTTCTCAATCCGGTGCGTATGGTGGATGTGGCTACGCTTATGAGAGGCTCTCTGTTTGCCAAAAATGAGGTACTTACCGAAACTTGTTGGAGGACATTAGATGGATACAAAATATTACATCAGTAAGTTCCTCATTATGTAGCTACGTTATATTTCTCGATCCGGTGCGTATGGTGGATGTGGCTACGCTTATGAGAGACTCTCCGTTTGCCGGAAACGAGGTACTTACAGAAACTGTTGGAGGACATTAAATGGAAACAAAATATTACATCAGTGTCTCATTATGTAGCCACGTTATATTTCACGATCCGGTGCTTATGGTGGTTGTAGCTAAGCTTATGAGAGACTCTCTGTTTGCCAGAAATGAGGTACTTACAGAAACTCTTGGAGGACATTAGATGGAAACAAAATATTACATCAGTAAGTTCCTCATTATTTAGCTAGGTTATATTTCTCGAGCCTGTGCGTATGGTGGATGTGGCTTCGCTTATGAGAGACTCTCTGTTTGCCAGAAATGAGGTACTTACAGAAACTCTTGGAGGACATTAGATGGATACAAAATATTACATCAGTAGGTGTCTCATCATGTAGTTACGTAATATTTCTCGACCTGGTGCGTATGGTGGTTGTAGCTGATCTTATGAGAGACTCTCTGTTTGCCAGAAATGAGGTTCCTACAGAAACTGTTAGAGGACATTAGGTGGATACAAAATATTACATCAGTAAGTGTCTCATTGTGTACCTACGTAATATTTCTCGATCCGGTGTGTATGGTGGTTGTAGCTAAGGTTAGGAGAGACTCTCTGTGTGCCAGAAATGAGGTACTTACAGAAACTGTTGGAGGAAATTAGATGGATACAAAATGTTACAACAGTAAGTGTCTCATTATCTAGCTACGCTATATATCTCGATCCGGTGCGTATGGTGGTTGTAGCTAGGCTTATGAGAGACTCTCTGTTTGCCAGAAATGAGGTACTTACAGAAACTGTTGGAGCAAATTAGATGGAAACAAAATATTACATCAGTAAGTGTCTCATTATCTAGCTACGTTATATTTCTCGATCCGGTGCGTATGGTGGTTATAGCTAAGCTTATGAGAGACTCTCTGTTTGCCAGAGATGAGGTACTTACAGAAACTGTTGGAGGACATTATATGGAAACAGAATATTACATCAGTAAATGTCTTATGCACCTTCGTTATATTTCACGAACCAATGCGTACGGAGGATGTGGCTAAACTTATGAGAGACCTTTTGTTTGTCAGAAATGAGGTACTTTCAGAATCTCTTGTAGAACATTGGATGGATACAAAATATTACATCAGTAAGTATCTCATTATGTAGCTACGTTATATTTCTGCATCCGGTGCATATGGTGGATGGTGCTACGCTTATGAGAGACTCTCTGTTTGCCAGAAATGAGTTACTTACACAAACTGCTGGAGGACATTAAATGGATACAAAATATTACATCAGTAAGTGCCTCATTATGTAACTACGTTATATTTCTCGATCGCGTGCGTATGGTGGATATGGCTACGCTTATGAGAGACTCTCTGTTTGCCGGAAATGAGGTACTTACAGAAATTGTTGGAGGACATACAATGGAAACAAAATATTACTTCAGTGTCTCATTATATAGCTACGTTATATCTCTCGATCCGGTGTGTATGGTGGATGTGGCTAAGCTTATGAGAGACTCTCTGTTTGCCAGAAATGAGGTACTTACAAAAATGTTGGAGGACATTAGATAGAAACAAAATATTACATCAGTAAGTGTCTCATTATGTACCTACGTTATATTTCACGATCCGGTGCGTATGGTGGATGTGCCTAAGGTTATGAGAGACTCTCTGTTTGCCAGAAATGAGGTACTTACAGAAAATTTTAGAAGGCATTAGATAGAAACAAAATATTACATCTGTAAGTGTCTCATTATGTAGCTACGTTATATTTCTCGATCCGGTGTGTATGGCGGATGTGGCTAAGCTTATCAGAGGTTCTCTGTTTGCCAGAAATGAGGTACTTACAGAAACTTTTGGAGGACATTGGATGGATACAAAATGTTACATCAGTAAGTGTCTTATGCACCTACGTTATATTTCATAATCCGGTGTGTGGTGGATGTGGCTAAGCTTATGAGAGACCCTCTGTTTGTCAGAAAGGAGGTACTTAAAGAAACTGTTGGAGGACATTAGATCGATACAAAATATTACATCAGTAAGTGCCTCGTTATGTAGCTACGCTATATTTCTTAATCCGGTTAGTATTGCAGATGTGGCTACGCTTATGAGAGACACTCTGTTTGACAGAAATGAGGTACTTACAGAAACTGTTGGAGGACTTTGGATGGATACAAAATAATACATCAGTAAGTGCCTCATTATGTAGCCATGCTATATTTCTCAATCCGGTGAGTATGGCGTGTGTGGCTAAGCTTATGAGAGACCCTCAGTTTGTCAGAGATGTGGTACTTACAGAAACTGTTGGAGGACATTAGATGGATACAAAATATTACATCAGTAACTGCCTCATTATGTACCTACGCTATATTTCTCAATCCGGTGAGTATGGCGGATTTGGCTACGCTTATGAGAGACTCTCTGTTTGTCAGAGATGTGGTACTTAAAGAAACTGTTGGAGGACATTGGATGGATACAAAATATTACATCAGTAAATGTCTTATGTACCTACGTTATATTTCACGATCCGGTGCGTATGGAGGATGTGGCTAATCTTAAGAGAGAGAGCCTCTGTTTGCTAGAAATGAGGTACTTACAGAAACTGTTGGAGGATATAAAAGGGATACAAAATATTACATCAGTAAGAGCCTCATTATGTACCTAAGTTATACTTCTCAATCCGGTGCGTATGGTGGATTTGGCTACGCTTATGAGAGACTCCCTGTTTGCCAGAAACAAGGTACTTACATAAACTGTTTGAGGACATTAGATGGATACAAAATATTACATCATTAATTGCTCATTATGTACCTTCGATATATTTCTCAATCCGGTGCGTATGGTGGATGTGGCTACGCTTATGAGAGGCTCTCTGTCTGCCAAAAATGAGGTACTTACAGAAACTTGTTGGAGGCCATTAGATGGATACAAATTATTACATCAGTAAGTTCCTCATTATGTAGCTACGTTATATTTCTCGATCCGGTGCGTATGGTGGATGTGGCTACGCTTATGAGAGACTCTTCGTTTGCCGGAAACGAGGTACTTACAGAAACTGTTGGAGGACATTAAATGGAAACAAAATATTACATCAGTGTCTCATTATGTAGCCACGTTATATTTCTCGATCCGGTGCTTATGGTGGTTGTAGCTAAGCTTATGAGAGACTCTCTGTTTGCCAGAAATGAAGTACTTACAGAAACTCTTGGAGGACATTAGATGGAAACAAAATATTACATCAGTAAGTTCCTCATTATTTAGCTAGGTTATATTTCTCGAGCCTGTGCGTATGGTGGATGTGGCTTCGCTTATGAGAGACTCTCTGTTTGCCAGAAATGAGGTACTTACAGAAACTCTTGGAGGACATTAGATGGATACAAAACATTACATCAGTAAGTGCCTCATTATGTACCTACGTAATATTTCTCGATCCGGTGTGTATGGTGGTTGTAGCTAAGGTTAGGAGAGACTCTCTGTGTGCCAGAAATGAGGTACTTACAGAAACTGTTGGAGGAAATTAGATGGATACAAAATGTTACAACAGTAAGTGTCTCATTATCTAGCTACGTTATATATCTCGATCCGGTGCGTATGGTGGCTGTAGCTAGGCTTATGAGAGACTCTCTGTTTGCCAGAGATGAGGTACTTACAGAAATTGGAGGAAATTAGATGGAAACAAAATATTACATCAGTAAGTGTCTCATTATCTAGCTACGTTACATTTCTCGATCCGGTGCGTATGGTGGTTATAGCTAAGCTTATGAGAGATTCTCTGTTTGCCAGAGATGAGGTACTTACAGAAACTGTTGGAGGACATTATATGGAAACAGAATATTACATCAGTAAATGTCTTATGCACCTTCGTTATATTTCACGAACCAATGCGTACGGAAGATGTGGCTAAACTTATGAGAGACCTTCTGTTTGTCAGAAATGAGGTACTTTCAGAAACTCTTGTAGGACATTGGATGGATACAAAATATTACATCAGTAAGTATCTCATTATGTAGCTACGTTATATTTCTGCATCCGGTGCGTATGGTGGATGGTGCTACGCTTATGAGAGACTCTCTGTTTGAAGGAAATGAGGTACTTACAGAAACTGTTGAAATACATTGGATGGATACAAAATATTACATCTGTAAGTATCTCATTATGTACCTACGTTATATTTCACAATCCGGTGCGTACGGAGGATGTGCCTAAGCTTATGAGAGACTTTCTGTTTGCCAGAAATGATTTACTTACAGAAACTGTTGGAGGACATTAGATGGATACAAAATATTACAGCAGTAAGTATCTCGTTATTTAGCTACGTTGTATTTCACGAACCGGTGTGTATGGAGGATGTGGCTAAGCTTATGAGAGACTGTCTGTTGTGCCAGAAATGAGGTGCTTACAGAATCTGTTGGAGAACATTAGATGGATACAAAATAATCCATCTGTCAGTGTCTCATTATGTAGCTACGTTTTATTTCTCGATCCGGTGCGTATGGTGGTTTTAGCTAAGCTTATGAGAGACTTTCTGTTTGCCAGAAATGAGGTACTTACAGAAACTGTTAGAAGACATTAGATGGAAACAAGATATTACATCAGTAAGTGTATTATGTACCTACGTTATATTTCTCGATCCGGTGTGTATGGAAGATGTGCCTAAGCTTATGAGATACTCTCTGTTTGCCAGAAGTGATTTACTTTCAGAAACTGTTGGAGGACATTAGATGGATACAAAATATTACAGCAGTAAGTATCTCATTATTTAGCTACGTTGCATTTCACGATCCGGTGTGCATGGAAAATGTGGCTAAGCTTATGAGAGACTCTCTGTTGTGCCAGAAATGAGGTGCTTCCAGAATCTGTTGGAGAACTTTACATGGATACAAAACATTACATGAGTCAGTGTCTCATTATGTAGCTACGTTTTATTTCTCGATCCGGTGCGTATGGTGGTTTTAGCTAAGCTTATGAGAGACTCTCTGTTTGCCAGAAATGAGGTACTTACAGAAACTGTTGTAGGTCATTCGATGGATACAAACATTACATCAGTAAGTGTCTTATTATATACCTACCTTATATTTAACACCACTATCACAGACAAACGTTTGGAACAGTAAATGTGATGTACTAAATTTCCAAGATGGGCTCAAGAACTTTGTTCTAGCGTGAAATATACGAATGGAATTCCTTTGCGTGTGATATCTGTCAATAATTTACATTTTCTAATTTAGCACCTCTTATACTTGTCGCCAAATTAGAATGTAATTGACAGTAAGCTCGTGGAAAAGGGCTGTAAATAAGCACGAGGGAATGCTTACGTCATAACGGTTGCCATAGTAACCATTAGAACGTCCAATTAGATTCGAGACGTTTCCATGACAACGTTAGACGCTATACCTTGGTTGCCGATGTTCTAACACTTGTGTAGCATGACCTGCGGTCGGGCGAGCTATGCAAACGGTGCAGTAAACACAATATCTTGGCTTTTGTTTCTCTTCTGATAACGCTGCGTGAACAGAATTCCCTCACGTATGCAACAGTTAGAGATCCTGTACTGGCAAGTTACTTTGCACTTTATTTGTGGCAATTTCCTTGGATTACGTGTGCCTGAGTCCGTGTAACTGTGCGCGTGTTGTGGTGATTTGCAATTGCCTTTAATGAATGTTTAGTTATATCTAAATATAGTGACAAGCGAAAACCTGAACGTGCTCGGGAACCAAATAAAACTATATTTGGTAAAGGTATTGCAATTAAAGGACATTCACGGGAAATAATATTCTCTGTGAGATAATAGTTGGGTGAGGAAAAATTGAAAGAGTAGTCTAGGTGCTTGATAAGACTTCGCGTGCTGTAGGTATCAGTAAGGGCATTAAGGTTAAGACTGGCAAAGAAAAGCGTTTTAAAGAAGAAAGTGAGACATTGGGTTATAAATTAGAAACTCCCGGAAAAAATTATGTAAGCAGCATTTTCCCACTTCAATAAGCATCAGAATGTCACAGGTATGCCTCTTTTGTTACGATGATCTTTACATTGATGTGTTCTTGCATGTTCTAGCGTTTGCCTGTAGATCCATGACTGTACTGTTGTCTTTGTGTGCAGTATAGTAAATAATAATAACAATAATAATAAATAATAATAAAATACACATTGCAATCTCAACTGAATCACCTTCGAACGCGTAATCCTCTCGCAGACTCCACGTGGCAGCAACAAGCGGCAACGCTGCCTCTCTCTCCGTACGAAATGTCAATCACTTTCTAGATTGACGACCAGTATAGCTTAACCTAATTATTTTTATATAGTCAGAAGAAAAGGAAAATGCAAGTGGGTAACATATTATAATCATATTTTTATATAAAGAAGATTGCACTGAATAATGTAAGGTTCTTTAAATGCATATTGTTACTATCCAATATTAGACACCCTATATACCATTTACACGCGATACTGCGCTACTAAATAAATGGAAACATTTTTATCATAATTAACTCTAATATCATAATTGTTGTAGCATATGATTGTTTTATGTTTATGCCAAATGAAATATACTAAATTTGCAGGAAATATCCTCAGAAGTAGTTTTCATTATGAATCACTTTACATAACTGTAAACAGTAAGAGATAAACAAAGACTAGCTACACATATGACCTAGATCTTGTTATAAAACACAATTTATGTCTGATACAATTTATTTTGTAGAGTCAACAATTTCGGATTTACACTTTGTTATATTTCACAATTTCCCAATAGTTATATTTTTTTAAAAGTGACAAGTCGTTATTACTTTCTATTATGGACCTACTCGAGTTATAAAGTATTGCAGTGAGTGAGTGTGTGGTGTTTTATGGCCCGTCGACAACAAGGTCATTTGGGCCCGTAAAGTATTTTATTATCGTCCAATAATTCAATATCGATGTTTCAGTAGCAACACACGTTTTTAAGTCCCCAGAACTAGAACGTATTTACAAATACATACCATCCTTGCAGGAAATGTAGAGGAGCAATTTCGATTTAAGAAAGCTATGAGAAAACCATATGAATGTAAGAATGAGATTGTTTATTTTCTGTTGGAGATACAAAGAGAAGGAAATTTCAAACCACCCGCTATTTAATCACTTTTAAAACATTTGACGGTCACTTAAAATCTATTGTCTTTTGTCTCTTCACGACATTATAGACAGAAATGTTACTGTAATATATCTAAAGTTTGTATATTGATATAAAGTATCCATTAATTATCTAACTTGAATCTAAAAACAATAAATAATCAATTCTTATTGTGAAGTATGTTTAATGTGACGACTAATGCTAGGAAATCCTGAAGAGGCGCTGCTGTCAGCTATATTAAACCTATTTATAAATGTTGCTCTTCCGCTTCTCCTTCCTTGTGTAACATTATAGAAAATGCTAGAACAATCAAAAACAGTTACTAAAAATAAAAACATTGCACCATTTTTAAACTTCAATTGATTTTTTGTACGAATAATTGTGAATGAGAACAGAGATATGCAACATAATTCTAACAAAATTGTTGAACTTGTCAAATACATGTGAGTGTTGGTACTACTGCAGTCGGAAGTAGACACTCAGCCATAATCTGAACATTGTTCTGCCGTGAAGAAGTGCTCAGGTTTATTTAAATTCTCTTTCTTTGACCAACATTCAGATGTACTGTCATTTGTTTTTGAAAAGACTTCACAGAGAGACTACTTGAGACTTGCTGTTGTAAATTGCTTTGAGAAGTTGTTTCTTCTGATTATTACCATTTCTCTGTATATATCTGCCATTACCTGTATATAGTGTTCCTTTACTTGAAGTCTTGTCTTTTTGTCTGGCTACATTTTATTCATAGATTCTAGTTTTGAGGATTTGAACACCAGGTAACTAATCCCTTCATTCAAAGGCAATTCTAAAATTTTCTAATTAAGTTGTTATGGAATACAACATAATTATGAATATCAGACTTCATTTATGACGACGTCCGTCTCCTTTAGTTTGTCAACAATGCACTAGAGATGGTCATTTATATTATCTGTGCTGTGCATTTTCTGTACAATTAACTACTAGAGAAGCGTAGCATTGCGGGCAGTGTCCGAACCTTTAAGACCTTTGAAGTTAGCAATGTTTTATTTGTTTTAATTCTCGAGGTGAAGTCATAAAAATGAGTTCTCTCTTTGGATTTGGATCACTTTCTTTTCAGGTTTGACGTCATTTTCCGTCTTTGTTTATTCTCCGGTCACAAAGACAGAAAGCTCAATGTGAGTGAGCACGGCTTGTACTTGTATTTGTCACGTATCGCAGTTGTCTTTCATTAGAGGTTTGACATGACAAACACCGGTATTTGTAGCCATGTTTTCCCTCACAATATTTTATACTGCTTTTGTTACACGTATTGTACACTTTTTACAAACTGGGGACGTTCTGGACCCTAAGCTGTTGTATTTATTTAGTAATTAATTGTATACTGCTCTGAATTAAATGTATAAAAGAGATACAAAGTCCAAGTTGAGGTGAAGCCAAGATTTTTAGAATGTACAACCTGATAACATAAAACGCCTGTCAATTGTTCACTACAAAACAGGTTACAGAACATCAAAAAACTGAGTCCATGTGAGTGTACAATGTCTTTAGTAGACAACAAGTTCTCTCCGTAGCGCAATAAACAATGGATAACTGACCTAACGTTCTTGTTCGATATAATTCATTTTAAATATTTTTGCAGTCGAGAAATAACCTCTGATATAATACAGCTTTAACAATTTTATTTGTTATTTGATTCTTAACCGAGACATGGAGGTATTTATAATTTTCCTTCATTAAAAGCATAAAATTGTGTACTTGCAGAATACCCTCTGATACATTGTTTTAATCTCGGTATTCAGTGTCAGAAATTACACCAAAACTTAAAAATTTTGATTATATTTTCATCGCGTTAAATCAAATTTTCAATTAGGGCTGATGAGACTAATGTGAGATGCAGAATCAAGACACGTATTGTCTGTATACCTATGATTTAATTAAATTTTACAGGTATACCCAAATATAATATACTTGCCTTCAAATTTGGCAATATCCGCTACTAAATACAAATGTTTAGAAAATGTCTTTTTTTGTTTTTTTTTCTAACTACTATAGATGAAAGGTGAGACTAGGGAAGGCAATGGAGTAGTTTGTCGGGATCCCGCTAAAAGCACTCCCGTTAGTAAAGGTGAACATAAAGTGCTGGCCGTCTATAACGGTGAGCGGGTAAGGAGTGGTTGCCAGGCGTCGAACATGGCCAAAAGATCCTGAACGAGGCGCGTGGAGAGTAAAGGTGATAGTGAAGGAAGGTAGCTAAGGGGAAGTAGTAATCTTTATTGAGTTTTAATAGTGTAATTTCGTGGGAGGGCATAATTTCCGGTGCTTACTGCCGGGAGGGTAGTTGTTGAGGCCATCAGGTGTGCGGTTGTGATCCTGGTGGTCTCCAGATGTCAAATGAAGTCACAAATGTATACAACTTTTGTGTTTAGCTCATTAGGAAATTAGTGGAATCTTGCACAATGATAGCTGTTTAATTATGTAAGCAGATGCTAAATGAAATGAATATACAAAAGATGTCCTTATTTTGTAGCTGATGTATAACTTTCTGTAGGCTTTCGTTCTGAAGCACAATAAATTCTGTCACTGTATATTGATTTATATATTAAATATAACTCGAAATTACTCTCATTCACATTAGGCAGGTCTTCTACTTGAAAACAGAGCTTCATTTGTCCTTATGTTCTGGAAGGTATTTGTAATAACTATGATATTTTTACAAATACATAGCGATTATAGCTTGCCCGCCATCTACTGACGTCGACCTGCACTTAGTGTTTCACAACACCGCCACCGTGTGCCGCTGTGATCCCAGTCACTCTTTAAGCAGACAGAACGTTTGTCTGTTTCTCGTAGTTTCGTCTCTTTTTTCTTCTTTGGCGTTAAATTAATACTTTTTGTAACACGAATATGCGTACAAGGAGGATAGTGTTATATTCGGAAACTAAATGCCGAGGTTGCAATGTAAAATACATTCTGGTATCATCTGCAACTAAAATGAACAAAAAGGTCGGTTAAATATCAAACTGCGCATATTTTCAGCTTTTTAAGGTAGCACTCGAAACTTTTCAAGAAAAGCTCATAATAAATCACCATTAAGTAAACGCAACTTTGAAGTTCTAAAAATCACTTTGACTGAAGTTAGTTGAGATATGTTATTATAATTGTTGTTATGATTAATGAAGTGCACATTGAAATAATATCCTCAGAAGATCTCTTCATCCTCAATGATTCTGTATAACTGGTAAAATGTAAGAGAAGGTCTATTAATACTGCTAAACATTTAAATACTAAGAAATAAGATAAATGATGAAGGAAGAATAAAACCCAAATTTAGTTTAAAACGTGAATTAGTAAAAGTCTTACTAAATCAAATGAATAAATACAGTCTAAAGTGTAACAATGAACTGAGGTCGGAGTTGCTATAGCCGCAGGTAATCTCTGCTAATACAACTAATAATGAAATTAAACATTTATTATACAATCTAAATAATAAATATAATTTATCTTACAACATTTACGCAATAGCTACATCTGCTACTTGAGTTAATTTTTCGACATTGTAAGATTTCGATAATAAATAACTAAACAATTAAGTGTAACATCTCCTTATATATAACATAAAGACAAATATAAAATTACCTAACGCTACAAATTAATACAAACCTAACAAATATAAAGGTAATCAATGTAATATTAATAACAAATACTCAGGACAATAAACTACAGATAAATAAACAGTTGAAGTGTTACTTGACGTAAACATACTAATGTTAACCCCTGACAGTCTAATAGACAATTCGTATCTTACAAATTTCAATTTTACAACAAACTTATATGAAACAGTACAAAACAATTTAGCTCTAAGTTTTATGATTATAATATAATTACATCTCATCTATTTTAATCTTAAAATTATAAATATTTAAACAAATAAACTAATATGTAAACCCTTAAGTATAACTCATCCTTTAACTAAAATCTCAGCCAATATCTTACATTTTAAGTCCGTCAATCATAAAACATTAAGCTGGCTAGCATCATCCCAGTTGTGTCGTGTGTTGACGAGCGGTAGGCCAGCAAAAACAGTGGCACCTTGACGTCCCTGACTCGCTGGTGGCTGGCCACGACCTTCCACAGGTGTTCCTCTTAGGTCTTGATGTATCTTTAGACCATGCCATCCGACTGGGGATGTAGAGGCGTCGTGCGAGTCTTGTTCACCCCAAGCCTTTCTAGTGCCTCCTTCATAACTTCCTTGGACTCAAAGTTGGTACCCTCGTCACTGTGTAGCTTTAACGACACCCCAAATCGACAGAACATTTGCTCCACGAGGCAGTCAGTGATTGTCTTTGCCTCTTGGTTTGGGATGGCATGGTGAAGTAGTCCACGACCACCATTAGGTACTTGTTGCCTCGGTCGGAAACTGGGAAAGGTCCAGCAATGTCTACGGTGATCCGTTCGAATGGCGCTCCGACGCTGTAGCGCTGCATGCGACCACGGCTCCTAATCTGGGGGACACGACTCGCCGCGCACACGTGACACTGAGGGCACCATTTCTCAGCATCTGCTCGGAGTCTCAGCCAGCAGTAGCGCTGCCTTAGTTTGTGAATCGTTGGGTTCGCTCCCAGGTGTCCTCCCAAAGTACCGGCGTACACTTCCTCCAAGACTTCCGGTACCTTACTCCGGGGAAGTACCAACGGTTCTCTCTGCGTCTTCCCATCGGGTGACTCCCATACCTGGAACAGCACGCCATCTCTGGTCTTCAGCGAGTCCCATTGGGCCCAGTACGATTTGTAGGTGGCACTCCTCGGTGCGATGTCCTCCCAGGTTGGTCTCGTCCGTTCCTCCACTTCCCTCAAGGGTGGCCCCAAGTCTGCGTCCGCCAGCTGCTCCCTCCTCAGGCCTGCGCTATCGCAGCCGTCCGCAGGCACTGCTACAACTACTCGTACTGCTGCGGCAAGCTCCTTCTCTTCCACTCTTGTGCACTGGCCGCACTCTCCTGGACAGGGTCTTTGGGATATGGCGTCAGCGGTACCGTGGCTCTTCCCTCTACGATGTTCCGAGGTGAAGTCGTACTCCTGCAGCCTCTGGACCCAACCTGCTGTCTGGCCTTCTGGTCGCGCAGTCACCGTCACCTCGCTCCTCGCGGGGACAACCACGTCTTCGTTGAAGACAACCCTGTAGATTCCAAGGCGCTCTTGGGATTGACGGAGTATAACCTCTTCTCCGTTGAGCCGCAGGTCCTTCCTCCCGAGGTCGACCGTCGCCTCGTGGCTCATGAGGGCATCCAGTCCCAGAATCACCTCCTTAGCCACCTTCGCGACGAACACCTACAGACGCACGGCACTCCGCCCCAAGGTCAGCACCAGCAGGGCCTCCTTCTCCACAGGCAAGGTGTCGTCCGATGCCGCGACAAGCTCGTATGGTCGGCTCGGCTTGCTCGTCAGCAAACCCTTCGCCACGTCCGGTCTGATGATGGTCATGGCTGCCCCAGTGTCCACCAGTACGCGGCACTGCTTCCCTGTCACCCAACCGTCCGCGATGAGCCTGTCATTCATACGCCGGCTGACGGCGCGCAGTGTCACTCGTGGGGATGTTGGTAATGGCGCCGACGTGCCCCTCTCCACGCCGGGGCTTACTCGTTCTTCCAGCTTCCCTTCCTGGTGTGGGCAGTCTCTCTGCAGGTGCCCGGGCCGTCCACGCCCCCAGCACAGGCCACTAGGTGTTCGCCGGCGTCCCTCGGCTGGTATTTTGTATCCGTTGTAGCGGACACTCCTCGTTCTCGACGGCGGGATAGCTGTTACCTTGGCCGCCTCCATCCTTAATGCTGCTGTCAGCGCCCCGTGGATGGTTTTATAATTGCCGAGCATTATGCGCTGACGAATCTCCGTATCTCGTACCACGTCCACGAATGTGTAGGCAGCTTCCCGTGATACGAACTCTGGTGGGAGGTCGACCAGGGCCTTGCTTGCCAGCTGTTCAACTGCCAGGGCGAACTCCTGCAGCGTCTCCCCCGGCAGCTGTGACCTTGGCTTTAGCTAGCTGCGGTACGCTGCGGCTAAGCGGTGGTTTCCGAAGCGATTCTCCAGGGCCTCCCAGATTTTCTTGGGCGCCGCCGTTGTCTGCATCGCGTTTAGGACTTCCGTGGCCCGTCCCTGGAGGCTGGCTATTAACTGTGTGGCCTCCTCCTCTGGCGACCATTTGTTGTGCTTGGCCACTGTGTCGAAATGGCGGCGGAAGACTTCGAACTTTGACGCGCCGTCATTCTTGGGAGGTTTGACGCGCGCAGATGTTTTGTCACGTCCCGGCGCGTCGGCCTTCAAATCCTTCAGCCTCCTGCCGACGACGTCCTCCACCATAGCGTTCAGGGACTTGACGCTGCTGTCGGCATTTCCTTCCAAGTCGTTAACACGGCTCGCCAGGTCCTGGACGCGCTCGTCCACTCGGCCCATCTCCTTGTCCAGCTCCGTCACGTCATCCCTCACAACGGCCAACTGTTCTTCAACTTTGGCGGCGAGAAACTTGTTCGCCACCTTTTTTTTTTTTTCGTGGTCAGTTCGGCCATCTTTACGGTCATTTTCGTGACCAAGTTGTTGTTTGCCGCTTCTATTTTTTGTTGTTAACTCGTTCCTCTTCGCGGCCAAGTTGTTATATGCCGTCTGCACTTGTTTCAACTCTGCGGCCAGGTTGTTATTTGACGCCTCCAATTTCTTTTCCATTTTATCGGTGATGTTTTCATTTGCCGTCTTCATTTCTGAGTCAGTTCGGCCTTCATTTCCATCATCTTCTGCAAAATCTTTTCCTATGCCGCGTCCATGGTTGTAATGTTCAGTGGTGTTGTCGTCCCGCTTCCTGACACCAGTCTGACTTTGTGGGCTCGTGAAATGAAAAGTCCAATTACACAAACTCAACAATGTTCCTTATTTCCACCGACTAACAGTTGAACACTTGCCAATTACACAGAATTACGTAATGCACACAATTACAATTCACCAGTTCGTCCGTTACCGTTCCGATGCACGTACATAGTCTTCTCGTCCGTTCACTGGCTCGTCAAGCACTGACTGACTCAATTCACTCACTGCACCCCTTTTTATAGGAATATCGCCGTTTTCTCGAAGCCTCTAGTTTCTGTGAATCACCGCGAAGTTTCCAGATGGCAGTGGAAGGGGGGAGGAGTCGGCCAGCGACAAGTGACACTTCGCTAATCATCCCCTCAGCTAGTGACAGAGACTAATGGGTGGGTGTGTCTTGGCTGCCTCTTTCCCCTTACTAAACTGTCGTTAGGTTGTGCTTTCCGCTAATTGGGTGACAATATGTAACATCTCTTTCAGTACAGCGCTGTACTAACACTTCGTTTTTAAGACAAGACTACGAAAAATGATCAGTTGCCGTCAGTATGTATTTTTTGATATTCCAAAATAAAAATAAAAATTATGGGATTGTGAATAAATATACAGAAAATTTTTCGCTCGCTCCCTCGCTCGTGCTGGCTGGCTGTATACAGCCAGAACCTTTTGCATCTTAACGTGTCCTATTTTTGTATTTAAAAGACTTTCTAGTAATGAATTTGGTGGAAAAAAAACGTTTTTGAGCTGATCCGAAAATATCTACAGCTGCTCCAGTTTGACATCTAATTTTAGTACAAAATGTGACTCTTCCTCTACATATTATAATTGATGCTATATTTATTTTTCTGTATAAAAAATAGTTGAATTTGTTGTAGTTATATAGGATCTTGCATACGTTTGTTCCGAAACACATTAACTGTAGTCCGTCTATATTCATATTTATGTAAAATATAGCTCTAAAGTATTATGATTCACATCGCGGTTATGTTCTGCACCGAAACAAAGCTTAATTATCCTAAAGATTTATAATATATGTTTAATAATTAAGACATATTGATATATACATAATAGTTACAACCTCCGCGACATCTGTAAGCTCCTACGTGTACTTCGTGTTGCGAAGGACTACCACTGCGTGTCGCTGTTGTCGGAGGGAACACTTGGGACATTTGAACTGCAGGTTTATAACGGTTTCTTTGTTGGACTTTATTTTAGCGTTAAATAATGCCTTCTGTACCGCATCAAATATAATATGTAGAGGAGGAGTCACATTTTGTACAAAAATTAGGTGTCAAACTGGAGCTGCTGTAGATATTTTCGTATCAGCTCAAAAACGCTTTTTCCACCAAATTCATTACCAGAAAGTCTTTTAAATACAAAAATTAGACACGTTAAGATTTTGACAAAATTGTCACAATAACACATTACTGAATCAATAGAAACATTTAGAACTATATGGTTTTCTCAAGAAACAGCTCTCAAAATGTCAATTAAGATAATTTCTTTAGATCATGTTCATAACAAATAAAATGCTTAAGCTACATTTGCTGAGAAAGCCTTCAGAAGTGTTCTTTATTATGGATGACATTTGTATAATTGATAAACTCTAAGAGATACTAAAAAATGTACATCTTTTTAAAACATACAATTTATGTCAAATAGATTTTTCGTGGAGTGAACAAATTCGTAGATATTCCTAGTTATTTGTCTGAATTCATCAATACTTTCACTTTTATCAAACTACAAATAGTCGTCGTTTGTTTTTGTTATCTACAGACCATTCAAAGGTAGTAGGTCATCACATTACGACCAGCTTAGAAGTATTTGACTATAGCTTAAGGTTTATCTCTTCGAATTCTTTACCTGTTTATAGACGATCTTGGAAGTTTAAAGAACATTAATTTAACGTGTGGTATCTGTGAAGCTTTTACTCAGTTCTAGATAACAATTTATATACTTGATTTTATCAATGTTTGATGACCACAGTTAATACAGATTTTTTGAAACTACAGTTTGACCTGACTTGTTATACGTCACATCGTACCTAGAAGTATGTGTCCTATAACTAAGATAGTTTGACTTGGTATAAATTTAACTACGTCATTTTACCTTACTCTTATTGAGATGCTATATAAGTTATATTAAGTTAATATAAGTTCAACGTGATCAAGGATGGTACAAGAACATTTTCAAGAAATCTCATAACAAAAGGAAAAATTTCCAGCAATGTTAACTTTCATAAAACAGTACCAAGGATTTTTTTTAAATATTATATATAAGAATAAAAAGTAAATGTGAAATCTTTAGTTTATTATAAAAAGAAGTCTTACATTGTCAATTAAAGTTACTAAAGTTGTAAATTAGAGCGATATACCAATTATAGGCAAATTATTAAAATACAAAATTAAAATATAATACATAATGAAAAATTTCAAAATAGGATGTAAGTAATGAAAAGTAGTATTCATTGAAATAAAATATTTACAGACAGTAGACGCTAAAACTTCAAGAACGTCGAAGAGGTAGACCTTTGACTATAGTCAAATACTTTAAAACTGGTCACTGTACGATGACTTGGAAGTTCTGATTTATGTGTTTGGTCTACAGATAACAAAAACAAACGACTACACGGAATTTGATAATTATTTATGGTTATTTACGCCCTCTAACGTTAAGTGATATCGGACGGTAAATAAACTGGTGAATTGAAGCTCAAATGTGGCCAGGGTCCATAGAGCATAGAGTTACCCGACATTCGTCCTTCAGGATACGGAGAAAAAACTTTTCCAGGTAACTCATCCTGACCGAGATTCGACCTCGGGACCTCTTGAACGTGAGGCAGACACGCTACCATCCACGCGACCGAGACGGGCTGTAATTTGATAAAATTAAAGGAATTGATCAATTAAGACAAATAACAAGGAATATCTACAAAGTGGTTCACTCCACGAAATAAGATATATCACACAAATAATAATAGATAATGGGGATTCAGGTGATCACAAAATATTTATTTGTAGTTGAATCTTGACTCTGAATTTTTGGATGAAGTACAATTCCTCCTCTACCTACTAAGTATGATTGTAGTACAGAAAGTATTATTTTAACACATGATGAACTCAAAACGGAAAGGGAGAGCTGGTACAATACTGCAGTTCAGATGTCACGAGTGTTCGCTGCAACCACAGCGGCACACAGTGGTAGTGTCATGAAACACGAAGTAAACGTTGTGTGGTACAGATGACGCACGTGGTATAACTGTTAGTTATTTAACAATATGTCTCGCTTTTTAAGAATATATTACAAAATATTTGAATGGTGATGCATTGGTTTGGTGCAGAACATGTGCGTCATGTGGAATATAGCAAGCTGGAGCTATATTATATACAAAGTCAATATATATACCGATAAGAAATATTGTGTTTCGGAACAAAGGCCTGCAGTTGCCTGTATAGAAGTAACAAAATTAACCCACAATTTGTAATTATCTTCCAATGTATTGTTGAGTTCTAGTACCATGTATATAGTGTGACTGGTTGTGATATGAAACCAATGAAACATTTCATATGAAGTAGCAAAATCCTCTCCAAATGAGATGCTGAACTGTGTTCAAAGAGCTCTGTGCATTTAGATAGATTTTTGATATCGTATTTTCAACCGGCTTTAAGTCTATTACTAAAACATCTATTCATATATAACACTAAATATTCTTCCGACAAACATCTAAAATACGGGAAATTTCCATTGATTTACCGACAGTACCATTCCTTAACATTATGTATCGCTTTACTTTTACCAGTGATGTAAGCCGCTGAAGCGCGATGGAATTAATAAGCTAATGATTTGTTTTCTGTAATTTACGTCCTCCAACGTTGTCATATCGTACGATGAATGGCATGGGTGAAGAGATGCTCAAATGTGTCCAGGGTCAGTAGAGCTTAGTTACCCGACAAGTTATTAGACAGCTAAAAATGAATATTAAGAAAAAAAATCTCAAGCTACATTGTCAATCTTATATGAAACAGAGAAATTACATTACATACAACATTTCATTTTGATGATATTACAATAAAAAATCTAAGTCTACCTCAAGGAATTTCATTAAGCCCTATCTAGTATCAAATATGAAAGTTTTTAGTTTTACTTACGATTTATTATTATATTGTTGTAGAATATAAAATTAATGACTTCAACGAACACGCCGTGGCTCAGTGGTTAGACCGCTTGGCTCTCACCAAGGCGGCCCGGGTTCGTTCCCAGGTGACCGCAAAGTGAGATTTATGGTGGACGACACGGCGTTGGGGCGGGTTTTCTCCGGGATCTCCAGTTTTCCCCGCCGTCTCATTCCACCGGTGCTTCATCTTCATCTCATGTATCATCAGTGTCTTGCCTGTGGTGCCGTATATAGTAAAAGTGGGCGTTAAGCACTACACACACATTAATGAATTCCAAACTTGTATTCGTAATTTCTGTGTATCAGGTTAAAGAGCCAATTTTCTGATTTGTTTTTAAAAATTTTTTGGTTTGGCAAACTTAAGTTTTGATAACGATAATATTATCTTTGTGGTTTTTGATTTGAGCTGTTGTTGGTCTTTAAACTAATACCTTACTTAGATATACATGTGCAACAATAGTAATAGATTTTGTCTAACTCTTACGGTTTATGAGTTCTGCGTAATAATCTACAATGAAATGAACTTCTGAGGACACTTCCTTAAAATCTATCTTGTTCTTCTTATTTGTTATGAAAGTATTTTGAACATAGAGTACCTTAATTTAAAATTATTATGCTTATTTTTGGCAATATAAAAAGTTTCGAAAAAGTTTAATGTTACATTAAATTTTTTGAACATCTTCGTGTATCATTCATGAAGATGCTGATCATAGAAATACACAAGTTTTGTGTTCAACATACTTTCAAGGTTGGAGTTTTAATGATTTGTTTTACTTCAGTTACTCTTAAAACAAGTGTGTGTAGTACAATCTATACAACGAATTTCCTTAACTACTCCTCTACCTACATTATACCTTTGTGGTAATGAACCTATTATTTTAGCACTAAAATATTCCTTAAAGACGATAGCTGGTACAAACCTACAGCTCAAATGTCCCGTGTGTATGTTAGGTAGCTGCAACCACAGCGACAATCACTGGAAGTTTCATGCAACACCAATTACATGGTTCTACTTCTTTAGAAGTATATTCCTCAATTTATTTGATTATATCGAGTTAAACATTGGCAGAAATTGATTGTAGCTGTAAAGAGAATACGATTATAAAATAGAATTGAAGGTAAAGCAATTGTTCTAAGGTGCTGTTCGCTCTGGACGTTTAACATATTGTTGCCATTGAACATCTGAGAGGTGAAAGGAAAGAAATATCAATTTAATATTCGTCAAAATTATGGATATTTGTAAATTCAGTCATGAAACCAGGAATATGTCCGAAAGAGTCCGATTTTGTTTATCTCTTCTAATGATTAGTAATCTTCTGATGATATTCCAAGCAAAGTGAAGATATGTATTTCATTTATCATAAATATACCTTAAGCAATTAATATTTCAAACAAATGCTTGCAGCTATATCTAATAAAGTTAAAACTTGCGGAAAAATTTCCCTTTAAGGGGAAGTCTGTTATTATGGGATTTACTGGAATTCTTTGTATAACATTCTTGAACATAGTAATGTTGCATACAGTTTTGGTATTTAGCCGACCTTTCCGTTTAGAATATGGCAGAAAAACAACCTTTTTTTCTAAATTGAGCAGATACCCAAATACATATTTTCTCTGCAGGCTCGACATTTATTATGTGAAACAATAAATAAATGCAAAACTTGTGAAAGAATCCTCTACCTGTTATGTTTAGTTGCGGCATTGGAAGTAATATTTTAACATTAAGGAAAAGCCTGACCAAGAAAGTCGGTACAAACGTACAGTTTTAAGGTCCCGAGCGCTTCTTGAGTACACAGCGACACACAGTGGAAGTCTCATGCATTACGAGGTACAATAAGCCTGACATAGATGACGCAATAGTTATAATTGTCATGTATATAGTAGTGTGTCTTAAATTGTTAAGAATGTTTTAAATCATTTAGAATAAAGATGGTCAGCATTGTTTGCAAGGCAGATAGAAAATTTGTCAGATAGTAAGTTATAGCTATATTACTGTAAAACACGCTCATAGACTGACAGGAAATATTTTGTTTGGCAACGAAAGTCTGCAGAAAGCTATATGAGTTAATCAAATCGAGTACACTTCTCTTCGCTTTAAAGCCCAACTCATCAGAACAGAAACCAATCATCAAATCACCGTCCGTTGACTTAACACCCATAGAATGCCAGTAAGGGACAGCGTCCCGGGATAGCAGTAAGTCGAAGGCCCCTGTTCCATGGAGCAGGGTTCACCTTCAACGACATCTCAGTGCTGTGCTAGAATTTTTATATATTCTTTCAAATATGCTCCTATTCCTTCATTGTTTATTGGAGTGTGATAAAAATTTTACACTCACTTAAATCTTAATGTAAACTTTACTTGACTGCTGTCCAATTGATTTCCCACCCGGCAGTCATTTGCCACTGATGATATTTCAGTACAAATCTGTCAGAGACACATGTGTTGGTCAGGGTATGACTGTTATCACAAACAGCCACACGAACTCCTTTATTATCATTTAGAGAACATAGGAGTTTCAAAACGGGCGTTCCCGTTACTGCAATGCAGAATCAAAAGCGTATTTCCTGATTATTCTCCCCAAATATATTGTATTATAGTTTAGGATACATGAGCTAGAGTTGTGTGAGGCAGTCTTATAAAACTATATCCTGGACCAGCATGTAACTCTACGAACGCAGATCGTCACAATTGGTGTGAGGAAGTGGAACATAGACAATGGCCGCTACATTGGCAAATATTCTACTAGAGCTGAAAGAGATGAACACGGCTACAGACAACCTCTACCCGACAATGACTGCAATGAAATCCGACTAAGGCTTTGCTGGCCATGTGCTCGATTGCCAGGACTAACTTCTGTAGCGTCTCCCCTGACTGCTGTGACCTTTATTTTAGCTGGCTGCGGTACGGTGCAGCTAAGTGGTGATTTCCAAAGCGGTTCTCCAGGGCCTCCCAGATGTCCATGGGCACCGTCGATTTCTGGACCGCGTTCAGGACTTCTACGGCCCGTCCTTGGAGGCTGGCTATCAACTGTGCGGCCTCTTCCTATGGTGACCAATTGTTGTGCTTATTCACCGTGTCGAATTGATGGCGAAAGACTTCGAAATTTGTCGCGCCGTCGTCTTTAGGTTTTTTAAATCCTTTAACGGCCTGCCGACGATGTCGTGTACCATGGCGTGTGCGTATCGAGGATGTGGCTAAGCTTATGAGAGACTCTCTGTTGTGCCAGAAATTAGGTAGTTATAGAAACTGTCGGAAGACACTAGAGCGAAACAAAATATTACATCTGTAAGTGTCTCATTATGTCCCTACGTTATATTTAACGATCCAGTGCGTATGGAGTATGTGGATACGCTTATGAGAGACTCTCTGTTGTGCCAGAAATGAGGTACTTACAGAAACTGTTGGAAGACATTAGATGGAAAAAAAAATATTACATCAGTAAATGTCTTATGTACCTACGTTATATTTCACTATCAGGTGCGTATGGTGGATGGTGCTAAGCTTATGAGAGACCCTCTGTATGCCAGAAATGAGGTACTTACAGAAACTGTTGGAGGACATTAGATGGATACAAAATACTACATCACTAAGTGTCTCATTATGTAGCTACGTTGTACTTCACGATCCGGTGTGAATGGTGGATGTGGCTAAGCTTATGAGAGACTCTCTGTTTGCCAGAAATGAGGAACTTACAGGAAATGTTGGAAGACATTAGATAGAAACAAAATGTTACATCAGTAAGTGCCTCATTATGTAGCTACGTTATATTTCTCGATCCGATGCGTATGGTGGCTGTAGCTACGCTTATGAGAGACTCTCTGTTTGCCAGAAATGAGGTACTTACAGAAACTCTTGGAGGAAATTGGATGGATTCAAAATATTACATCAGTAAGTATCTGATGATGTACCTACGTTATATTTCTCGATCCGGTGCGTATAGTGGTTGTAGCTAAGCTTATGAGAAACTCTCTGTTTGCCAGAAATGAGGCACTTACAGAAACTTTTGGAGGACATTGGATGGATACAAAACGTTACATCAGTAAGTATCTTATGCACCTACGTTATATTTCACAATCCGGTGTGTATGGTGGATGTGGCTAAGCTTATGAGAGACCCTCTGTTTGTCAGAAATGAGGTACTTACAGAAACTGTTGAAGGACATTAGATGGATACAACATATTACATCAGTAAGTGCCTCATTATGCAGCTAGGCTATATTTCTCAATCCGGTGAGTATGGTAGATGTGGCTGCGCTTATGAGAGACTCTCTGTTGTGCCAGAAGGGAGGTACTTACAGAAATTGTTGGAGGACATTAGATGGATACAAAATATTAAATCAGTAAGTGCCTCATTATGTAGCTACGTTATATTTCTCAATCCGGTGCGTATGGCGGATGTGGCTACGCCTATGAGAGACTCTCTGTTTGCCAGAAATGAGGTACTTACAGAAACTGTTGGAGGACAGTAGATGGATAAAACATATTACATCAGTAAGTGCCTCATTATCAACCTTCGATATATTTCTCGATCTGGTGCGTATGGTGGTTGTGGCTACGGTTATGAGAGACTCTCTGTAGGCCAGAAATAAGGTACTTACGGAAACTGTTGGAGGATATAAGAGGGATACAAAATATTACATCAGTAAGTGCCTCATTGTGTACCTTCGTTATATTTCTCGATCCGGTGCGTATAATGGTTGTAGCTAAGCTTATGAGAAACTCTCTGTTTGCCAGAAATGAGGTACTTACACAAACTGTTGGAGGATATAAGATCGATACAAAATATTACACCAGTAAGTGCCTCATTATGTAGCTACAATATATTTCTCGATACGGTGCGTATGGTGGATGTGGCTACGCTTATGAGGGACTCTCTGTTTGCCGGAAATGAGGTACTTACAGAAATTGTTGGAGGACATTAAATGGAAACAAAATATTGCATCATGTCTCATTATATAGCTACGATATATTTCTCGATCCGGTGTGTATGGTGGATGTGGCTAAGCTTATGAGAGACCCTCTGTTTGTCAGAAATGAGGAACTTACAGAAACTGTTGGAGGACATTAGATTTATACAAAATATTACATCAGTAAGTGCCTCATTATGTAGCTACCTTATATTTCTCGATCCGGTGCGTATGGTGGATGTGGCTAAGCTTATGAGAGACCCTCTGTATGTCAGAAATGAGGTACTTACAGAAACTGTTGAAGGACATTATATGGATACAACATATTACATCAGTAAGTGCCTCATTATGCAGCTAGGCTATATTTCTCAATCCGGTGAGTATGGTAGATATGGCTGCGCTTATGAGAGACTCTCTGTTGTGCCAGAAGGGAGGTACTTACAGAAATTGTTGGAGGACATTAGATGGATACAAAATATTAAATCAGTAAGTGCCTCATTATGTAGCTACGTTATATTTCTCAATCCGGTGCGTATGGCGGATGTGGCTACGCCTATGAGAGACTCTCTGTTTGCCAGAAATGAGGTACTTACAGAAACTGTTGGAGGACAGTAGATGGATAAAACATATTACATCAGTAAGTGCCTCATTATGTACCTTCGTTATATTTCTCGATCCGGTGCGTATGGTGGTTGTGGCTACGGTTATGAGAGACTCTCTGTAGGCCAGAAATGAGGTACTTACAGAAACTGTTGGAGGACATTAAATGGAAACAAAATATTGCATCATGTCTCATTATATAGCTACGTTATATTTCTCGATCCGGTGTGTATGGTGAATGTGGCTAAGCTTATGAGAGACTCTCTGTTTGCCAGAAATGAGGTACTTACAGAAAATGTTGGAAGATATTAGATAGAAAAAAAATATTAAATCAGTAAGTGCCTCATTATGTACCTTCGTTATATTTCTCGATCCGGTGCGTATGGTGGTTGTGGCTACGGTTATGAGAGACTCTCTGTAGGCCAGAAATGAGGTACTTACAGAAACTGTTGGAGGACATAAGAGGGATACAAAATATTACATCAGTAAGTGCCTCATTGCGTACCTTCGTTATATTTCTCGATCCGGTGCGTATAATGGTTGTAGCTAAGCTTATGAGAAACTCTCTGTATGCCAGAAATGAGGTACTTACAGAAACTGTTGGAGGATATAAGAGGGATACAAAATATTACACCAGTAAGTGCCTCATTATTTAGCTACGTTATATTTCTCGATACGGTGCGTATGGTGGATGTGGCTACGCTTATGAGAGACTGTCTGTTTGCCGGAAATGAGGTACTTACAGAAATTGTTGGAGGACATTAAATGGAAACAAAATATTACATCATGTCTCATTATATAGCTACGTTATATTTCTCGATCCGGTGTGTAAGGTGGATGTGGCTAAGCTTATGAGAGACTCTCTGTTTGCCAGAAATGAGGTACTTACAGAAAATGTTGGAAGACATTAGATAGAAACAAAATATTACATCAGTAAGTGTCTCATTATGTACCTACGTTATATTTCACGATTCGGTGCGTATGGTGGATGTGCCTAAGGTTATGAGAGACTCTCTGTTTGCCAGAAATGAGGTACTTACAGAAACTGTTGGAGCACATTAGAAGGATACGAAATATTACATCAGTACGTGCCTCATTATGTAGCTAGGCTATATTTCTTAATCCGCTGAGTATGGTGGATGTGGCTACGCTTATGAGAGACTGTCTGCTGTGCCAGAAATGAGGTACTTACAGAAACTGTTGGAGGACATTAGATCTATACAAAATATTACATCAGTAAGTGCCTCATTATGTAGCTACGTTATACTTCTCAATCCGGTGCGTATGGTGGATGTTGCTACGCCTATGAGAGACTCCCTGTTTGCCAGAAATGAGTTACTTACAGAAACTGTTGGAGGACATTAGATGGATACAACATATTGCATCAGTAAGTGCCTCATTATGTACCTTCGTTATATTTCTCGATCCGGTGCGTATGGTGGTTGTGGCTACGGTTATGAGAGACTCTCTGTTTGCCAGAAATGAGGTACTTACAGAAACTGTTGGAGGACATTAGATTTAAACAAAATATTACATCAGTAAGTGCCTCATTATGTAGCTACCTTATATTTCTCGATCCGGTGCGTATAGTGGATGTGGCTACGGTTATGAGAGACTCTCTGTTTGCCAGAAATGAGGTACTTACACAAACTGTTGGAGGACATTAGATGGATACAAAATATTACATCAGTAATGTGTCATTATTTAGCTACGTTATATTTCTCGATACGGTGCGTATGGTGGATGTGGCTACTCTTAAGAGAGACTCTCTGTTTGCCGGAAATGAGGTACTTACAGAAAATGTTGGAAGACATTAGATAGAAACAAAATATTACATCAGTAAGTGGCTCATTATATAGCTACGTTATATTTCTCGATCCGGTGCGTATGGTGGATGTGCCTAAGCTTATGAGAGACCCTGTGTTTGCCAGAAATGAGGTACTTACAGAAAATGTTAGAAGACATTAGATAGAAACAAAATATTACATCAGTAAGCGTCTCTTTATGTAGCTACGTTATATTTCTCGATCCGTTGTGTATGGCGGATGTTGCTAAGCTTATGAGAGACTCTCTGTTTGCCAGGAATGAGGTACATACAGAAACTTTTGGAGGACATTGGATGGATACAAAATGTTACATCAGTAAGTGTCTTATGCACCTACGTTATATTTCACAATCCGGTGTGTATGGTGGGTGTGGCTAAGCCTATGAGAGACCCTCTGTTTCAGAAATGAGGTACTTACAGAAACTGTTGGAGGACATTAGATGGATACAAAATATTACATCAGTAAGTGCCTCATTATGTAGCTACCTTATATTTCTCGATCCGGTGCGTATAGAGGATGTGGCTACGGTTATGAGAGACTCTCTGTTTGCCAGAAATGAGGTACTTACACAAACTGTTGGAGGACATTAGATGGATACAAAATATTACATCAGTAATGTGTCATTATGTAGCTACGTTATATTTCTCGATACGGTGCGTATGGTGGATGTGGCTAAGCTTATGAGAGACCCTCAGTTTGTCGGAGATGTGGTACTTACAGAAACTGTTGAGGAACATTAGGTGGATACAAAATATTACATCAGTAACTGCCTCATAATGTAGCTACGCTATATTTCTCAATCCGGTGAGTATGACGGATTTGGCTACGCTTATGAGAGACTCTCTGTTTGTCAGAGATGTGGTACTTAAAGAAACTGTTGGAGGACATTGGATGGATACAAAATATTACATCAGTAAATGTCTTATGTACCTACGTTATATTTCACGATCCGGTGCGTATGGAGGATGTGGCTAATCTTAAGAGAGAGCCTCTGTTTGCCGGAAATGAGGTACTTACAGAAACTGTTGGAGGATATAAGAGGGATACAAAATATTACATCAGTAAGAGCCTCAATATGTACCTAAGTTATATTTCTCAATCCGGTGCGTATGGTGGATATGGCTACGCTTATGAGAGACTCCCTGTTTGCCAGAAATGAGGTACTTACATAAACTGTTGGAGGACATTAGATGGATACAAAATATTACATCATTAATTGCTCATTATGTACCTTCGTTATATTTCTCAATCCGGTGCGTATGGTGGATGTGGCTACGCTTATAAGAGGCTCTCTGTGTGCCAAAAATGAGGTACTTACAGAAACTTGATGGAGGACATTAGATGGATAGAAAATATTACATCAGTAAGTTCCTCATTATGTAGCTACGTTATATTTCTCGATCCAGTGCGTATGGTGGATGTGGCTACGCTTATGAGAGACTCTCCGTTTGCTGGAAACGAGATACTTACAGAAACTGTTGGAGGACATTAAATGGAAACAAAATATTACATCAGTGTCTCATTATGTAGCCACGTTATATTTCTTGATCCGGTGCGTATGGTGGTTGTAGCTAAGCTTATGAGAGACTCCCTGTTTGCCAGAAATGAGGTACTTACAGAAACTCTTGGAGTACATTAGATGGAAACAAAATATTACATCAGTAAGTCCCTCATTATTTAGCTAGGTTATATTTCTCGATCTGATGCGTATGGTGGTTGTAGCTGATCTTATGAGAGATTCTCTGTTTGCCAGAAATGAGGTTCCTACAGAAAATGTTAGAGGACATTAGGTGGATACAAAATATTACATCAGTAAGTGTCTCATTATGTACCTACGTTATATTTGTCGATCGGATGCGTATGGTGGTTGTAACTGATCTTATGAGAGACTCTCTGTTTGCCAGAAATGAGGTACCTACAGAAACTGTTAGAGGACATTAGATGGATACAAAATGTTACATCAGTAAGTGTCTCATTATGTACCTACGTTATATTTCTCGATCCGGTGTGTATGGTGGTTGTAGCTAAGCTTATGAGAGACTCTCTGTTTGCCAGAAATGAGGTACTTACAGAAACTGTTAGAGGACATTAGATGGATACAAAATATTACATCAGTAGATGTCTCATTATGTAGCTACGTTATATTTCACCATCCGGTGAGTAATGTGGATGTGGCTAAGCTTATGAGAGACTCTCTGTCGGAGATGAGGCACTTACAGAAACTGTTGTAGGACATTCGATGGATACAAACATTATATCAGTAAGTGTCTTATTATATACCTACGTTATATTTAACACCACTATCACAGACAAACGTAGGGAACAGTAAATGTTATGTACTAAATTTCCTAGATGGGCTCAAGAACTTTGTTCTAGCGTCGAATATACGAATGGAATTCCTTTGCGTGTGATGTCTGTCAATAATTTACATTTTCTAATTTTGCATGTTTTATACTGGTCGCCAAATTAGAATGTGGTTGACATTTAGTAAGCACGTGGAAAAGCGCTGTAAATAAGCACGAGCTGATGCTTACGTCATAGCGGTTGCCATAGTAACCATTAGAAGGTCCAATTAGATTCGAGATGTTTCCATGACAACGTTAGACTCTATACCTTGTTTGCCGATATTCTAAAGCTTGTGTAGCATGACCTACGGCCGGGCGAGTTACGCAAACGGTGCAGTAAACACAATATCTTGGCTTTTGTTTCTCTTCTGATAACGCTGCGTAAACAGAATTCCCTCACGTATGCAACAGTTAGAGATCCTGTACTGGCAAGTTACTTTGCATTTTATTTGTGGCAATTTCCTTGGTTTACGTGTGCCTGAGTCCGTGCAATTGTGCGCGTGTTGTGGTCATTTGCAATTGCGTTTAATGAATGTTTAGTTATATCTAAATATAGTGACAAGCGAAAACCTGAACGTGCTCGGGAACCAAATAAAACTATATTTGGTAAAGGTATTGCAATTAAAGGACATTCACGGGAAATAATATTCTCTGTGAGAGAATACTTCGGTGAGGCGAAATTGAAAGAGTAGTCTAGGCGCTTAATAAGACTTCGCGTGCTGTAGGTATCAGTAAGGGCATTAAGGTTAAGACTGGCAAAGAAAAGCGTTTTAAAGAAGAAAGTTAGACATTGGGTTATAAATTAGAAACTCCCGGAAAAAATTATTTAAGCAGCATTTTCCCACTTCAATAAGGATCAGAATGTCACAGGTTTGCCTCTTTTGTTACGATGGACCTTACATTGATGTGTTCTTGCATGTTCTAGCGTTTGCCTGTAGATCCATGACTGTACTATTGTCTTTGTGTGCAGTATAGTAAATAATAATAACAATAATAATAAATAATAATAAAATACCCATTGCAATCTCAACTGAATCACCTTCGAACGCGTAATGCTATCCCACTCTCCACGTGGCAGCAACAAGCGGCAGCGCTGCCTCTCTCTCCGTACGAAACGTCCATCACTTTCTAGATTGACGACCACTATATTTTAACCTAATTATTTTTATATAGTCAGAAGAAAAGGAAAATGCAAGTGGGTAACATATTATAAACATACTTTTATATAAAGAAGATTGCACTGAATAATGTAAGGTTCTTTAAATGCATATGGTTACAATCCAATATTAGGCACCCTAAATATGTTTCAGCATATGTGCATCACTTAGAGTACATATAATTTTTTAAAATAAATTATTCAAATAAAGAAACCTTTTTCTTTATTACTCTGCTATAGTGTACCTAATATGTGTCAATACGGTTCCTTGATATATAATAGCAAAATAAAATATTATTTTCCGCCACTTTAAAAATACTATCCGATATTCGGCTCCTCAGCCCTATACTATTAATAACCACAAGAACGAGGAATTCTAGGAAGATCGAGCTAAAGTTGGAGGGAGCAAGCATTTGGAGCCGGAGCAGGCTAATAACCTAAACCGTGATGAAGCAGAAATAAAGCTTTTAATAATATTTTAAAAAGTGTCGCATTGTTTAATCAGCGCCATCTATAAGACGACAAAGAGTGCAACAGGAAAAACATTCATCAGCCGCATAGAACGGCTATGTATCTCTTGATATTTGATGAAAGTTATATGTGGGAAGAGCTGTACTTACTCAGCACTCCCACTTCCAAAAATTACATATTGATATTGTAAGCTACTTATTGGTGGTGCTTCTAATTTGACTCACCCAAACAGTCACAACTTATAGCCATTCTTGCGGACTTCTATTTTACCTGTGATATAATGATATATTTATAACTATTACATATATACCGCTATAGAACATACTGCACATTCTTCTCCTGAATTTTATAAAGGTCCTTCATAATTGATAATTGTTTGGCTACTATTTCATAACACGTCTACAAAGACAGAAGATAATTGTTAGACTGGATAATGTCACCTATGCTGCCATCTCTGGAAATAAGCTCAAACTCCAAGAGATGCCTCCGCCCTCTGT
This sequence comes from Mantis religiosa, assembly GCA_030765055.1. Classification (NCBI taxonomy): domain Eukaryota; kingdom Metazoa; phylum Arthropoda; class Insecta; order Mantodea; family Mantidae; genus Mantis; species Mantis religiosa. Next base: position 1,238,826 of record JAUKNK010000077.1, on the reverse strand, counting down.
CCTTTCATCCCGATGGTACAATAACTGTAACCTCACGAAATTCTTCAAATCTATAAACCTACACCATTTCCGTCCTAAAAAATCCCGTAAAGTTATAGTTTAACACTATTTATGAAACAGATAATTCCATTTGAAATTAGGTAAACTTGGAGTCCAAGACATTTGCGTTTCTAACACATCTGTCTATGAAAGTGTATCCTACTCGATCTCTCACTCGAAACATGAAATCAAAACCGCTTTAAGAAATCCGTAGACCTGATATAAATTGCATTGCTATTACGCTATTATTCACCTTTATTTCTCTCTCTTACTCACACGTAAATGTTATTGTATTACAATTATTCAACTATTCTTCATCATGTTCTCTCTGTCTCGACACATATTATTGTGACATAGTAGGGACATGAGCGTAATTCCTTACTATTTCTCTACCATCAAAGCTTCAATATAAACATTTACCAAGTTGACACATTAATATCTTACCAAAGAGCTCAAAATTAAGAAAAAAGACTGAAGTTCTTACCCTAGTTAATATGAAGGTTAGTCTAGAATAGTGAACTCGGTTGTGGCACTTATTGCTGAAAGAGGCAAGGAAGATTTATCAGACATGTAATAAATGATCTTGATAATTTCCTAGCAAAGGTTATATTTACGGTACACTGTCTGTTTTGCCATGCGCTAAGTAGTTACAGAAACCGTTGGAAGCGATTACATGGAAACAAACTATTACACCAGTAAGTTTCTTATTATATACATACGTCATACATCATGACCAGGGGCGTATGGAGGATATGACTAAATTTAAAAGAGAATGTCTGTTGTATCGAGAATTAGTTAGATACAGAAACTGTTTGAAACCATTAAATGGAAGTGAAATATTAGTAAAAACAGATATTATATAAGAAAACTTCTTATAGTTCACTGAATGTCCGCCAGAGGAGAAATGGCTCACAAACAAGAATTGATCGTTTACGGAGTGCGCCTTTTTGCCGGGAGATGGCACTGTCAGTTATACGTTTTGCAGTGAAGAAATTGTATTAATTTTTCAAGAATCAGTTAAGAAATAGTAAGAATTATTTTAAGCAGTTGCTGATTATTATATGCTTTTCTTAAACCTGAAAATTATTAGCAGCTAAAGTGAAAACTGGGACAGTAGGAAACGAGCAAATAATTGTTTCGCGGAAATGAAACCTTCTGCAGCATGTATTCCTCCTGAGATTTGAGAATTCTGTGCATTGGGCTTCTGTCAATTTAATTCAGTATGTTTTGGTTTTGTTGGAACTTGCAATCAATTATAATGAAGAGTACACTTGTTCATTGCTTTCTATTCTCACCAAGGGCTGCTCCCACATTGTATTCACTTGCCATGTATAAATTGACAATGTGTATTTCCTGTAGATTGATAGAGACACATGAGTTGTCCGTCTTTCGGCAGAGAGATTCTTTGTTCTTGTACGGGCTATTGAGCAGCCAAGTAACGCTTCATTTGGCTCATGAAGTGTAGCTATCAAATATATGGTGTACATCAGAAATAAAATTCCAACATTTACGCTTTACATATAAAAGATCGTGTAACTGTATTGAATTTTAGTATGAAATTTTGGACAAATAGCTTTCCTGCCACTCCAGTTTGCACCCATAAGCTTACTTATTATGGTGACTATTGTGGTCTACTGTAACTTTCAGGTAACACAACTATTTTGTTTGAAATTAATAAATGGTGTGTATTTCTACAAATTTGTTGTTGACTGAAGATGTGGGCAAGTGTCCATGAAATTAATCTCACAAAGACATAATTAAAGTATTGTCATCGACTTCTTATCTTAAGTGGAGAGTATTTACTAAACACTTTTATTTGTGTAGTATGCAAATTACTATTTACACTTGGAAACATCTAAACACTTGAGTAGAATAACACATCAACTCAATTATGACTATACTGACTCTAGTATCACACTTAATTTTGCCTACCTTGGTAGCGTGGTGGTAGCATATCTGTCTCACGTCAAGAGGTCCCAAGTTCGAATCTTGGTTAGGGTAATTAACCTGGATAAGGCTTTTTCCGGGGTTTTCCGTTATCCTGAAAGACGAATGTCGGCTAACTATAAGCTGCATTGTTCCAGATGCATTGAGCATCATTTCACCCATTTCATTCATCGTTCGATATGACTAAATGTTGGAGGATGTAAATTAAAACAAAAAAAAAACACTTAATTTTAATGCTTTGGCTAGTTAAAGTGTATCATTGGTGAGTCTTCCAATCTTGGACACATAAAACAAAAAATAGAAATATAATAGTTTAGTATAACTATGTACAACAATCTGATAAATTTATATCTTACCTGAACTATATTCTAAGCAATCATTTACTGAGTAAAACTGATTTTTTTCTAAAGAAATTATGTAACTCTGCGTTAAACTGATTGATGCAAGGTATGTATTTTAATTGATTTGGGAAGTGGTTGTATAGCTTTAAACCCATGTATTTGACGGAAGTCTCAAATAGTTTTGTTTTATGAATATAGGTGTGTAATTTATCTTAACTATGTGTGTTATGGGTGTGTACTTCAGCATTTCTGACATAGTTCACAATATTAGTCTGCATGTAAATTAATATCTGTTTCATATATTAACTTGGTGGGGTCAGGATAGTCAAATCTCTGAAATGATTCCTGCAGCTTTCCATTTTTGGACTACCAACCATACTTCATAATGCTTGTTTTTGTAGCTTAAATATCATCTTACTATTTGAAGCTATGACAGTCCTTTTAGTGATTTGCATTGTACAATTTACAATTAATACAGCTGTTGGTCTAATGAAAACATAATATAATAAATTAACACATGCATTGAATAATAAATAAGGTAAACTGCAAAACATAAAAATGTTGGTTCAGAAAAAGCAATTAAAGTAAGCCATTAACTTAAGTGCTGTAAGCTTGAGCAAAATATATCATGCCATGGTCAGCTGATGCAGAGTTATCAAAGTATACCCATATTTAGTTGCTGGTTGTACATTATCCAAGTCATAAATTCTTTAGAAATTAGTTTGGATTAGTTATTGCTCTTTTGATGTTTTTATTTGGTATATAATGGCAGTAGGCTATCACAACAGATAAAATAAACACTGTAGCATAATTGATGCTTCATAAAGCATAATAAGAAACAACTACAAATAATCTTTTTTCAATGACTTTTGATGCTAGTGTTATTAAATTCCACCAATCACAATTGTCTGAAGCATAAGCTTAAAATGTATTCAAACCAAATAAGTGCTTTTAGTATTTGTAAAGATGAACACATTTTGTTCTGAGTACAATATTAGACAGGGCCTTTTCTTTTTTCTTTGCTATACTACATTTTTAATGTTTAACAGCAGCAGATTAAAATATTTAACAACTGTACAGCAAAAGAAGACTAAACAGTGAAATTAAATTTCAAGTACTTTTCTTACACTAAGACTTCTCAACCCCACTTATTAATTAAGTCAATTTATTGAAATTAACTATTCCTTCACACTAGATGTGTATAGGCTAAATTTTGGACAGATAGAACCAAACTGAAAAATTCAATGCCATGGCCGTGATTTTAATAATAGATTTTCCGGTTTCCGTCCAGCTGCTCTTACTCATTGAGCTACAATGGCCAATGTGCCGGCATGACATTAATTCTCCAATTGACACGTACATATACATTTCTTTCGGCATACCACAAAGGCATCACGTATTCGAGGTACACTGTTTGTGTCATCTTACTGTTTTAAGTACAAAACCTCAGCCTAAACACGGCTAATGGTAGTTGTCTCATGTGTGTATGAATACTCCTAAGTGGTTTACCGGGAAAATACGAGTTAGTTGGAGAGTTTAATGTCATATCGGCACGTTGGCCATAGTAGCACAATGGTAGTACAGTTGGACGGAAACCACAAGATCCGTGGTTGAAATCCCGGCTATGGCATTGCATTTTTCAGTCTGACTCTACGTTTCCACAATTTAGCCTAAACACGGCCAGTGTGAAAGAATAATCATTTTCCATTAATTAACTTAATAGTGGTTTACTATATAAAGCCCGGACCTTAAAGTACTTACAATATGTAGGTCGCCATTACGGTAGTTGTCTCATGTGAATGAGAACTCCTAAGTGGTTTACCGGGAGAATACGAGTCAGGTGGAGAATTTAATGCCATAGTAGCACAATGGTAGTGCGGCTGGACGGAAACCAGAAGATCCGTGGTTCAAATCCTGACTATGCCATTGAATTTTTCAGTCTGACTCTACGTTTCCACAATTATAAGTAGTGTTAGTCATAAATTCTGTAAACAATAATAAAACATCGCAACAGTTCAACGAAATAAAATGTTACAGGCAGAGCCATCTCTAGGCACTAAGACGGTAGCGGTAATAAGATTGATTTTTCTGTTGTTCTGTAACGCAATTTCTCACATGGAGGAGAATTATATCCAGTTATGACGATACGCTCGTTTAGAATCTCCTTTTGCTGTGTCATAAATGCTACAAATGACATTCGATGTTAAAATCCCGCCCTTGAATTTGCGTGAACATTTCTGAGTATTTCGAAGCACCTAATATTTTGGGAGAGGTTCCTGCATACTAATTTATTTAAATTTGTATTCTGAATTTCAATTCCCATTCATTTCAACTGCAATGCCCATCAATGGTGTGGGTCTTCTTTGATTGATTAGAATGGCATATAATTTAAATGGCATCATACAGCTACCCACATTTCAAACATTTATCACTTACTCTGTTGTACACATTTTGTATCCGCATCCAAATATACTCTGATTAAATTTTTTCTACACCGTTATTGGAACTTGGAGCAGATAGAAATATATGTTGTTATTTAGGAGTTGGTTGCGAAAATAGTATGGGTGCATTGACTTTATTAAAATTAGGTAGTTATAGAAACTGTCGGAAGCAAAACATTACATGAATAAGTGTCTTTTATGTACAAACGTTATATTTCATGATTCGGTGCGCATGGTGGATGTGGCTACGCTTATGAGAGACCCTCTGTTGTGCCAGAAGTGAGGTACTTAGAGAAACTGTTCGAGGACATTAGATGGAAACAAAATATTATATCAGAAAGTGTCTCATTATGTAGCTACGTTATATTTCTCAATCCGGTGCGTATGGCGGATGTGGCTACGCCTATGAGAGACTCTCTTTTGTGCCAGAAATGAGGTAATTACAGAAACAGTTCGAGGACATTAGATTTATACAAAATATTACATCATAAGTGCCTCATTATGTAGCTACGTTATATTTCTCAATCCGGTGCGTATGGTGGATGTGGCTACGCTTATGAGAGACTCTCTGTTTGCCAGAAATGAGGTACTTACAGAAACTGTTGGAAGACATTAGATGGATAAAACGTATTACATCAGTAAGTGCCTCATTATGTACCTTCGTTATATTTCTCGATCCGGTGTGTATGGTGGTTGTGCCTACGGTTATGACAGACTCTCTGTTTGCCAGAAATGAGGTACTTACACCAACTGTTGGAGGATATAAGAGGGATACAAAATATTACATCAGTAAGTGCCTCATTATGTACCTTCGTTACATTTCTCGATCCCGTGCGTATAGTGGTTGTAACTAAGCTTATGAGAAACTCTCTGTTTGCCAGAAATGAGGTACTTACACAAACTGTTGGAGGATATAAGAGGGATACAAACTATTACATCAGTAAGTGCCTCATTATGTAGCTACGTTATATTTCACAATCCGGTGCGTATGGTGGATGTGGCTACGCTTATGAGAGACTCTCTGTTTGCCAGAAATGAGGTACTTACAGAAACTGTTGGAGGACATTAGATGGATACAACATATTACATCAGTAAGTGCCTCATTATGTACCTTCGTTATATTTCTCGATCCGGGCGTAAGGTGGCTGTAGCTACGGTTATGAGAGACTCTCTGTTTGCCAGAAATGAGGTACTTACACAAACTGTTGGAGGACATTAGATTTATACAAAATATTACATCAGTAAGTGACTTATTATGTAGCTACCTTATATTTCTCGATCCGGTGCGTATGGTGGATGTGGCTACGCTTATGAGAGACTCTCTGTTTGCCAGAAATGAGGTACTTACAGAAAATTTTGGAAGACATTAGATAGAAACAAAATATTACCTCAGTAAGTGTCTCATTATGTACCTACGTTATATTTCAGGATCCGGTGCGTATGGTGGATGTGCCTAAGGTTATGAGAGACTCTCTGTTTGCCAGAAATGAGGTACTTACAGAAACTGTTGGAGGACATTAGATGGATACAAAATATTACATCAGTAAGTGCCTCATTATGTAGCTACCTTATATTTCTCGATCAGATGCGTATGGTGGTTGGAGCTACGCTTATGGGAGACTCTCTGTTTGCCAGGAATGAGGTACTTACAGAAAATGTTGGAAGACATTAGATAGAAACAAAATATTACATCAGTAAATGTCTCATTATGTAGCTAAGTTATATTTCTCGATACGGTGCGTATGGTGGATATGCCTAAGCTTATGAGAGACTCTCTGTTTGCCAGAAATGAGGTACTTACAGAAAATTTTAGAAGACATTAGATAGAAACAAAATATTACATTTGTAAGTGTCTCATTATGTAGCTACGTTATATTTCTCAATCCGGTGTGTATGGCAGATGTGGCTAAGCTCATCAGAGGCTCTCTGTTTGCCAGAAATGAGGTACTTACAGAAACTTTTGGAGGACATTGGATGGATACAAAGTGATACATCAGTAAGTGCCTCATTATGTAGCTACGCTATATTTCTCAATCCGGTGAGTATGGCAGATGAGGTTACGCTTATGAGAGACTCTCTGTTTGTCAGAAATGAGGTACTTACAGAAACTGTTGGAGGACTTTGGATGGATACAAAATAATACATCAGTAAGTGCCTCATTATGTAGCCACGCTATATTTCTCCATCCGGTGGGTATGGCGTATGTGGCTAAGCTTATGAGAGACCCTCAGTTTGTCAGAGATGTGGTACTTACAGAAACTGTTGAGGAACATTAGGTGGATACAAAATATTACATCAGTAACTGCCTCATTATGTAGCTACGCTATATTTCTCAATCCGGTGAGTATGGCGGATTTGGCTACGCTAATGAGAGACTCTCTGTTTGTCAGAGATGTGGTACTTAAAGAAACTGTTGGAGGACATTGGATGGATACAAAATATTACATCAGTAAATGTCTTATGTACCTACGTTATATTTCACGATCCGGTGCGTATGGAGGATGTGGCTAATCATAAGAGAGAGCCTCTGTTTGCCAGAAATGAGGTACATACAGAAACTGTTGGAGGATATAAGAGGGATACAAAATATTACATCAGTAAGAGCCTCATTATGTACCTAAGTTATATTTCTCAATCCGGTGCGTATGGTGGATGTGGCTACGCTTATGAGAGGCTCTCTGTCTGCCAAAAATGAGTTACTTACAGAAACTTGATGGAGGACATTAGATGGATAGAAAATATTACATCAGTAAGTTCCTCATTATGTAGCTACGTTATATTTCTCGATCCGGTGCGTATGGTGGATGTGGCTGCGCTTATGAGAGACTCTCCGTTTGCCGGAAACGAGATACTTACAGAAACCGTTGGAGGACATTAAATGGAAACAAAATATTACATCAGTGTCTCATTATGTAGCCACGTTATATTTCTCGATCCGGTGCGTATGGTGGTTGTAGCTAAGCTTATGAGAGACTCTCTGTTTGCCAGAAATGAGGTACTTACAGAAACTCTTGGAGGACATTAGATGGAAACAAATTATTACATCAGTAAGTCCCTCATTATTTAGCTAGGTTATATTTCTCGAGCCGGTGCGTGTGGTGGATGTGGCTTCGCTTATGAGAGACTCTCTGTTTGCCAGAAATGAGGTACTTACAGAAACTTTTGGAGGACATTAGATGGATACAAAATATTATATCAGTAGGTGTCTCATCATGTAGTTACGTTATATTTCTCGATCTGATGCGTATGGTGGTTGTAGCTGATCTTATGAGAGATTCTCTGTTTGCCAGAAATGAGGTTCCTACAGAAACTGTTAGAGGACATTAGGTGGATACAAAATATTACATCAGTAAGTGTCTCATTATGTACCTACGTTATATTTCTCGATAGGATGCGTATGGTGGTTGTAACTGATCTTATGAGAGTCTCTCTGTTTGCCAGAAATGAGGTACCTACAGAAACTGTTAGAGGACATTAGATGGATACAAAATGCTACATCAGTAAGTGTCTCATTATGTACCTACGTTATATTTCTCGATCCGGTGTGTATGGTGGTTGTAGCTAAGCTTATGAGAGACTCTCTGTTTGCCAGAAATGAGGTACTTACAGAAACTGTTAGAGGACATTAGATGGATACAAAATATTACATCAGTAGATGTCTCATTATGTAGCTACGTTATATTTCACCATCCGGTGTGTAATGTGGATGTGGCTAAGCGTATGAGAGACTCTCTGTTTGTCGGAGATGAGGCACTTACAGAAACTGTTGTAGGACATTCGATGGATACAAACATTATATCAGTAAGTGTCTTATTATATACCTACGTTATATTTAACACCACTATCACAGACAAACGTAGGGAACAGTAAATGTTATGTACTAAATTTCCTAGATGGGCTCAAGAACTTTGTTCTAGCGTCGAATATACGAATGGAATTCCTTTGCGTGTGATGTCTGTCAATAATTTACATTTTCTAATTTTGCATGTTTTATACTGGTCGCCAAATTAGAATGTGGTTGACATTTAGTAAGCACGTGGAAAAGCGCTGTAAATAAGCACGAGCTGATGCTTACGTCATAGCGGTTGCCATAGTAACCATTAGAAGGTCCAATTAGATTCGAGATGTTTCCATGACAACGTTAGACTCTATACCTTGTTTGCCGATATTCTAAAGCTTGTGTAGCATGACCTACCCCCGGGAGAGTTACGCAAACGGTGCAGTAAACACAATATCTTGGCTTTTGTTTCTCTTCTGATAACGCTGCGTAAACAGAATTCCCTCACGTATGCAACAGTTAGAGATCCTGTACTGGCAAGTTACTTTGCATTTTATTTGTGGCAATTTCCTTGGTTTACGTGTGCCTGAGTCCGTGTAACTGTGCGCGTGTTGTGGTCATTTGCAATTGCGTTTAATGAATGTTTAGTTATATCTAAATATAGTGACAAGCGAAAACCTGAACGTGCTCGGGAACCAAATAAAACTATATTTGGTAAAGGTATTGCAATTAAAGGACATTCACGGGAAATAATATTCTCTGTGAGAGAATACTTCGGTGAGGCGAAATTGAAAGAGTAGTCTAGGCGCTTAATAAGACTTCGCGTGCTGTAGGTATCAGTAAGGGCATTAAGGTTAAGACTGGCAAGGAAAAGCGTTTTAAAGAAGAAAGTTAGACATTGGGTTATAAATTAGAAACTCCCGGAAAAAATTATTTAAGCAGCATTTTCCCACTTCAATAAGGATCAGAATGTCACAGGTTTGCCTCTTTTGTTACGATGGACCTTACATTGATGTGTTCTTGCATGTTCTAGCGTTTGCCTGTAGATCCATGACTGTACTATTGTCTTTGTGTGCAGTATAGTAAATAATAATAACAATAATAATAAATAATAATAAAATACCCATTGCAATCTCAACTGAATCACCTTCGAACGCGTAATGCTATCGCACTCTCCACGTGGCAGCAACAAGCGGCAGCGCTGCCTCTCTCTCCGTACGAAACGTCCATCACTTTCTAGATTGACGACCAGTATATTTTAACCTAATTATTTTTATATAGTCAGAAGAAAAGGAAAATGCAAGTGGGTAACATATTATAAACATATTTTTATATAAAGAAGATTGCACTGAATAATGTAAGGTTCTTAAATGCATATTGTTACAATCCAATATTAGGCACCCTAAATATGTTTCAGCATATGTGCATCACTTAGAGTACATATAATTTTTTAAAATAAATTATTCAAATAAAGAAACCTTTTTCTTTATTACTCTGCTATAGTGTACCTAATATGTGTCAATAAGGTTCCTTGATATATAATAGCAAAATAAAATATTATTTTACGCCACTTTAAAAATACTATCCGATATTCGGCTCCTCAGCCCTATACTATTAATAACCACTAGAACGAGGAATTCTAGGAAGATCGAGCTAAAGTTGGAGTGAGCAAGCATTTGGAGCCGGAGCAGACTAATAACCTAAAGCGTGATGAAGCAGAAATAAAGCTTTTAATAATATTTTAAAAAGTGTCGCATTGTTTAATCAGCGCCATCTATAAGACGACAAAGAGTGCAACAGGAAAAACATTCATCAGCCGCATAGAACGGCTATGTATCTCTTGATATTTGATGAAAGTTATATGTGGGAAGAGCTGTACATACTCAGCACTCCCACTTCCAAAAATTACATATTGATATTGTAAGCTACTTATTGGTGGTGCTTCTAATTTGACTCACCCAAACAGTCACAACTTATAGCCATTCTTGCGGACTTCTATTTTACCTGTGATATAATGATATATTTATAACTATTACATATATACCGCTATAGAACATACTGCACATTTTTCTCCTGAATTTTATAAAGATCCTTCATAATTGATAATTGTTTCGCTACTATTTCATAACACGTCTACAAAGACAGAAGATAATTGTTAGACTGGATAATGTTACCTATGCTGCCATCTCTGGAAATAAGCTCAAACTCCAAGAGATGCCTCCGCCCTCTGAACTTTGAAGCAGAAACTTCAGGTTCCAAGAGGGAAAACATCAATAGAAACTAATACAATAGTAGAGATCATAAATAAGCATAATGGGAATAAAAAGGGAATAAATGATATAAGAAACATAGCTAAAAAGAATATTCGAAATAGCAATACAGTACAAATGAAGGAAAAATTGGACAGGAGTTGCCTTTGGGCACATAGAGGGCAGGAAGCACAGAACAATAGAACCGACATCAAGACGCCAGTAAAATATGCGAGGTATAAGGAAAACTCAGCCAAGCATGATAGAATACCGTTATGACGCTGAGAGGTCATACAACCCAGAGGGGCGGAGAATAGTACTGATGCATAGCAACGACATACGGAGGTGACCAATAAGAGAAAATTAAAGAAATAAACCCTGTCAATAAAATGTAGAGTAAACCACGTGATAGGCGTAAAATAGGAAAGGAATAGAAAATGGGCGGTGATAGGAAAGAAAAGCTAGGATAGAAGCTGAAAATACGACAGGCAAAAGAGCGTCACTCTGCTAGTGAGGACGACGGGGAGAAGACGTGTTATTGGAAGGTTACTCCGGTACTGAGTATTGTGATAAAAGTAGGATCAGATGTCGCAGTCCGACTTAGAGTTATGGTCTTGAAGATAGTGCAAATATAGGGAATAACAAGGGAGTCCGTGAAGCAACGTAAAAACATCGTAAAGGGGAAAGGAAAATTAGGAAGACAACGCAAGTGTTAACAAGAGAACTAAGAGCGCCAGGCTAAAGAAAAATAAAGGAATTGAGAGACGGTCAACACGACTTTTCATAACTGAACCCTGAGAAAGAGATCCCAGCTCACCGACGATTAGACAAAACACCCACCTTTCCACCTAACCGTCAAACCTTTCACACTCCATCCCTAACCAAGCACACATTAGGACAACGAACCGAAAAAGAACCCACACCAAACTGGCACCCAACGTGTCCTAAAACAACTCTGTAGTTCGGCACTACGACAACGAGGAACATACAACTTTAGCATCACGACACCGGAGACGCACGCCGACGACCAGGAGAGCGACAACAGGAAGCAACAACTACAACTTCAACATCACGACAACGGAGAAGAACGCCAGGGACGAGGGCATCCATCACGACAACAGGGACGTCACAACCATCAGAGCCAAAGGAGGTAAAAACAACACATCAGCACGAGTAAGTACACCTTAAACATCTTTCTACAAGGAGAAGAGACATAGGGCCAGCCAAGTAGTGCATCCGTAGACTGTCGTTAAGTATATGCTACTGAGAAGTGGTAGAACGACAAAAGTAACAATGGCGGAACAATCACAGGAGCAAAACATGAACAGTTCAGCACAAGACATTAGTACTGCAACAGTAGTAAGCCTCACAACTACAATGCAACAGATGCTCCAACAATTTCAGAACAATATAGAAACAAGATTAGGAGAACTTGGTGAACAAACCCAAAGACTAGAAACTAAAATTTTAGAGCAGAACCAGACCCTAGAAAATAGATTAGAAGAACAAAGTCAGAATTTAGAGACCAGATTAGGAGAACTAGGAGAGAAAACCCAAAGACTAGAAACGAAAATATTAGAGCAAAATCAGACCATAGAAAAGAAAATAGCAGAACAAACACAAACTTTACGAAACCAGTTAGAAAGTAAACTAATAGAACAAAATAGGCACCTAGAGAACATTAGGTTAGGACAGGCCACAACTCAGGCAGAATTCCTACACATGCGTACAGAAATGCATGATGCACAGCAGGACATTGTAAATATCAAAGAAAGAATAAATAACATGTCTAGTACCAGTAATAATGTGCATGTCCAGTTGAGCGATGAGTTGCGAAATACCTGCGCCAGTATAGAAAATAGACAAAAGGAATGGCACGAGCAGACACAGTCTGAACTCATAGTAATTAAAGAAACTCTGACGCAGGCGGCCGCAGCTCACCGGTCCACGCAAGTAACCATTTCAAACCATACGCGAGAAATGACAGTGCTCAAAGAGGCCATTAACGACCTCAGAATAACAAATGACCAGCCTCAGAGTACTGACATTCCGAACGTACCGGTTAGGCAGGGGATGTTGAACTCGTGCCAGAACACGCCTTCATCAGCCCCCACAGATACATGTAATAGTGTGAATCAGGGTAGCATTTTCAATAATTGCGCAAATACAGGATACCCCTACCATTTTAACCTATTAAATGAAATTACCGTGCCCACATTCAATGATGAAAGGGACAACGCGAAGCGTTATATAATGGACGTAGAAGCATATTTCACTCTTAAAAACATCCCAGAGGAATACAAAATGCTTATTATTAAGAAAGGCTTACAGGGACGATCACTCACGTGGTTTCGATTAGCAGTTGGTGACCATACCAGGTATGCAGAGTTTCGACAAAACTTTCTCACCAAATATTGGAATAGCGCCACACAATATGCTGTGCGGACCAAAATAAATACAGGGAAATATCTGCACAGGGGAACACAGATGGTTGACTACTTTCTAGACCTAGCACAACAGAGTAAGATGCTTGACCCGCCGATAGAAGATCACGAATTCATTAATCTCGTGATAAAACATTTCCCAGAACATATAAAGAACCATTTAATAGTAGCAAGACCGAACACTATAAACGAGACGATCGAACTTCTGACGGCACTGCAACCACAGATGACGGACTCAAACACAGGACCACGAGAGGGCAGACCGGTATACACTGAACCGAATCTTAGTGGGACCAGGGCATACAACACAGGAAATGCCCGGAGAAATGACAACGCCCAGAATAGAGAACGATACAGAGAACATGTACCTGCCTTTGAACACAGAAACTACAATACACGCTACCAAAGACAAACCCGAGAAAATCCCAACCATTTTCAGGAACCACAACAACACAACGTACATTGGGTACGTACACAAAGACCACAGCAAAGGAGAAACGGTTATGACAGGAACACAACAAGAGAGAGAAGATACAATGCTTTTAGGAGACCCTATACGAACGACATACCACGAGAAAATCCACCAGACCGTAATTGGACCAATAATGGACATTACCAGGAAAACCGACCCACCGTGACAGACAACCGGACAGAACACATGAACAGTAGGGAAAACCAGCAAAGGTCGAGACAAGAAAACCCAGGCAATACATCTCCAACAACAGTATATAATAACAATGGAGCAGTGACACGACAGAAATGGTTTGCAAATCAGACGTTCGTCCCAACGACACACACATCTCTAAACGGCGCAACGAACACACTCATCCAGGAAAACTAGATGTGGGTAGGATAACGTTCCCGAATCCGACCCCGAGGTATGTGAAACAAGATGGGAACAGGAGCAAGCTGTAGCAAAATTACAAATACAGGCAGATGAGACAGAGGCCGAAAGTGACAATACGACTGGAAAAATAAAACAACCGGACATTGTAGAAACGCCACAAATAGAACTCACCATAAACGAAGAAACTTATCAGGCAACCTTGGATACAGGAGCAACTGCTTCTGTATGCAGTTTAAAATTCTTTAACGACTTAGAAATGAAAGGTTTACGTCTACAAACACTACCCACAAAGAATGTATATATTTTGACAGCCATCAGCAGAAAAAAAACAACGCATTCAAAAACAAACAATGATTCCATTTCGTTTAGGACAAATACACGTTGAACTCATTTTCTTAATAATACCGCATCTGGCAGTCCAAATCATTTTAGGAAGTGATTTCCTAGAGGCATTTAAAGCCAACATCAATTATGCCAACAGGTATTTAACTATACGACGAGATAACGAAGAGGCAACGATCGGGTTCTCTCAGCTGACTGACCAGGTCGTTAACTTAACAGAGGCAGAAAACCTATTAGAGGAAGAAACCTTTTTTGTGCAATATGTGCAGGTAAAATCAGGTGTTCACATTGCGGAACTTAGAATCCAGGAAGTAAACAAAGATGATACAGTCGAGGATAATTTTGACGACACCTGCGAGAGCAAGGAAGACCCAGGTAGACGAAACGAAACCAGTTATCCACACATCACTATAAGAAACGGCTCCCTGGACGTAAGAGAAAATGCACCTGTCCAACAAGCAGAGACAGAATCAACCTTTAGACTTTCCCCTGAAATACCAGATCTGCATGTAAACATATGGACGTATTTACCAAATTCACTAAATTATACCCGATGAAGAGGCTAAGAAGCGCGAATTGTGTAAGCAAAATTCTGGACGATTTCATACCGAAATATGGTAAAATGGACGCCATTTTGGCGGATAACGCGTCCATACACAAAGGCAAACATTTCGTAAATAAGATAAGAACATCAGGTATCAAAATATATAATTCCACAGCATACCACCCGGAAAGTAACCCGTGCGAGAGATCGATGAGGGATCTATCCATCTACCTGCGAATATTAACATACCGCAAAAGACATACCTCGTGGGTCACCCAACTACCTCTAATAGAAAAAATCATGAACAACACGATCAACCCGAACACTGGTATAGCGCCAGTCAAGCTACACCTAAACCAAACACCAGAAAGCATTTTACCAGGCTTAAAAAGAGCAATTAACACAGACGAAATGAACGAAATCCAGCAAATACAAGAAGCCTACGAACGCCTAAGGAAACGAGCAGAAACTAGAAATAAAAGGAAGAAAAGATACAAAAAGAAATGGACGCCGAACATAGGAGATAAGGTGCTAGTGAGAACCCACAACAAATCTTCAGTGCTTAACAAAACATCACAAAAACTGCATATCCTTTGGGAAGGGCCGGCTATGATCGTTGCGAAGTTCGGTGATCATTCTTTTGAGCTGGTAGACTATAAAACGAAGAAAAACATAGGTAGATATAACATAGCACTATTACGACCCTTTAAAGAACTGGAAATCACACATACCCAAACCATTACCTGACGCAAACCGGAGTCACTGAACTCATTAATGTACGGCACAGGTAATTAGTAAACACCACTTTGTTACAAATAGAAGAAATACACACGTTTCACAGAAATAAGAATAACGGACATAAAGAATAAACGCGATGGAATTTAACCATAATATAAACAAATGCTACACCTGGTTATACTAATAAAAAAAATTTGTACTTAGAATAAGTTAGCGGAACATACAAGGAATTATAAATACAAGTGCCGAAAACAAAAGCAATCACGACATTGCAGTGACGCGAGTGACAGTGTATGAAACATTAAAGGTTCACTATACTTAAAGAGGCAATGTAAAGCCCAAAAGACAACAATAAAATAAATAATGTAAATAAATAGAGAAAATCAGAGACAATCCAAAAATGCAAAATCAGATTGATAACGTAATGTAAAATATTGGACACATTGAAAACTAAGAAAATATGTAACAATGTACATAAATGTATAAATGTATGTATGTATTTTATTGTAAAAAAAAACCAAACAAACGCTCTAAAGCTCCTTGCTTGCACTTGCGTTGACGAAGGGAAAGAGGAGAAACTAGGTAACAATTGTCAGCGTTAGCACGTTAATTAAACTTTGAAGGTCGCGGTTTAGTGGGACTTTCGAAGGAATTTGAAATTTTTCCCAACTTGTGAGAAAAATAGCAATATTCCTCCGAAGGGCATTTGAAGCAGAAACCTCAGGTTCCAATAGGGAAAAGATCAATAGAAACTAATACAATAGTAGAGATCATAAATAAGCATAATGGGAATAAAAAGGGAATAAATGATATAAGAAACATAGCTAAAAAGAATATTCGAAATAGCAATACAGTACAAATGAAGGAAAAATTGGACAGGAGTTGCCTTTGGGCACATAGAGGGCAGGAAGCACAGAACAATAGAACCGACATCAAGACGCCAGTAAAATATGCGAGGTATAAGGAAAACTCAGCCAAGCATGATAGAATACCGTTATGACGCTGAGAGGTCATACAACCCAGAGGGGCGGAGAATAGTACTGATGCATAGCAACGACATACGGAGGTGACCAATAAGAGAAAATTAAAGAAATAAACCCTGTCAATAAAATGTAGAGTAAACCACGTGATAGGCGTAAAATAGGAAAGGAATAGAAAATGGGCGGTGATAGGAAAGAAAAGCTAGGATAGAAGCTGAAAATACGACAGGCAAAAGAGCGTCACTCTGCTAGTGAGGACGACGGGGAGAAGACGTGTTATTGGAAGGTTACTCCGGTACTGAGTATTGTGATAAAAGTAGGATCAGATGTCGCAGTCCGACTTAGAGATATGGTCTTGAAGAGAGTGCAAATATAGGGAATAACAAGGGAGTCCGTGAAGCAACGTAAAAACATCGTAAAGGGGAAAGGAAAATTAGGAAGACAACGCAAGTGTTAACAAGAGAACTAAGAGCGCCAGGCTAAAGAAAAATAAAGGAATTGAGAGACGGTCAACACGACTTTTCATAACTGAACCCTGAGAAAGAGATCCCAGCTCACCGACGATTAGACAAAACACCCACCTTTCCACCTCACCGTCAAACCTTTCACACTCCATCCCTAGCCAAGCACACATTAGGACAACGAACCGAAAAAGAACCCACACCACCTTTCATCCCGATGGTACAATAACTGTAACCTCACGAAATTCTTCAAATCTATAAACCTACACCATTTCCGTCCTAAAAAAATCCCGTAAAGTTATAGTTTAATACTATTTATGAAACAGATAATTCCATTTGAAATTAGGTAAACTTGGAGTCCAAGACATTTGCGTTTCTAACACATCTGTATATGAAAGTGTATCCTACTCGATCTCTCACTCGAAACATGAAATCAAAACCGCTTTAAGAAATCCGTAGACCTGATATAAATTGCATTGCTATTACGCTATTATTCACCTTTATTTCTCTCTCTTACTCACACTTAAATGTTATTGTATTACAATTATTCAACTATTCTTCATCATGTTCTCTCTGTCTCGACACATATTATTGTGACATAGTAGGGACATGAGCGTAATTCCTTACTATTTCTCTACCATCAAAGCTTCAATATAAACATTTACCAAGTTGACACATTAATATCTTAGCAAAGAGCTCAAAATTAAGAAAAAAGACTGAAGTTCTTACCCTAGTTAATATGAAGGTTAGTCTAGAATAGTGAACTCGGTTGTGGCACTTATTGCTGAAAGAGGCAAGGAAGATTTATCAGACATGTAATAAATGATCTTGATAATTTCCTAGCAAAGGTTATATTTATGGGACACTGTCTGTTTTGCCATGCGCTAAGTAGTTACAGAAACCGTTGGAAGCGATTACGTGGAAACAAACTATTACACCAGTAAGTTTCTTATTATATACATACGTCATACATCATGACCAGGGGCGTATGGAGGATATGACTAAATTTAAGAGAGAATGTCTGTTGTATCGAGAATTAGTTAGATACAGAAACTGTTTGAAACCATTAAATGGAAGTGAAATTAGTAAAAACAGATATTATATAAGAAAACTTCTTATAGTTCACTGAATGTCCGCCAGAGGGGAAATGGCTCACAAACAAGAATTGATCGTTTACGCAGTGCGCCTTTTTGCCGGGAGATGGCACTGTCAGTTATACGTTTTGCAGCGAAGGAATTATATTAATATTTCAAGAATCAGTTAAGAAATAGTAAGAATTATTTTAAGCAGTTGCTGATTATTATATGCTTTTCTTAAACCTGAAAATTATTAGCAGCTAAAGTGAAAACTGGGACAGTAGGAAACGAGCAAATAATTGTTTCGCGGAAATGAAACCTTCTGCAGCATGTATTCCTCCTGAGATTTGAGAATTCTGTGCATTGGGCTTTTGTCAATTTAATTCAGTATGTTTTGTTTTTGTTGGAACTTGCAATCAATTATAATGAAGAGTACACTTGTTCATTGCTTTCTATTCTCACCAAGGGCTGCTCCCACATTGCATTCAGTTGCCATGTATAAATTGACAATGTGTATTTCCTGTAGATTGATAGAGACACATGAGTTGTCCGTCTTTCGGGAGAGAGATTCTTTGTTCTTGTACGGGCTACTGAGCAGCCAAGTAACGCTTCATTTGGCTCATGAAGTGTAGCTATCAAATATATGGTGTACATCAGAAATAAAATTCCAACATTTACGCTTTACATATAAAAGATCGTGTAACTGTATTGAATTTTAGTATGAAATTTTGGACAAATAGCTTTCCTGCTACTCCAGTTTGCACCCATAACCTTACTTATTATGGTGACTGTTGTGGTCTACTGTAACTTTCAGGTAACACAACTGTTTTGTTTGAAATTAATAAATGGTGTGTATTTCTACAAATTTGTTGTTGACTGAAGATGTGGGCAAGTGTCCATGAAATTAATCTCACAAAGACATAATTGAAGTATTGTCATCGGCTTCTTATCTTAAGTGGAGAATATTTACTAAACACTTTTATTTGTGTAGTACGTAAATTACTATTTACACTTGGAAATATCTGAACACTTGAGTACAATAACACATCAACTCAATTATGACTATTTATGCATACACTGACACTAGCATTACACTTAATCGTGCCTACCTTGGTAGCGTGGTGGTAGCATGTCTGTCTCACATCAAGAGGTCCCAAGTTGGAAATACGGTTAGGGTAAGTTACCTGGATAAGGCTTTTTCCGGAGTTTTCCGTTTTCCTGAAAGACGAATGTCGGCTAACTATAAGCTCCATGGACCCCAGATGCATTGAGCATCATTTCACCCATTTCATTCATCGTCCGATATGACTAAATGTTGGAGGACGTAAATTAAAACAAAAAACACTTAATTTTAATGCTTTGGCCAGTTATAGTCTATCATTGATGTGTCTTCAAATCTTGGAGACATGAAACAAAAATAGAAACATAATAGTTTAGTATAATTGTGTACGACTATCTGATAAATTTATATCTCACCTAAACTATATTCTAAGCAATCATTTACTGAGTAAAACTGATTTTTTCTAAAGAAATTATGTAACTCTGCGTTAAACTGATTGATACAAGGTATGTTATTTAATTGATTTGGGAAGTGGTTGTATAGCTTTAAACCCATGTATTTGACAGAAGTCTGAAATAGTTTTGTTTTATGAATATAGGTGTGTAATTTATCTTTTTTATGTGTGTTATGGATGTGTACTTCAGCATTTCTGACATAGTTCACAATATTAGTCTGCATGTAAATTAATAACTGTTTCATATATAAACTTGGTGGGTTCAGGATATTCAAATCTCTGAAATGATTCCTGCAGCTTTCCAATTTTGGAATACCAACCATAATTCATAATGGTTGCTTTTGTAGCTTAAATATCATCCTACTATTTGAAGGTGTGACAGTACTTTTAGTGATTTGCATTCTACAATTTACAATTAATACAGCTGTTTAGACTTATGAAAACATAATATAATAAATTAACACATCTATTGAATAATAAATAAAGTAAACTGCAAAACATAAAAATGTTGGTTCAGAAAAACCAGTTTAAGTAAGCCATTAACTTAAGTGCTGTAAGCTTGAGCAAAATATGTGTTGCCATGGTCCGTTGATGCAGAGTAATCAAAGTATACACATATTTAGTTGCTGGTTGTACATTATCCAAGTCATAAATTCCTTAGAAATTAACTTGGAATTAGTTATTGCACTTTTGGTGTTTTTATTTGTTATATAATTGCAGTAGGCTATCACAACAGATTAAATAAACACTCTAGAATAATTAATGCTTCATAAAGCATAATAAAAAAACAAATACAAATAATCTTTTTTCAATTAATTTTGATGCTGGTGTTATTAAATTCCTACAATCACAATTGTCTGAAGCGTAAGCTTAAAATGCATTCAAAGCAAATAGATGCTTTTAGTAATTGTAAAGATGAACACAGTCTGTTCTGAGTACAATATTAGACAGGGCCTTTTCTTTTTTCTTCGCTATATTACATTTTCTCCATGCCATCTTGTTTCCGTGTTAGCCGGTACGCCTGACAAACAAGCTGATCCGAGAGGCAACTTACTATTTCTTCGTTTGCAAGACCATCCAAACTGGAGGTGGTGTTAAGTGTTTTGTGTGGGGCTACCCGGATAGGGTAGGAGCCCAACAAAGTCGCCTTTTGTAGTTTGCGAGACTGGTCTGCACTGGTGCTCTCTAATAGTAAGCTACCGTCTCGGAGACGCGTAGCGTTCTTGACCGGGCCGCTGATTTTGTCAACTTCACGCTTTATATAAAACGGACTGATATCTTTAAAAGTTTTCCCATCACAAGCCAAAATCATAACTAAATAAGGGTCGATGAAAGAGGTTTTGCGCGGATGCATTTTGAATAGGACCCCCATCCGGAACCGTCGGCGTCAGCCTGCCATCCGGAGGTTAAAGAAAGAAAGACACCGAATCTTCACGGTCTGTGCCGTCATGGGGACCTCACCCATGACCGATCTCATTTGTACCTCAGAAAAGCTACCCTTCAAAATCCACTGCTTATCCGTATGGGTAAACCGTTCACCACGCACACTCCGGCTTTATTCCCCTACCACAGGAATAACCGCCTGTGGCTCCCCACTTTAGGCCGCGCATGCGTGTAATAGGCACACGCGGATTCAGGGGACTTGTGGTTGATTACACCGGGGTTCCGTCAGCGGTAACAGGTCCGGTCCGTGATACTAACCCGACGGCAACACGGTCGTCGGGAGATTAACACAGACCGGGCCCTCAAGGAGCTACGTAGGTGTACTTGACGGTGTGGACGGGCTCCGCACCTAAGGCTACACATAGGGGCAGTGCGAAGGGGTTGCTCAACCTTCACTTTTGAGACCTCCGGAGAGCACACATGTCGGAAGCCGCGCTGAAAACCGTGGGACAGAACCACGGAGATAGGAGAGATCCCTGCTGGTGAGACAGGAGTTATTAACCTAAGACCTTACGTGCTAATAATAATAATAAAGAACTAGAAGAGGAAGAATGTGATGCTTACTGACAAGCAGTAGCTACACGTGGCACAGTTGATGGAGATGAAGGGGATGAATTGAGGGTGAATGGCTAGGGAACCCGGGATCGCCAATCCCGTACCTACCGTAGTAGGTCCCTGGGGGAAAATACCAGAGCCTCTTCTGCCAGTTTTCGGGGTTACTGATGGGCCTTCTCGGCAGCCGTAGCGGTCCTGGGGTACACCACGTCCCCACCATATATCACCCCATCAGTCGGTCCCCTACTTCCTGTTGCCCACCCCTCGGGACGAGGACCACAGAGGTTGGATTTTGAGGGGCCTGAGACTATGTGGCCCAAGTAGTTAACTTCCTTGCGGAAATGCTTACACTTCTTCGCGTTCAGCTTCAAGTTGGTCGCCTGCAGTCTCTGTAGCACCTTACTCAAATTCTCGATTTGATCTTCAAAAGTCTTCCCGACGATGATGATATCGTCCAGGTATAGCAGGCAGGCATCGTAAGTCAGCCCTCTCATCGCTGACTCCATGAAGCGTTGGAAGGTAGCTGGTGCGTTGCAGAGGCCAAAGGGCATAACCGTGAACTGCCAGAGCCCTTGGCCCGTCGAGAATGCGGTCTTCTACTTGTCTATCGGGTCTAGAGCTACCTGCCAGTAGCCCGACTTCAGGTCCAGGGTCGAGAACCACTGTGCACCAGCTAGCGTGTCCAGGGTGTCGTCAATCCGGGGTAAGGGAAAACAGTCCTTCCGGGTGACAGCGTTCAGCTTTCTGTAGTATACGCAGAAGCGCAGCTTGCCGTTCTTCTTCGCCACCAAGACTACAGGGGAACACCAAGGGCTGTCAGACTTTTCAATCACTCTTCTGGATCTCATGTCCTCCAGCATGTCTCGTACCGCCCCTTGCTTCGCCAGCGGAACGCGTCTATGTATTTGCCGAATAGGCCGAGCGTCCCCGTTGTCGATGCGGTGAATCACTTTGTCCGTCCGGCCGTAGACACTATCACCTTGGCTGGGGTGAGACCCCGAGAGAGATAAAGCAATTTAGTTAGTGGAAAATAGAACCTTGGCGTAGTGGTGCACTGCCAAGTGTTCTCAGCTTTGTCAATCTCAGGGAGCTCCCACGTCCTCGTCGTTCACCCCGGGCAACGTTTGACCGCAAGGCAAACGGCTAAGAGCAGCAAATAGACCTTCCAAACAACCTAGGAGGCAAAGAGAGGGAGTCAACCTAAGGGTCAACCCGGCGAACCAGAGTGCAAGCCCAACTTGCACGGGTCAACATGGCGACCCAAAGTGCGTCGAGGATGAAGGGGGTCACTTCGGAGTCTCCCGATCCTCCTGGATCTCCATCGCTGGCTGGTCAACTTGGCGACCGTAAAGCTGGCTCCACTTCTGCGCAGAGTCGAGTATCCAACCCGCAGACAAGGGTCAACTTAACGACCCAAAACAAGGGGCCTACCACCTTTCCTAAACATCCGACATCTCCAGCTGGTCAACCTGGCGACCGCCGCACACTACAGGAAGGCAGAGGAACGGAGCCGCAGCCACCATGCCTACCAGGAGAAGAGACATCCACCCCAAGGCTCAATTCCCAGACGACTCCAACTACAGAGGACTCCATGAGGCCAGCAGCAGACATATCCAGGGAGATCCTACTGGAACTGGAGGAGGTTCTCCACCAGTGCGACAGACTACTAAAGGCTCACAAAGCTGCACTCAGAACAGCGTTCTACAAGATATCCGGCCTCCTACAGCTTCAGGAAGGGAGAATCCACGAGCTTCAAAGCACGAACCGAGAACTCCAGCAACAGATGAGTAAGATGACAGCCGCGCTGAACCCAGGAGGCTCAGACAGATCACCAGATAGGCCGCTTTACTCCACCATTGCGGCAGCTCCAACAAGAAGTCAAAAGGGACTGAGGATCCAACGGTCAATCTCAACCCCAACTGCTAGCGTATTGGTCGCATCCAAAAGCAACGCCTCCCAGGATGAGTTTCGAAGGGAAATCAGCAAGGTGGTCAACCCCGTCAAAGACAAAATCAAAATTAAAGACATACGCAAAGCCGGACCAACCCAATTGGTGATAGAAACGGCGACAGAGGATGACGTCAGAAAACTAGAGCAGCATACCAAACTAGCGGAGATCGCAAAAGTAGAGCATCCAAGAAATGGAGGCCCCGCATTGTCCTGTATAATGTACCTCGGACCATTACACAGAAGGAGCTGCAGCATTGTGCACACAGCCAAAACTTTTCGGAGACTGTGGCGGAAGAGGAATTCAGGACATCGTTCCGGCCAAAGTTCCTAACTGGGCCCAGGAATGAAAACACTGCTCACTACGTCTTGGAAGTAAGCCCGGAAATCCGGAAGGCTATCCTAAACTAAGGGCGACTATATGTCCAATTTGGATCATATGTTGCGAAAGACTTCCTGGTAGTGCCCAGATGCCACCGATGCCAGGATCTAGGACACATATCTAGAGGATGCGCCACTGAGAGGAATGTATGCGGCCACTGCGGCGAAGGAGACCACCTACGCCACGAATGCCAAAGAAAGAACCAACCAGCTACTTGCATAGCCTGCACCAACTGGAATAAGCATGGCTGCAGAAGTCCTAACAGCCAGGACTGCGGTACATATAAAGCACTGTTGCAGAGAGCCATTATGAAAACCGACTATGGAACATAGGGCACTAGCGACCGATGAAAGACATATACATCAACCAAGACCACGCCATCTCAACGAGCTAAAAATAAACGCAGCCAGAAGTAGACTCGTGATGCGGAAACTGCGCAAACTAATAGCTGACTGGCATATCGATATCTTATGCATACAAGAAACCTACGTACAAAACAACTTTATTCCAAACCTCCCCGCATCAGCTATCACTGTCATTGCCAAAAACAATGCTATGAGTGCCACTGTGATCCTGAACAGAAACATACAAGCCACCGTCCTTCACGAGCACAACGACACCCATCTAAGCTGCGTGGAAATAAGATACGATACACTGAACTTCGTGCTCGCAAACGCTTACTTTTAGCCCAGCCAAGACATCGAAGGACAAATATGCAAAATCAGACGACTACACCTAGATACACGGAAACCAGTGCTCCTAACAGTAGACGCCAATGCAAAATCTTACACCTGTCACAGCAAAATCACTGACGAAAGAGGAAGGCTTCTGGAAGACATGCTGACGGAGTTGAATCTTCAGGTGATAAATGAACCAAATAACCCTCCAACATACATAGGCCGCGTAAATGTATCTGTCAACATAGACATTACAGCGATCATCAGAGGTCATGTACAGCTCATTAAGGACTGGAGAGTAACAGACCAGCAATCCAACAGTGATCACAATGCCATCTTCTTTAGACTGGAAGGAAAACAGAGCGCACAAACTAGCGGAAGGAGTAAACACTGGAGATTTAACTACCGCAAGGCCAACTGGCAGGGACTACGGGATTCCTTCATCTGTCCACCACCTCTGGAAGAAGGGGGAGATGTCGACGCGGCAGCAGAAGCGCTGAAATACGCAATCGTAACCAGCATGAAAGCGTCAATACCTATAACAGCCGAGAGTGCAAGGCCTACAAGCGACATCTGGAGCATTAAGCTTCAAAGATATAGAAAAAACACACGTCAGGCCCGTAAAGCATACCAACGTGCGGAAACTGCAATGCAAAGAGATGTCCGCCTAATCATATACTGAAGAAGAAGAGAAGCCTATGCTAAACTATTAGGCAAAACACGAGCCTCATGTTGGAAAGCTTTTACGGAGAACTGCCTAGAAAAAGACGCCTTGGGCTTGCCGTACAGAATCATGAGAGGAAAAATGAAATACCATCCAACATCAACACTCAAAAATCCAGACGGGACAACAACAACTACCTGGGAAGACACGGCACAGCTATTGCTGGACACCCTCATCCCGCAGGACAGGCCTACAGATGACCTAGATGAACATAAACATACAAGAGCCGCCGCACACCATTTGAACCATGACAACGGAAACGCAGAGTCCTTCACTGCATCAGAAATTTCAGCAGCAATTTCTCGACTAAAACGGCGTAGAGCCCCAGGACCAGACAAAATCAAAAACGAACTGGTACAGGCACTCTGCAATCAAATTACACCATGCCTGAGAAATATACTCAACGAATCATTGAGACAAGGGCGAGTTGCCAACATCTGGAAGGAAGCCAACCTATTCATCCTGAAAAAAGGCACAGACCGAGATCAAGCTGATCCAAAGTCTTACAGGCCGATTGCACTACTGAACACCTTGGCAAAAGTGCAAGAAATGCTAATATGCTGCCGACTAGAACTCGCCAGGGAGCAATTCGGCTTGACGAATACGCAATTCGGCTTCAGAAAGAACAGATCGTGTGCAGATGCTCTGAACTATATCCTCGACATAATTGAGGAAACGCAAAATAAATATGTCCTAGGCGTCCTCGTCGATATCGAAGGAGCATTCAACAACTTATGGTGGTCGGCCTTATTCGTAGAACTTCAACACATAAAAGGCCCAAACAACATCTACCACACAATTGAAGACTACTGCAGAAATAGAGTAATCCGCTACAGCAATGGGAATGACTGCATCACAAGAAAGCTAACCAAGGGTTGCCCGCAGGGATCGCTGTGCGGGCCTATGTTCTGGGACATAGGTCTTGAGCCAACTCTGCGCAAGCTCGGAGCCCAGGAAGACCTTCTTGCACATGCGGCATACGCAGATGACATTATACTCCTCTTCTGCGGAAACAACAGAAAGGATTTAGAGAGAAAGGCTACAAATACTTTGACCATTCTACAAGAGGAGCTAACGAAAGCCAAACTGACAATATCCACCAGAAAGTCACAATACATCCTTTTGAAAGGAAAGCTCCTCCGTGACCCTTGCATAAATCTTGGTGCCGCCCGGATCCAAAGATCAACATGTGTAAACCACCTCGGCGTAATGTTACAAGAAGGGCTTTTGTTCAAAACACACATCGATTACGTCACGCAAAAGGCGCATAACGTCCTTGCCAAAATTGCAAGGTTAAGCAAAAACTACGCACCATCCCATTCAAAGCCGTCGTCCTATACAACAACAATCTGCTTAGCTCTATCGTTGGACACGCTGCCAGTGCCTGGGCAGATAGGCTGCACCTGAAAAACGCCAGTACAGCATTACGCAAGCTCCAACGCAGAATTCTAATAATGATGACAGGAGCATTTGCTACGACACCAACTGACGCTCTTCTCGTGGTGCAAGGGCTAATTCCTCTAGATCTGGAGATTCGCCGGAGAGCTGCATGCTACTGGCTACGTAAAAACAACAACATTCGGGCAGCACAATTAGCTGGTGGAGTAGTGCGCGATGAGCTAGAAATTAAGAAAGTGCTAACTGCTGAATGGCAAAAAGAATGGGATGTGAGCACAACCGGCAGGCATACGTACGACATTTTACCAAATATCGAGGAACGCCTGAAAATGAAATTCCTACAACCATCCAGAAGCCTAATACATTATCTGACTGGTCATGGCCCATACTCCAGTTACCTCCAGAGATTCCACCTGAAAGACACAGAAAACTGCCGATGTGAAACAACCGAAACACCGGAACATGCAGTATGGGAATGTCCACTGACAATACGACATAGGACAACAACGATGTCGTACGTACAGGACAAGTCAATTCACGAAATAATAAGAAGCAGACGACTCTGGACTTGGTTTGAGAAAGCGGCAAACACCTTCTCAGTTAAGGCAAGGGAAGAATTCATCAATGGAAGACAACCTTAAAATCACTCTCGACTAAAACAAACTACCGCCGATGACACAAAATAATTATGTTAAGCTAAAATTAGGAATTAGTGTAAGCTAATGTTAGAAATTAAGTAATATTTATATGTAAAGTTAATTGTAAGTACTCCTAGGGTACCTCAAAATACATATTATAAAAACAAATGTATCAAAATCGAATAAAGAGTGTAACACAGTCTGGGTTGTAAAATAGGCACCAGGCTCCCAGAATTAAGGAGGCCGAGATCTTGCTGTAGAGCAAGGCCTTTTTTTATCACCTTGGCTGAAGACGCGCTGATACCATCTTAACTGTTGTCGAACCTTCTCCAACTGTTCTGCGGTCAGGTGGTCGGCCGCCCTCTCCACTAAGCCTTCTAGCCGGGGCCCCAGGTGTTGCTTCGGCGCCGGCTCCTGTGTCTCGTCGATAGCTGTTACGCTCACCACGGGCTCGCACGTTCCCAACTCCGTCCCAGCCTGGACGTCGTGATCGGCGTCCTTTGGGTTTAGCAGTCTCACTGGCACCTCCTCTCGGCACGGCAGCAATGCCCTGGCTACACACAGTCCGTGTACAGGCGTCTTCTGGTCCAGCACCATGTTCCTGGTTCTCTGGCCTTCCAGTCGCGCCGTCACCACCACCTTGCTCCTCGCGGGGACAACCACGTCTTCGTCCAAGACGACCCTGCAAACTCCAAGACGCTCTTTGGGTTGACGGAGTATAACCTCGTCTCCGATAAGCCGCAGGACCTTCTTGCCGACGGCAGCCATCGCCTTATTGCACCCGAGGGCATCCAGTCCCAGGATCTCCTCCTCAGCCACCTTCGCAACGAACACCCACAGACGCACGGCACTCCGTGCCAAGTTCAGCTCCAGCAGGGCCTCCTTCTCCACAGGCAAGGTGTCGCCCGATGCCGTGACAAGCTGGTATGGTCGGCTCGGCTTCCTTCGCCACGTCAGGTCTGATGATGGTCACGGCCACCCCGGTGTCAACCCGCACGCGGCACGGCTTTCCTCTTACCCAACCGTCCGCGATTTGGCTGTCATCCATACGCCGGCTGACGGCGCGCAGTGTCAATCGAGGGGATTGTGGTGATGGCGCCGACGAGCCCCTCTCCACGACGGACCTTACTCGTTTTCCGGCTGCTGTTCCTGGTGTGGGCAGTCTCTCTGCAGTTGTCCGGGCTGTCCACACCCCCAACACAGGCCACTAGGTGTTCGCCGGCGTCCCTCAGCTGGTCTTCTGTCTCCGGCGTAGCGGACACTCCTTGTTCTCGACGTCGGGATAGATGTTACTTTGGCCGCCTCCGTCCTTAATGCCGCTGTCAGCGCCTCGTGCATGGTTTTATATTCGCCGAGCATTAGGCGCTGACGAATCTCCATGTCCGGTACCCCGTCGACAAAGTTGTAGGCGGCTTCGCGGGATACGAACTCCAGTAGCAGGTCCACCAAGGCCTTGCTAGCCAGCTGCTCGATCGCTATGGCGAACTCCTGCAGCGTCTCCCCCGGCTGCTGCGACCTTGACTTTAGCTGGCTGCGGTATGCTGCGGCTAAGCGGTGGTTCCCGAAGCGATTCTCCAGGGCCTCCCAGATGTCCTTGGGCGCCGCCGTCGTCTGCACCGCGTTTAGGACGTCCGTGGCCCGTCCCTGGAGGCTGGCTACTAATTGTGTGGGCTCCTCCGGTGACCATCTCTTATGCTTGGCCATGGTGTCGAACTGGCGGCGGTAGACCTCAAATGTCGACGCGCCGTCATATTTCGGAGGTTTGACGCGCGGCGATGTTATGTCGCGTCCCGGTGCGTCGGCCTTCAAATCCTTCTACATCCTGCCGACGACGTCCTCCACCATGGCGCTCAGGGACTTGGCGCTGTTGTCGGCCTTTCCTTCCAGCTAATAAACGCGGCTCGGGAGGTCTCCGACGTGTTCGTCTACTTGGCCGATCCGCTTGGCGAGTCCCATGACGTCCTCCCTCACGCCGGCCAACTGTTCCTCAACCTTGGCGGCGAGGGCCTGGTTCGCAAACTTCATTTCTTCCATCTTCTACGTGAGGTTATCCTTAGCCGTCTTCATTTCTTCCAGCTTTGCGGCCAGGATGTTATTTGCCGCTTCTGTTTTTGTTGTTAATTCGGCCTTCATTTCTTCCATCTTCCCGGTGATGTTGTCGTTGGCCGTCTTCATTTGTTTCAGTTCCGCGGCCAGGTTGTCATTTGTAGTCTCCAGCTTCGCGGCCAGGCTGTTATTTGCCGCTTCTGTTTTTGCAGCGAGGTTTGCATTTGCCGTCTTCATTTCTTTCAGTTCCGCTAAAATCTTTTCTAATGCTGCCTCCATTGTGTTATGTCGCACTCCTGACACCAATTATGACATTGTGGGCTCGTGAAATGAAAAGTCCAATTACACAAACTCAACAATGTTCTTTATTTCCACCGACTTACAGTTGAACACCTGCGAATTACACAAAGTTACGTAATGCACACATTTACGATTCACCAGTGCGTCCGTTACGTTCCGATGCAAGTACACAATTACGTAAACTCTTCCGTAGAACAGTCTTCTCGTTCATTAACACGGCGCTCCTTCGCTAGTACGTCAAACACTGACTCCCCTTGCCCGACGTGCTGCTTATACAGGGCCAGCGTGTCGATCAGGAAGGTTCTAGATTAGATGAAATATCCCGTAAGTTCGAGAACACAGGTGGAACAGAAAGAGAAGGCGCAGTGATTTGTTTTCTCCCAGCCACCTCCTGTCACTACTATAAGACGAACGAGGGGGGACGTGGCTAACACCGACCTCCCCTGTTTGTCCGCTCACAGCTGGTTCTATACGGTGTTCCAACGCTCGGGTGACAGTATTACATTGATGGTTGTGTTTCCCTGTATCATCCTAACGTAACTTTGAATAATCGTAATTCGCTGCTATATAGCATAGAGGAATCAATATAGAGAAGTAAGAACCTTCGTGTTTTGGAACGAAAGTCTACAAAATGATGTATATGTCAAACAAACTCATTCTTATTTCTTGTCACATTACCTTCAATTCCAACATTTACTTCTTCGTTAGGTTCCAATGATACTT
This sequence comes from Mantis religiosa, assembly GCA_030765055.1. NCBI lineage: Eukaryota > Metazoa > Arthropoda > Insecta > Mantodea > Mantidae > Mantis > Mantis religiosa. The sequence continues at coordinate 1,208,252 of JAUKNK010000077.1, read as the reverse complement.
TAAATATAATGTGAATATATAATATACCATTTTGGAATTATTTTTAACCTGGCTTCAGAAATTAAGTGCCAGAATATGGTATTGCAGATTATTATTTCTTTGTATGAATCTCTATTAAATAATCAATTTATTCATTTTTCATTTATTTATTTACTTTATTTGCGTCTTAAAATGTTTTTCTTAAGATTCCCGAGATGAACTTAAGAGTTGGCATTCGACCAAAGTAAAGCATATTTTTACAGTGAGGGTTATAGTTTAGTTTGTTCGTTAAAGATAAAATATATGTATTCAGCTCTTTGGAAGTGTCACATAACAGAAAGACCGCCTCGGTAGTGAATATGGTAGCGCGTATGCCTCCTATCATTTCAAGCAATGTCCGATTAGACTTGACGTTGGAGGACGTAAATTAAAAAAAAATAACAGGAAGAATTATAGGATGAAAACTTTATTACCCACGACAATTAGTCACATTATTCAGTATTGCGGCGCATACTCTTCACTATCTGTAGAGCTTCCATTGGTGGCAATGTCGTCTAAAGCATGGAAATTAGCTGTAAAACTGACTTTGTTATCTCTGGAATCCATAAAACAGTCTAAGGTACTTGCTTCCTCCTCCTCTTCATCACTGTTATCTATAGACACTAGATTCCTGTTTTCGCTATTTCTTCTTCCATCAAGTGATCCCGATAGCGGTATTCTTCTTCTGAGTAGTTAACTTGACCGCCTATAGCCAGCCATCACAACACATACCTACTTTGCTATAAAAATAACTCACAACACACACTGATGACCTAACATAACCTAAAGTAGAGCGATAAATTAATGCTATAGTCACTTGTTATAGTGACTGTGATAGTCACCTATCATCTCTCCTCCACCGTCCTAGTCAACGGCCTTATGTTTATGGTACCGAGGTTGTAAGGCATATACCTACAGGATCAGACCAATACTAGTTGGAGGTCGGTCTCCCAGATATAAAAGGTAATACTAGAAAAATGGGGCAGTATGAAACGGTAATTTGAACATATAATGGAAAATGGCGACTTATCAATTGCTCGCAGACCAAGGGATTCATAAATATAATTAGCAACTTTGAATTTTCTTTCCTTTCTCAAGAATTTAAGGCGACGCTACCATGAAGAATGCTGAAAATACAGAGTATACATTAGCACTGCTTGAAATTTTCTCATCAGTGGTGGTAGTGGACTTCTAATGAAGCTTGCTAATTTGGTTCTTCTAACATTAAGGTGACCCTTATTTTAATTAACCAATAAGTGAAGCAGTATGTAGTAGCAGCTTTCTTTTGTTTTTATTATGGAACTGTAAGTAATTATAATTGTTTTTTGTTTTCCCTCCCACTAGTAGCTTATCAGATACTTAATATCTTCCTATGTCGCATTAGTACGCGAACATTAGCTACTTCAATCTTTTCGCATTGATCATATAACAGTAATAATGAATTTGTGGAATTAGGTTAGACAGATTTTCGAGTCAAATAATCATTTCTGCCAGAACTACAGCTGCACTCAATACAATACAGTTACCATTACCGAATTAATGAATTTAAGACAAATAGATTTTAAAAATAAATACTAAATACCATATAGTATAACAAAATATAAATAATAAGTAGTATATGAGCATTGTTTGAAAACGCTACAAGAAATTACCTGCCGAAACGTGTAATTCGAATATCCCATATATTTCCTGAGTGACTGCTACCGCAGCGCCACGCGTGGGAGAATCATACACCACGAAGTACCAGGAGAAAGCTGCAGATGTCGCGAGCATGTAACGTTTATGTATACACCTATGGGCCTAGTTTATATACGTTTTAGACAATATTATAACATTGATGGTTTGGTTTCCGTGTAAATCATATCCCTACTTTGAATAATTGTAATTCAAAACTATATAGCATACAGGAATCAATATAGAGAAGTAAGAACCTTCGTGTATTGGATCGAAAGTCTACAAAATGTTTGTATATGACCAACAAACTAATTATTCTTTCTTGTTTCATTACCTACAATTAAATTTCTAGTTAGTATGACATTGATGGTTGTGTTTCCTTGCATCATTATAACCTAACTTTGAATAATCGTAATTCGTAGCTATATAGCATACAGGAATCAATATAGAGAAGTATGAACCTCCGTGTTTTGTAACGAAAGTCTAAAAAATGTTGTATATGTCCAACAAACTCATTCTTACTTCTTGTTGCGTTACCTTCAATTCTAACATTTACTTCTTCGTAAGATTCCAATGATACTTTAAATATAATGTGTATGTATAATATACCATTTTGGAATTGTTTTTAACCAGGCTTCGGAAAATATGTGCCAGAATATGGTATTGCAGATTATTATTTTTTGTATGAATTTCTATTAAATAATCAATTTATTCGTTTTACATATATTTATTTACTTTATTTGCGTCTTACAAGTTTTTCCTAAGGTTTCCAAAATGAACATAAGAGTTGGCATTCGACCAGTGTATCGAATATTTTTACAGAGAGGGTTGTAAGTTAGTTTGTTCGTTAAAGATAAAATATACGTATTCAGCTCTTTGGAAGTGTCACATAACCGATAGCCCGCCTCGGTTGTGAATATGGTAGTGCGTATGTCTCTTGCCATTTCAATCAATGTCCGATATGACTTGATGTTGGAGGACGTAAATTGCAAAAAAAATATCAGGAAGAATGATAGGGTGAAAAGATTATGACCCAGGACAATTAGTCACATATTTCGCAGTGCAGGCGCTGTTATCAGTTTAGGCTGTAAGCCTTTCTATCAGCGGTAAGGAGAAGTAACCAGGTTTCAGAACAATATGTACAGTAATGAAGTAAGAAAGTATGCTACGCCAAGCAGCACAACAAACTTGGCTTATTTAGTTCTGATGAGAGGATCCCAAATGCTGCGCATACTTTTCACAATCTGTTGAGCTTCCATTTTTGGCAATGTCGTCTAAAGAATGGAAATTAGCTGTAGAACTGACCTTGTTATCTCTGGAATCCATAAAAAAATCTAAGGTACTTGCTTCCTCCTCTTCTTCATCACTGTTATCCAAACACACTTTGATTGCTCTTCTTGCTATTTCTTCTTCCATCAAGTGCTCCCGATAGCGGTATTCTTTTTCTGAGTATTAGCCAATAGCCAGCCATCACAACAGATACCTACTTTGCTATAACAATAACTCACAACTTACAATGATGACCTAACATAACATAAAGTAGAGCGATGAACTAATGCCATAAACACTTGTTATAATGACTGTAATAGTCACCTGTCATCTTTCTTCCGCCGTTCTAGTCAACGGTCTTATGCTCTTGGTACCGAGGTTGAAGGAATATACCTACAGGATCAGACAGATACTAGGTGGAGGTCGGTCTCTCAGAACTTAAAGGTAATACTAGAAAAATGGGGCGTGATGAAACCGTAATTTAAACACATAATGGAAATTGGCTACTTAACAATTGTTCGCAGACCAAGGGATTCATAAATAAAATTAGCAACTTTGAATTTGATTTCCTGTCTCAAGAATTTAAGGTGACGCTACCATGAAGGATGCTGAAAATGCAGAGTTTACATTAGAACTGCTTGAAATTTTCTCATCAGTTGTGGTAGTGGATTTCTAATGAAGCTTCCTAATGTCGTCCTTCTAAATTATATATTTTTAAAACTATTTACTGGTTTTAATACAGTGATTTTTGAATGTTCTATAAAGTGTCTCAGATGATACAGATTTTCTCTTAGAAACCTTCTATTTTAGATTCAGGTTTCTACGCACATCAGCTAATAAAGTTGCTATAGGTAGTTTTAAAATGTGTATCAAGTAGTCTTGGAGAAAACAAAATATGTGTGAATATATCACATTTTCATTAAATTATTTGGAGAATCGAGATTTAGCATTCAATAATATGTAAACTATTCAATTTCAAGCAGACATAACAACATTTATATAGATTGATTATGGCATATTGACGCAAAGTTTCATACAAATCCTTTGAGAGCTGCAGAAATTTGAGTATTCAGAAAATACAAAGATAATGAAAAATTGAAGGCGTGGAAGACCGAGTTTTATAGATTTAGATAGAAATTAAACTATTTTGTTTACTATGAAATCCCCATGCATCATATGCAGGCTCTACAGCCATCTTGATACCTCCTCTGACTTTAATCTGTTTGCCTTGGGACAGTTTTATGATCTTTCTATCCACATAAGTTTATACCCAAAAAATGAGAGATAAATATTTTCCTGGAATTTCATTATATTAGGACAATTACTACAGTCGTTACATTTACTGTTTTAAATGATTTAAACTTTGGACTCTGTGTCGTTTAGATAATGCTTTCAAAGCTGCATATGCTCGTTTGCCTACTTCTTATGAATCTGGAGCAGAACATTTAAGCAGTATAATAGGATATTCTTTACTTTTTTCAATTGTTTGTTTTCAGCACCAATCATTATTAAGTTGTTTCATATGCAGCCATAATGGCAACCGCATGTTATTGAACACTTATCTATGAGTATACATATACCAAACACAAAGAAATACTTGGAAATGTTCTGTGGTTTTAGATTAGGAGTATGAAAACCTGGATACTCTATTGACTGAAATTATTTAATTAATTAACTTATGAACGTTATGAAGACACGTACTTACATTATTTTACCCAGAAAAGGCTAATGAAGTTCTTAATCTTGAAGCATTTCGCATTAGTACGCGAACATTAGCTACTTCAATCTTGTCGCATTGATCATATAACACAATAATGATTTTGTGTACTTAGGTTAGACTGATATTCGAGTCAAATAATCATTTCGACCAGAGCCACACCTGCACTCAATGCATTTCAATTACCATTACCGAATTAATGAACTTAAGACAAATAGATTTTTTAAAATAAAAACTAAATAATAAATAGTATAACAAACTAAAATAATAGGTAGGATATGAGAATTGTTTGAAAACGCTACAACAAATTACCTGCCGAAACGTGTAATTCGAATATCCCAAATACTTCCAGAGTGCCTGCGACTGCAGCGCTAAGCGTGGGAGAATCATACACCACGAAGTACCAGTAAAATGCTGTAGATGTCGCGAGCGCGTAATTTTTATGTATACACCTATGTGTCCCAGTTTATGAGAACGTTTTTTAAAATGTTATAACATTGGCGGTTTTGTTTCCGTGTAAATCATATCCGAACTTTGAATAAACGTATCTCGGAACTATATAGCATACAGGAATCAATATAGAGAAGTGGGGACCTTCGTGTTTTGGAACGAAAGTCTACAAAATGTTGTATATATCCAACAAGCTCATCCTTATTTCTTATTCGATTTGCTTCAATCTGCTCATACTACTTTGTAAATTTCCAATAATGCTTTATGTATAATTTGAATATATAATATACCATCATGGAATTATTTTTTAACCTGGCTTCAGAAAATGTGTGCTAGAATATGGTATTGCAGATTATTATTTCTTCGTATGAATTCTTATTAAATAATAAATTTATTTATTGTTCATTTATTTACTTTATTTGCGTCTTTAAATGTGTTTCTTAAGATTTCCGAGATGAACTTAAGAGTTGGCATTCGACCAGTGTATCGCATATTTTTAGAGTGAGGCTTGTAAGTTAGTTTGTTCGTTAAAGATAAAATATATGCATTCAGCTCTTTGTAAGTGTCACATAACAGAAAGCCCGCCTCGGTAGTGAATATGGTAGTGCGTATGCTTCTTACCATTTCAATCAATGTCCGATATGACTTGATGTTGGAGGACGTAAATTAAAAAAAAATATCAGGAAGAATGATAGGGTGAAAAATTATTACCCAGGACAATGTGTAACATATTTCGCAGTGCAGGCGCTGTTATCGGTTTAGGCTGTACGGCTTTCTATCAGGGGTAAGGAGAAGTAAACAGGTTTCAGAACAATATGTACAGCAATGAAGTAAGAAAGTGTGCTACGCCAAGTAGCACAACATTCTTGGCTTACTTATTTCTGATGAGAAGATCCCGATTGCTGCGCATACTTTTCACAATCTGTTGAGCTCCCATTTGTGGCAATGTTGTCTAAAGGATGGAAATTAGCTGTAGAACTGACCTTGTTATCTCTGGAATCTATAAAACAATCTAAGGTACTTGCTTCCTCCTCCTCTTCATCACTGTTATCCAAAGACACTTTGATTGCTGTTCTTGCTATTTCTTGTTCCATCAAGTGATCCCGATAGCGGTATTGTTTTTCTTAGTGAGTGAGTGAGTGAGTGATGTTTAAGGGCCCGTCGACAACAAGGTCATTTGGGCCCCTTGTTTTTCTTAGTAGTTTTTCTTAGTAGTTAACTTAGCAGCCAATAGCCAGCCATCACAACACATACCTACTTTGCTATAACAATATCTCACAACTTACAATGATGACCTAACATAACCTAAAGTAGAGCGATGATTTAATGCCATAGTCACTTGTTATAGTGACTGTGATCTGTGATAATTATTTGTCATCTTTCTTGCACCATTCTAGTCAACGGCCTTATGCTCTTGGTACCGAGGTTGGAAGGCATATACCTACAGGATCAGACAGAAATTAGGCGGAGGTCGTTCTCTCATAACTTAAAGGTAATACTAGAAAAATGGGGGGTGATGAAACGGTAATTTAAACATATATGGAAATTGGCGACTTAACAATTGTTCGCAGACCAAGTGATTCATAAATATAATTAGCAACTTTGAATTTGATTTCCTGTCGCAAGTTTTTAAGATGACGCTACCATGAAGAATGCTGAAAATACAGAGTTTACATTAGAACTGCTTGAAATTCTCTCATCAGTTGTGGTAGTTCATTTCTAATGAAGCTTCCTAATTTGTCCTTCTAAATTATATATTTCTTAAACTATTTACTGGTTTTAATACAGTGATTTTTGAACGTTCTATAAAGTGTCTCGGATGATACAGTTTTTCTCTTAGAAACTTTCCATTTTAGATTCAGGTTTCTACGCACATCAGCTGTAAAGGTTGCTATAGGTAGTTTTAAAATGTGTATCAAGTAGTCTTGGAGAAAACAAAATATGTGTGAATATCTCACATTTTGATTAAATTATTTGTAGTATCGGGATTTAACATTCAATAATATGTAAGCTATTCAATTTCAAACAAACATAACAACATTATTATAGACTGATTATAGCATACTGTGACTTTGTGGGTTCGTGAAATAAAAAGTCCAATTACACCACTCAAAAATGTTCTTTATTTCCACCGACTTACAGTTAAACTCTTGCCAATTACACAGAATTTCGTGCTGCACACAGTTTCAATTCACCAGTTCGTCCGTTACAATTTCACTGCACTAGTAATTACGTAAGCTCCGGTACACCTTCACAGTTACGTACAGTCTTCCGTTGCACAATCTTCTCATACATTAACACGTCACTGACTAACTCTTACACCAAGAACTGCGACTGTCTCCTCACTCACTAACTGACAAAACCAACTCAACTCAACTCTGTCTGTCTGTAACCCTCTTTATATAGGAATATCGCCGGCTTCTAGTGACCAGGGGAATGTTCCAGATTCCGTAATTTCGAGAAACAGGTGTAGAGAAACAGACGACACAGTCATGTTTTTCCCCTGACCACAGCCTGTCACCACTATAGGACAAACGAGTCGAGGGCGTGGCTAACCGAACCTTCCCTGTCTTCCGCTCTCAGCTGCTTCACAGGGTGTTCCAACGCTCGCGTTACAATACTGACGTAAAGTTTCATACAAATACTTTGAGACCTGTAGAACTTGGAGTATTTAGAAAATACAAAGATAATGAAAAATTTAAGGCGTGGAAGACCGGGTTTTATAGATTTAGACAGAAATTAAACTGTTTTGTTTACTATGAAATCCCCATGCATCATATGCAGTCTCTACAGCCATCTTGATACCTCCTCTGACTTTAATCTGTTTGCCTTGGGACAGTTTTATGATCTTTCTATCCACATAAGTTTATACCCAAAAAATGAGAGATAAATATTTTCCTGGAATTTCATTATATTAGGACAATTACTACAGTCATTACATTTACTGTTTTAAATGATTGAAACTTTGGACTCTGTGTCGTTTAGATAATGCTTTCAAAGCTGCATATGCTCGTTTGCCTACTTCTTATGAATCTGGAGCAGAACATTTAAGCAGTATAATAGGATATTCTTTACTTTTTTCAATTGTTTGTTTTCAGCACCAATCATTATTAAGTTGTTTCATATGCAGCCATAATGGCAACCGCATGTTATTGAACACTTATCTATGAGTATACATATACGCAAACACAAAGAAATACATGGAAATGTTCTGTGGTTTTAGATTAGGAGTATGAAAACCTGGATACTCTATTGACTGAAATTATTTAATTAATTAACTTATGAACGTTATGAAGACACGTACTTACATTATTTTACCCAGAAAAGGCTAATGAAGTTCTTAATCTTGAAGCATTTCGCATTAGTACGCGAACATTAGCTACTTCAATCTTGTCGCATTGATCATATAACACAATAATGATTTTGTGTACTTAGGTTAGACAGATTTTCGAGTCAAATAATCATTTCGACCAGAGCCACACCTGCACTCAATGCATTTCAATTACCATTACCGAATTAATGAACTTAAGACAATTAGATTTTTTAAAATAAAAACTAAATAATAAATAGTATAACAAACTAAAATAATAGGTAGGATATGAGAATTGTTTGAAAACGCTACAACAAATTACCTGCCGAAACGTGTAATTCGAATATCCCAAATACTTCCAGAGTGCCTGCGACTGCAGCGCTAAGTGTGGGAGAATCATACACCACGAAGTACCAGTAAAATGCTGTAGATGTCGCGAGCGCGTAATTTTTATGTATACACCTATGTGTCCCAGTTTATGAGAACGTTTTTTAAAATGTTATAACATTGGCGGTTTTGTTTCCGTGTAAATCATATCCTAACTTTGAATAAACGTATCTCGGAACTATATAGCATACAGGAATCAATATAGAGAAGTGAGGACCTTCGTGTTTTGGAACGAAAGTCTACAAAATGTTGTATATATCCAACAAGCTCATCCTTACTTCTTATTCGATTTGCTTCAATCCGCTCATACTTCTTTGTAAATTTTTCAATAATGCTTTATGTATAATGTGAATATATAATATACCATCACGGAATTATCTTTTAACCTGGCTTCAGAAAATGTGTGCCAGAATATGGTATTGCAGATTATTATTTCTTCGTATGAATTCTTATTAAATAATCAATTTATTTATTGTTCATTTATTTACTTTATTTGCGTCTTTAAATGTGTTTCTTAAGATTTCCGAGATGAACTTAAGAGTTGGCATTCGACCAGTGTATCGCATATTTTTAGAGTGAGGCTTGTAAGTTAGTTTGTTCGTTAAAGATAAAATATATGCATTCAGCTCTTTGTAAGTGTCACATAACAGAAAGCCCGCCTCGGTAGTGAATATGGTAGTGCGTATGCTTCTTACCATTTCAATCAATGTCCGATATGACTTGATGTTGGAGGACGTAAATTAAAAAAAAATATCAGGAAGAATGATAGGGTGAAAAATTATTACCCAGGACAATGTGTAACATAGTTCGCAGTGCAGGCGCTGTTATCGGTTTAGACTGTACGGCTTTCTATCAGTTGTAAGGAGAAGTAAACAGGTTTCAGAACAATATGTACAGTAATGAAGTAAGAAAGTGTGCTACGCCAAGCAGCACAACATTCTTGGCTTATTTATTTCTGATGAGAAGATCCCGATTGCTGCGCATACTTTTCACACTCTGTTGAGCTCCCATTTGTGGCAATGTCGTCTAAAGGATGGAAATTAGCTGTAGAACTGACCTTGTTATCTCTGGAATCTATAAAACAATCTAAGGTACTTGCTTCCTCCTCCTCTTCATCACTGTTATCCAAAGACACTTTGATTGCTGTTCTTGCTATTTCTTGTTCCATCAAGTGATCCCGATAGCGGTATTGTTTATCTTAGTAGTTAACTTAGCAGCCAATAGCCAGCCATCACAACACATACCTACTTTGCTATAACAATATCTCACAACTTACAATGATGACCTAACATAACCTAAAGTAGAGCGATAAATTAATGCTATAATCACTTGTTATAGTGACTGTGATAGTCACCTGTCATCTTTCTTGCACCATTCTAGTCAACGGCCTTATGTTCTTGGTACCGAGGTTGGAAGGCATATACCTACAGGATCAGACAGATATTAGGCGGAGGTCGGTCTCTCATAACTTAAAGGTAATACCAGAAAAATGGGCTGTGATGAAACGGTTATTTAAACATATAATGAAAATTGGCGACTTAACAATTGTTCGCAGACCAAGTGATTCATAAATATAATTAGCAACTTTGAATTTGATTTCCTGTCGCAAGTTTTTAAGATGACGCTACCATGAAGAATGCTGAAAATACAGAGTTTACATTAGAACTGCCTGAAATTTTCTCATCAGTTGTGGTAGTTCATTTCTAATGAAGCTTCCTAATTTCGTCCTTCTAAATTATATATTTCTAAAACTATTTACTGGTTTTAATACAGTGATTTTTGAACGTTCTATAAAGTGTCTCGGATGATACAGTTTTTCTCTTAGAAACTTTCTATTTTAGATTCAGGTTTCTACGCACAACAGCTATAAAGGTTGCTATAGGTAGTTTTAAAATGTGTATCAAGTAGTCTTGGAGAAAACAAAATATGTGTGAATATATCACATTTTCATTAAATTATTTGTAGTATCGGGATTTAACATTAAATAATATGTTAGCTATTCAATTTCAAACAAACATAACAACATTATTATAGATTGATTATAGCATACTGACGTAAAGTTTCATACAAATCCTTTGAGACCTGCAGAACTTGGAGTATTTAGAAAATACAAAGATAATGAAAAATTGAAGGCGTGGAAGACCGAGTTTTATAGATTTAGATAGAAATTAAACTGTTTTGTTTACTATGAAATCCCCATGCATCATATGCAGGTTCTACAGCCGTCTTGATACCTCCTCTGTCTTTAATCTGTTTGCCTTGGGTCAGTTTTATGATCTTTCTATCCACATAAGTTTATACCCAAAAAATGAGAGATAAATATTTTCCTGGAATTTCATTATATTAGGACAATTACTACAGTCGTTACACTTACTGTTTTAAATGATTGAAACTTTGGACTCTGTGTCGTTTAGATAATGCTTTCAAAGCTGCATATGCTCGTTTGCCTACTTCTTATGAATCTGGAGCAGAACATTTAAGCAGTATAATAGGATATTCTTTACTTTTTTCAATTGTTTGTTTTCAGCACCAATCATTATTAAGTTGTTTCATATGCAGCCATAATGGCAACCGCATGTTATTGAACACTTATCTATGAGTATACATATACGCAAACACAAAGAAATACATGGAAATGTTCTGTGGTTTTAGATTAGGAGTATGAAAACCTGGATACTCTATTGACTGAAATTATTTAATTAATTAACTTATGAACGTTATGAAGACACGTACTTACATTATTTTACCCAGATAAGGCTAATGAAGTTGTTAATCTTGAAGCATATCTGAAGTCTTTTAAAGATAGTAATAAGAATGACGTCTTTACTTATGCATACAAATTGTTTAGGATGTTTCTTTCAGTACCGTCCACTATTTGTTCCGAAGAACAAATTTTTCGTGCTTGAAGAAAGTAAAAGCTTATTGCCGAAACAGCTTTGGCAATAGCAGGTTAACATCAATGGCTACTATTTCTATTCACCAGGATGTACTCAGTCAACTGATGACGACGAACACCAGTAGATGCTTTTGCAAGGATAAAAATGAGAATCTAGACAGAATAGTGTTAATATATAACATTAAGGTGAGTCTTATTTTAATTAAACAGTACGTGAAGTAGTATGTAGTAGCAGCTTTCTTTTGTTTTTAGTATGGAATTGTAAGTAATTATAATTATTTTTTGTTTTCGTTCCTAATGGTAGCTTATCAGATACTTAATATCTTCCTATCTCGCATAAGTACGCGAACATTAGCTACGTCAATCTTGTCGGATTTTTCATTTAACAGTAATAATGATTTTGTGGATTTAGGTTAGACAGATTTTCGAGTCAAATAATCAATTCGACCAGAGCTACAGCTGCACTCAATACATTACAATTACCATTACCGAATTAATGAATTGAAGACAAATACATTTTTTAAAATAAAAACTAAATAATATATAGTATAACAAAATATAAATAATAAGTGGTATATGAGCATTGTTTGAAAACGCTACAACAAATAACCTGCCGAAACGTCCAGTTCGAAGATCCCCAGCATTTCCTAAGTGACTGCAACTGCAGCGCTTAGCGTGGAAAAATCATACACAAGGAAGTACCAGTAGAATGCTCTAGATGTCACAAGTGTGCAATTTTTATGTAAACATCAATGTGTCCCAGTTTATAAGAACGTTTTCCTAAATATTAGAAGAGGGATGCGTTTGTTTCTGAGTAAATCAAGTCCTGAGTTTTAACTATCGTAAGTCCGAAATATATAGCATACAGGAATCAATATAGAGAACTAAGAACCTTTGTGTTTTCAAACGAAAGTCTATAAAATGTTGTATACGTCCAACAAATTCATTGTTATTTCTTGTTACATTTATCTTTAATTCAGGATCCTTCTATTTGTGTGAATCGTATGAAACTTTGGACATAAAGTAAAATTATCTTTTAACACTTTGTAATAATTTTTGACCTGGCTTGAGAAATTAGGTGCCAGAATATGGTTTTGCAGATTTTATTTATGTATATGACTGCCTATTAATTAAAACTATTTACTTTATTTACGTGTTTCAATGTTTTTCTTAAGATTCCCGATATGAACTTTGGCATTCGACCAGTGTATTGCCTATTCTTACAGTGAGGGTTATAAGTTACAGCGGCACGCGGTGGAAATCTCCTGAAACACGAAGTACACGTGGGGAGTCACAGATGTCGCCTAAGTTGCAAACACTTTGTAAATATTAATATCTTTTAGTATTGAAAAAGGTAATCCGAAACAGAGGACTATTGTTGTTTTTTCTTCATGCAAAGCAATTATACAAATCGAACTTTAATAATTTGGGTCCATTTCTTCTCTGATAGATCAAAACAAAGCGACAAGACTGATCATATTTCGGAACAAAGGTCTTCAGAAATCTTTATGACTCCTATCAAATTAATTCGTTGTTTGTATATTTCTTGCCTATTTCTGCAGTTGTTTTTCATGTTAATTAGTATATATAGATGTGATATAAATCTAAATAATTTAAATCAATTTTGAAAATGTATGTGAGATGTTAACAATGGGTAGGTGCACATTTGTGTCCGGAATGTGAAACTGAAGGAATCTGTTCCCATGGAAATGCAAACCGACAAATATATAAATCATGATGAGTTCCTGTTGATTGTCATCTTTCTAAAATTTAATTTAATCACCCCAGCTGTCCTTTAAATTGAATCAGACGTTAATTTATTCAGACATGTATGGAAACTTGATTGTGGTTTGTGAGAATGCAGTCAAAATTTGTGTGCCATTTTGGACATTGTATTAATATTTCAAAATCTTTAGCTATTCGTGTCGTGCTTAATTTAATGCGGAGGACCACCTTGAATTTAGCTGTAACCAAGGAAACTGATTTTGTGGACTGTACTCGACAGAGCTGTATTCATATCACTAGATAAATTTATTGCACACGCTACATTTCTTATGTGAATAAACATGAAGAAGACAACAATACATTTAATATTTGATATTAACTAAAACGGATCTTTCATTGCAAAAACAGCTGCACGCAGCCACACAACGAAGAACATCACATGTCTCAACATGTCTGTAACTATGAAGGAAGAAGAAGCCTATTTTCTTGCGCGCTGCCGAGTCACATGATCAGCTGGCCGCATAACCGGCGCCAAGTGAAATATTCATGCGCCCGCCGGAACAATAGACGATAATGGCGCAAACAGTAACATTTGGCATTCTCCAAGATCTTCGGTTGTTAACATATTTAATGGTTCATATAATTGAAATATGGCAATATTTCCGTGCTTATGTTACTGTTTGCATAGAAAAGGCTGCCTAATATATGCCTGAATTCTATCATAGCACTAGTAAAAAAGATACTGAGGTAAAATAGAGATAATTCGGGAAAGGTTAATTATCAAACTCATCTGGATCCCTGGACAAAGCACTCGCCCTGTAAGCTGTAAAGTGCATCTATTTTAAAAGGAGACAGGAAATGACAGTAAAATGGTAGATATTTAAATCAGAAGGCTGTAGCAGCGAAATTTAGGAGAAGCCGAGATCTCTAAGTCATTTTCAAGTTCAGATTTACCATCTTATTACTGTACAAAGTGATGATCTATTTTGTAGTTGTTTTGAAATGTTTTATATGATGTATTAATTAGGAAGAAAATAAGAAGTTACAACATATTTGATACAAAGAAGTATAGCATGGACAAATTAAAATTACTAATATTATAAATTACACATCTCAATCTTCTTTCCGCGAACTACCCAACATACTAAAATATAAAGAGTGGATTATATTAAGAATTTCAAAGTGAAAGTAATTACTGAAGGCGCATTTTTTACTTAAATAATTAATTTGCAGAAGGCAATCGCTATAACAACTTGGTTTAAGCTATGGAGTAGCATTGCTGGGTTTTCTCTAAAATATTCATTAGACATCCAAGAATATACTTCATTAAAATACCAGTTTGGTATTTAATCGAATTTCAGTTTTGAATTTTCCTGGAAAACTTTCTTAGAAAACATGGAAATGCAGAATATATATCCAGTAATATTTTCAAATTTAGTTTGTGTAGAGTACTATTCCTCCTCTACCTACTCTGTATGTAGGTGGTGCATAAAGTAATAATGAACAATAAGAAGAAATCACGGTGAAGATACACGGTTAGCTAAGTTAAGCTTTAAATATCACGCGGGTTTCCCCCACAAAAGCGGCACGCGGTGGAAATCTCCTGAAACACGAAGTACACGTGGGGAGTTACAGATGTCGCGCAAGTTGCAAACACTTTGTAAATATTAACATCTTTTAGTATTGAAAAAGGTAAACCGAAACAGAGGACTATTGATGTTTTTTCTTCATGCAGAGCAATTATACAATTCGAGCTTGAATAATTTGGGTCCATATTTCACAGATAGATAAAAAAAGCGACAAGACTGTTCATATTCCGGACACAGGTCTTCAGAAATCTTTATAACTCCTCTCGAATTAATTCGTTGTTTGTAGCCAGGTCACTTCACGCCTTCACGGCGGCTGGCAGGTTAACACCTGCAGTCGTGTCCTGGGACGCGCGCACGACCTGGAATTACTAAACCTCAACACCCTAATTTGCATCTGGTCTCTCGCTACGGGTTCCACCACTGCTTGTCGGCTGGTTAGCGACCGCAAAACGCAAGGTGGAACGAGCACTGTTTCCCCAAGGGGGAATATCCCGGCACCAGAAGCATCAGTAGAGGCCGACTGCGCCGTCTTACATAACGACACGGAGGCTTGCGCAAAAACATACATCTATTATAGCGCACGGGTAAATCCGCACAGCGTATGAGTACGGTTCCATGTAATCCTCTGGCAGGCTGCACCTGCTCTTGGCTCTCTTGGCGTTGTTTGTATATTTCTTGCCTATTTCTGCAGTTGTTATTTCATGTTAATTAACATATATAAATGTGATATAAATCTAAATAATTTAAAACAATTTTAAAAATGTATGTGAGACGGTAACAATGGCGAAGTGCATGTTTGTGTCCGTTTGTGGCTTTCGCCTTTTTTATAAATACCTGGTATCCAAGTTTATAAGTAGATATCAATAGCATTACAGACCTAATACATTTAAAAAATGTGAAACTGAAGGAATCTGTTCACATGGAAAAGCAAAACGACAAATACATAAATCATAATGAGCTCCTGTTGATTGTCATCTTTCTAAAATGTAAATTAATCACCCCAGCTGTCTCTTAAAATTCAATCAGACGTAAATTTAATCAGCCATGATTGGTAATTTCATTGTGGTTTGTGAGAATGCAGTCAGAACTTATGTGCCATTTCGGACATTAAGTTAATCTTTCAAAATCTGTAACATTTGGCATTCTCCAATAACTTCGGTTGTTAACATAATGGTTCATATAATTGAAAAATGGCAATATTTCCGTGCTTAGGTTACTGTTTGCATAAAAAAGTCTGCCTAACATATCCCTGAATTCTATCATAGCACTAGTACAAAATAAAGTAAGGTAAAACAGAGATCATTCGGGAAAGGTTGTTTATCAAACTCATCTGGATCCCTGGACAAAGCACTCGCCCTGAAAGCTGTAAAGTGTATCTACTTAAAAAGGAGACAAGAAATGACAGTAAATTGGTAGATATTTAATCATAGGGCTGTAGCAGGGAAATTTAGGAGAAACCGAAATCTCTAATTCACTTTTAAGATCAGATTAACTAGCTTATTAGTGTACAAACTGATGATCTACGGCCCCCAGATTAGGAGCCGTGGTCGCATGCAGCAGTACAACGTCGGAGGACCATTCTAACGGATCTCCGTTGACATTGCTGGACCGTTCCCACCTTCCGATTGAGGCAACAAGTACCTAACAGTAGTCGTGGACTACTTCACCATGTGACCGGAGGTGTATGCCATCCCGAACCTCTACATCCCCAGTCGGATTGCATGGCCAAGACCTTAGAGGAATACCTGAGGTAGGTCGTGGCCAGCCATCAGCGAGAATGGGACGTGCAGGGGCCACTGTTCTTGCTGGCCTACCGCTCGTCAACACACGACACCACGCGGATGACGCCAGCCAGCTTAATGTTCGGCCGAGAGTTACGCCTCCCGTGTGACCTGGCTTTTGGAAACCCTCCGGAAGCGAAATACCCGGCTACCGAGTATGTGGAGAACCTGGTGGACCATCTTCACGTCATGCACGAGATTGCTCGCCAGATCATCTAGAAGGCGAGCGACAGCATGAAGACCCGATACGACACGCAAACCAACAGCCAAAGGTTGCAGCAAAGTTACCTGGTCTGGTTGTACCGTACTACCCGGACCAAGGGACGCTGCCCGAAGCTTGAGCAACCATGGCGAGGACTGTATCTGGTGGTGAAGAGGATTCACGACGTGGTCTTATCCATCCAGAAAAGCCACGAGGAAAGATGTTGGTGGTACAGCTGGATTGGCTGGACCGCTACAATGGTGCTGTTCGGGACGACCAGCTTTGAGGATGGAGCAGTGTCACCCGAACGTCGGATTTCCCGATAGAACCGGCCGGAGGTATTGCAAGACGGAAGCATTCAGGCCACGCCTACCCATTTATCTTGTGGCTTTCACTGAAGTGGATGGTAATTAAAGTGCCACCGGTAGCTGGCCGCCGCTTTCCTCTCTCTCTGAAGTCTGGAACTGTCGGGATATTTCATCTAACGCGGAACCTTCTACATAGGTCAGTTGGTCTTGTATAAGCGACGCGCCGGGCTGTAGAGAGTCAGTTCTTGGCGTGCAGCCGTGAGGAGCACCGAGTGAGTTAACGGACAGGAAAAATGTGAACGTGCATCAAAGGAGCTGTACGTAACTGTGAGCATGCAGTAAACTTGAGACAGAGAACTGGTGAATTGAAATTGTGAACATTACGTAGTTCTGTGTAATCGGCAATTGCTCCGACAGTAATTCGGTAGAAATAAAGAACATTTTTGAGCTGTGCAATTGGACTTTTAATTTCACGAACCCACAAAGTTACAATATGCGTGTAAGTAGCTTTAGCTATTTTCAATCACATTACATTCTCAAATCACTCATTCACAATTGCCTATCTTTCCAACTACAGCAAGTTTAACATACGGCTTCACAGAAGTAATCTCGGTGTCCATTTCTTTGTAGGTACAAGTGTACAGGATGAATTAATCATCACGAACTGTGGTTTTCCTCTCTGGATACAAATAATAAGCCACGTTAGCATTTATCAGGTCTAATGTGTTATTGAGAAATTTAAGCGACCATTTTTAAAGGGAGGTAATCGTTCCCCTTTTATCTCTTGGCGAAGCAGAGATTCCAGAATTTCCAAGCCTTAATTAGCAGCAACACGCTAAATATTTTAAAAGTTTGCCGAAGCCTCCTGGTTTCTGATGTTTTTGTGGTACCTTTAACAAATTCAATAAGAAATGTATATCTACTGTTATCTCTCTCTCCGCCTTTAACCGTCCTCTTACAGCACTACGTGGTGGTAGTTGATTGCTGTTCGCCTTAGCTCCTATAAGTATTGAAAACCGGATATATAGATAAGTGAGAGAGACAACCCAGGAAGGGTGATCAGCCGGAAGCCTTGTTACATATGTTACGTATGTTACCAAGCGTTATAGATATCTGTAACTTTCTCTTCCGCGGTATACAATACTGCAGGTAGTGCCATCTGTGGACAGGAAACGCGGTAAACTGAAACTTTCATTCTTTGTGATCCAACAAGTTTTTTCCAGCGGGAAATCTGCACACTAAAATATTGTCTGTTATAAACCATGTGTTTGTAAGTAATTTTAGGTATCTCTAATCACACTGCACTCTGAACTCACACATTCCCAACGTTAACATTTAGCAGAGCCAATGTTTATCGGCAAATATAAGCAGCAATTTTAATACGATGTAGATTATTCCTTTTTTATCTCTTGGCGAAGCAAAATTTCTGAATTGCAAAGCATTGCATGGAACCAGCAGGCTAAACATTTGAAAATTGCCCAAAGCCTTTTGCATTACAGTATAATTATTGTACCTTTTAATAAATTATTAAAATATGTATATCGACAGTTATCTGTCCCTTCTTCCTCCTCTTCATTAGCTACCCTGTTATATCCCTAAGTAGTGTCCGCGTAATGTTGTTCTTCTTAACCCTTATGCAGGTTGAGGAACCGAATCCCTGTATCAGTGAGAGAGAGAGAGAGAGAGAGAGAGAGAGAGAGAGAGAGAGAGAGAGAGAGAGAGAGAGAGAGAGAGAGAGAGAGAGAGAGAGAGAATGCAAAATGGGGGATAGCCCGGTGCCTAGTATGAGGGCGAGAGAAGTGGATGACAGAAGCAGGGTGAGATGAAATGACAGGGTTGATGATAATGGAGAAATTGATGGAAAGCTTGTGAGTGCAACAGGAGGACCTGGAGAAAGCCTGACGTAGCACCGTGTTGTCCACCACTAATCTCAAATTGCGGTCTTTTGGGATCAAACCCAGTCCTCATTGGTGAGAGTCGATCCTCCGAAACACTCAGACACAACGCGGCAATTGTCTATCTGGGTGCAACTTACTTAAATAAAAGAATTTTTATAATATATGTTTACTTGATCTGAAAACATAATACGATTCCACACAATTAACTTTAGTTTCTCGAAAATCAACTCTTTTTTAGATGCAGTGGTTATTTGTTTTTGTAATATGTTACTGTCCGTTGTCAGGACTCGGCGAATCTTAACTTATTCCGCTTTTCATATGTTTTTTCAAAAGTGTGTGGTAAAAATATATTTGCATATCAATCGGCAGACATGCTGCTCGTATCGTATAAATGTATAGTAGCTGTATGGAACTTTCGTCACAAATGTTATAATTAATTATCCGTAAATTAATTATACGTTCTCGTGTTTTTAATTGACGTCGTACAACGTGAAGCCATATCGGACCTTGAAATTTTCAAAATCATGCTCAAGAGAGTATGGGTTCCTTGGAGCTCAGAGTTACCCCTCATTCGTCATTCAGGATAACGGAAATCTCCGGAACAACCTTATCCAGGGAACTCAACCTGAACGAGATGGAACTCGCGACCTCTTGAACGTGAGGCAGACACGCTACCATCTACGCTAGAGAGGCTGGCACATGGGCTGACTTGCCGGTGAGAAATTGTCAAATGAAGTAATCAAAGATTAAGTATTCTTGAAATGCTAATGAAATGTCCTAACAAATGCCACATTGCTAGAATCATATGGATATAATCATTATCATTTCCGAATTCAAGTACCAAAAAGATATTTTCTAAATTTAAAATTGAATTCATATTTTAAGTAAGCCAAAATCGTTGATAGTTACCCATTTTAGATCGCTTCAATTCTCACAAACAATTATTTGCTTCTTTGACGTCGTGTGTATACATCTCGCTACCCTTAGCTTTCAGTAAATGAAACGTTTTTAAATCCACTGTAAATCAAAACAATACGCTTAAATATCTTATAAAAACTGTGAAGTCTTCCAATTCTTGTTTCTCAGTATGGGAGATTACAATTAGAGCCATCTATGGACGGCAAAAGGCAGTTGTTTGTTATTTTTATTGCTGCTGAGAGAAAACGTATTTCCCGGCACAGAATCGGTAACTGATATATTGCCTTTCCGGAGTAGGTTTAAGTTTAGTGAGTTCCACATATTAAATTTAGTTTATCGAAACTCAGCTGTTCAGTAGTTGCAGTGTTCAGTAGTGTGGTAAAAGGTGATTTACGTATCATTCGGTAGTCATGCCACTCGCATCGTCTAAATATATAGCTGCAGTATGACCCTTGCTTCATAAATGTTATACATAATTATCCGTATTTCAAATCCGTGCTTCTTCCTTGCAGAGAATCGGTAAGTGAAATATTGTCTTTCATTAGGAGTATCCTTAATTTAGGATTACTGTGCAGGTGATTCGACAGTGCGACCTGTTTTGACCTCGTGTACCTGTGCCCCAATTGGGGCATCCCCATGAGTAAGGACGAAACAAAGGGTTCGCTCGCTCGCTCGTGCTGGCTGGCTGTATACAGCCAGAAGGTTTTTGCTGCGTGCCCACCCATTAAGGGTTTTACCGCAGGTAGGATTATAAATGAAAGATGTAGGATGAAGGTGATGTAGGTTTTTGATTGGAAGTTTATTTTGAGGTTACCAAGGTACCTTCGGGTCGAAAGAGAGGATGCAGTACTTAGCACCCATTTTGTTTTGTTTTAAATATTTTGTAATTTAGTTGGGGAGAAAGAAACAAAGGGTGGCCGCCCCCAAGGTGCCAGGTCAGAACAGAGGGCACAGTCCTTCCATTTTTACTTAAATGGTAACATCCTCAAGTACAACAAGTACCTTTTTAGCTCTTCTCAATTTTCATGAAATAAAACGCACTTAAATCTATGCTAAACATAACGAACATAGTTATGTATATCATTAAACTTCGTGAATAATTGCAGTTCGTCTTCTCTAGTGTACCATATTACAGGTGATACCATCTGTGTACAGCAACTGGAACTGCCGTTGTTTCTGAACCAACATGTTTTTTCTTGCGGATCTCTCTAAAGTGCTGTCTAGTATGTGCGTAACTTAACGTATTTAAAATCACACAACATTACCGAATCACTCTTTCACAATGACCTATCCAACCAAATATTCCAAATTTATCATACACCACCACAATGGTAGTCTCACTGCGTATTTCGCTGTGGATGAAACAGGCATACAGGAGATATAAAATTTATGTACTACGGTTCACCTCTCTGGATAAAAAATAATAAGTAACCTTAACATCCATCAGAGCCAATCACAAGTTTGCAGAGGGTTGTTTTTCAATCAGTTATTAAAGCACTCTCTACAGAAATCCACGCTATTAGCTATGAAGACAACTGAGACGCAACTGGCGCGATGGCTTAACTAAATGCAGATGACTGTTATAAATTCCGAAATGTCCCGCTTTTGAGAACAAGGAAGAAAAAATGTTTAAAACAAGCCATTGTTGTCGGAATCGGACTTGTGCAATTTAGCTTTGAATGCAGTTGAAATGTGTAGAATTTATGACAGTGGACGAGAAGCACAATAATAGAAACTGCAATGGTCCTCCCTTTCTTTCTATGTACCGAAAATTAAAGGAACTTAGGAAAATTTATAATAATTCATAAAAATATTAAAATATGTAAAATTATGTACTATACTGTGAAATATATATTATAGCTCAAAATATGTAAAATATGTAATTTAAAATGTAGAAATAAGGGTCTTTGCAGCATAATTCGTCGACATTTTAGATATTTTTATAATTAACGGCAACAGAATATGTAATTACACAAACTCCGGGCTCTAGTTATCGTCATTGTTGGTTTCATATATCAACAGAAACGGCCGTTATACACGGTGTTCATTTTTGTCTGTGGTTTTACCGCGCAAAATTTGTCATCATTAACATGGCTGATGGAGCGAGTTTATATACGATTATCCTACCGGCTTGCGATGTTACTTGATCTGCTGACAGCAGCTTTGAAGTCTCCCTCTACCGGCAGTTAAATATACTACTTGAGGGTTGGGTTGTGCCCACGTAATATAAAGGTGCGTAATTTCTCCTGGTGTGTAGATACGATAGATGTTTTAGTTTGCTTCAATGAATGTGAACACTAAATGACGGATAAATACAAACAATATATTGCAATCTGGTGTTTCTCTGTAAAGATATATAACTTAATATAATTTAGTAAAGGAATATAAAATTAATAGCAGTAATAGTTTCAAAACATTTTAGTAAACAAGCAGATTTTCCTTTTTGTCCTATCAACAGTGTATGTCACTTCGAACAATGAATAAATAAATAAATGCATGTGTGAATGAATGAAGCAGATGATATAATATTCAAATGAGGCCATGTTCCCTAGAGTTCAGGGTTAACCGATATTCGTCTTCTTAGGATAAGGGAAAACGTTGGAAAAAACTTTGTCCAGGTAAATTGGTTTAAGAGGTAGAGTAGCATTGCTGAATTATCTTTTAAATATTCATGTCAGAACAGTATTTCACAGATATTTCATAGAAAGCGACAGGAACTATCATATTTCAGAACAAACTCCTTCACAAAGTCTTGAAATTCAAACAAAATTAATTCCTTCCTTGTATAGTCACTGCAATGTGAAGCTTGTCAACAGTTAAGCCATTTAGCCTATACAGTTGTGGTAGAAATCTAAATAAATAAACAGAAATTTTGAAAATGGTGTGAGACGGTAACAAAAGCGAAGTGAAAGTTTGGGTCCATTTGTGTCCTTCGTTTTTGTCGTTTAGGAGTATTGGGTACCCCGATTTAGCAGTAGACATTGAATGCATTAGAGACCTTCTATATTTTTAAAAAGTTGTAACAGAAGGCACATTTTCGCATGAAAATCGAGGGGCAAATCGGCAAATGTATAAATCTGGATGAATTCCTGTTGATTGCCATCTTTGTAACAAATACATAAATCGACGCAGCTGTCTCCTATGATTCCATTAAACTTTAGTTATATCAGACAGGTTTGGAAAGTTGATTGTGGTTTGTGAGAATTCAGTCAAGATTTATTTGATATTTCGGGCATTGAGTTAATCTGTCAATATCTGTAACTTTTCTCATACTCCGGATTTCAACATATTCGGATTTCAACATATTTAGTGGTTCTAATGAATGATAACTTTCAATATTTCCATGCTGATATTACCCTTTGCATAAAAAAAAACTTGGCTACTTATTTCCTGAATTCTATAATAGCATTAGTACAACATAAAGGGAATTAAACAGAAAATGCCTCAGGAATAATTAATTATGAGATTTGTCTGGAATGCTGGACTTAAGCACTATCACTCTAAAGTGTAAAATGTATCCATTTTAAAAGGAGACAACAAATCAGAGGAAATTGATAGATATTCAACTCAGAAGGTTGTAGCTAGAAAATATAGGTGATGCAAAGGTTTATAAGATATGTTTAAGATTAGATTAACCCCTTACTACAGAACAAAGTGATGATTTATGTTGTAGTTGTAGAGAGATGTGTTAATTTTATGTTGTATTAATAAGATAGAAAATGACATTTTGCCATAGTTATTATACCAAGAAGATTTTCATGGAGCTATCAAAGTTATTAATATGATAAATTACATTGCGTGACTGTTTATTCCAAAGCTACAAAACATAATAAAAACAACAGATATAACATATCATCACGAAATCCCAACTGAAGGAAAAAGAACTTAAAAAATCTCTAAATCAAAACATTTGCGATGGCAGACGCTAGATTATCTTTGTTTAAGCGGTAGTGCGTTACTGCAGAATTTTCTTCAAAATCCTCATGTGTCATCCCTGAATATACATAACTGTTTGGTATTTAACCAACTTTCCAGTTTTCAATTTTGCTGTGAAGCTGTTTTTAGATGACATGAAACCGCAAAATACATATGCCCAGTAAAATTTCCAACTTAAATTAGTATACAATGCAGTTTCTCCTATACCGTCTATGTATGTACGTGGTGCACAAATTATTTAGAGAAAACCTGCCGTAGCACCGTGTTGTCCACAACATATATCAAATTGCGGTCTTTTGGGAGCGAACCCAGTCCGCCTTGGTGAGAGTCTATCGTCCAAAGCACTCAGCCACAAACGCGGCAATTATATTTTTCGACGCAATTTACGTGAATAAATGAAAAAAGTTTTTAAACATTTGTTCACTTGATCTGAAAGTTTAGAAGATTCCACACAACAAACTTTAGTTTCTCAAAATTAAACTTTTTTTGCAGATGCAGTTGTTATTTGTTTTGTAATATATGACGGTACGTTGTCAGGACTAGGCGAATGTCAAATTTTGGCGCTTTTCATATGTTTTTTGAAAAGTGTGAGGTAAAAATATATTTGCATATCAATTGGCAGTCATGCTACTCGTATCGTCTTAGTGTATAGTAGCTGTTTGTGCCTTGCGTCACAAATTTTATAAATAATTACCCGTAAATTAATTACACGTACTCATTTTTTGTAATTTACGTCCTTCAACATTAAGCCATATCGTTCGTTGAAATGGGTGAAGTTCTGCTCAAACGAGTACCCGGTCCTTGGAGCTCAGAGTTACACGCCATTCGTCTTTTAGGATAAGGGAAAACCCCGGAAAAAACCTTATTCCTGGAACTCAACCAGACCGACATCGAACTCGTGACCTGTTGAAAGTGAGGCAGACACGCTACCATCTACGCTAGAGAGGCTGCCCTAGGCACTGACTTGTCAGTGAGAAATTATCAAATGAAATAATCAAAGATTAAGTATCTTTGAAATTCTAATTAACTCTCCCAACAAATGCCACAAAGCACTAGAATCACATGGATATAATTATCATCATCTTCGAATTCAAGTACCAACAAAATATTTTCCAAATTTAATATTGAATTCATATTCTAGGTAAGCTAAACTTGTTGATAGTTACCTATTTTAGAACGCTTCAATTCTCACGCACAATTATTTGTTTCTTTGACGTAGTGTGTACACATTCTCGCTACCCTTTACTTTCAGAAAATGAAACGCGCTTAAATCCACTGTAAATCTAAAGAATACACTTGAATATTGTTTAAAACACTATAAAGTCTTCCAATACTTGTTTCTTGGTACGGGGGATTACAAGTAGAGCCAGCTATGGACGGCAAAGTGTTTGGTATTTTTATTGCTACTGAGAGAAAACGTATTTCCCGGCAGAGAATCGGTAACTGATATATTGTCTCTCCGGAGTAGGTTTAAGTTTAGTCAATTCCACACATCAACTTTAGTTTTTCGAAACTCAGCTGTTTAGCAGTTGCGTTTGTTGTTTGCTTTTGTGATAGGCAACGGTCCGTTGTCTGAACTAAGGCAACGTTAACTTTTGGCGGTTTTCATATGTTTTTTCAAAAGTGCGCTAAAAGGACATTTGTGTATCAATCGACAGTCACGCTACTCGTATCGTCTAAATATATAGTAGCAGTAGTACCCTTGCTTCATAAATTTTATAAAGAATTATCCGTAATTTAAATCCGTGCTTTTTCCTTCGGGAAAATCGGTAAGTGAAATCTTGTCTCGCATTAAGGAGCAGCTTTAATTTAGGATTACCTTGGAGCTGATTCGACGGTGTGACCAGTCTTGGCCTCGTGTACCTATGCCCCAAATGGGGCATCCCCGTAAGTAAGGCCGAGGAAACACATAGTGGCCGCCCCAGGGAGGGGGGACAGAACAGAGGGCACAGTCCTTGCATTTTTACTTAAATGGTAACCTCCTCAATTACAACAACCACCTCCCCCCTCGAAGGACAACAGACATTCCATACGTACTAATATTGAAAATGAAACGGAGGGACAGAAATATTGGGAGATGTAATTTACAACTCTAACATTCGCCAGGGAGGGCCCTCGAAAAAACCCATGCGTTAGGTAAGTCGGCCACGCGAATCGAACCCGAAACTCATGAATGCACACCACAGATAAAACCTCCTGATACTATGCGCTAAATATCTCATATCTGAAATATGTTTATAAGTAACCTAAGGTACTACGATTACACTACATCCTCGAATAATTGCTCTACATTCCAGACTTAACATACAGCATTAAGGAAGTAATTAAGGTCCACTGTAGATAAAACATAGGCATACTCACATGTGTAAAAATTTGGTCTGCTCTTGGCATCTGTTAAGTTCGATGCTGAGCCTTTGCAATCACTAGAAAATCAGGAATGGGGAGTAGCATTTTCAAGATATAATCATATTCTAAAATTAAAACTAATAGCAGACAACATATCGACATTATTTAATGAGATAGCATAAGCTTATATAATGTAGACTGCTTTATTATATTTTATGACCTACAGTTGAAAGAAGTCTGAAAAAGTTACTCAGAATAAGCTACATCACAGGCCTTTCCCAAAATATTCAAGCTACACGTTTCCTTGTGGAGATATACAGAACATACACTATCATGACCAGATCGCTAGATATAATGTACACAGTTAAGGAAAACGCAAAATGGATCTCTTTTGGAGGCAGATATCACATTCTAAGTCTTGCTGTCAACTCTTATTCTCCGCTGCAATGCTTCGCTCTAACATTTAAAGCTTAATTACTTCTAGTTAGTAAGGAGAACGATTGTGTTCCACACAAAAATTCGACCCCGAGAAGTAGCATAAACCTACTTTTGAAAATCTCTGAAGAAATAAAGCCGTTTTCTCCAAAATCTCATTGTGGGGTTATCTGTGGGTTGCGAATAACGTAATTCCAAATTGAAATCAAACTTTTTTTATAGATTTATAGTTATTAGCCCTAAATATATATCTAGCATTTAAGGTGTCATTATTATATGCAAGTACCAATTGACAAATCAGCCCCGTGATCAAGAATTGGAAATCCCATATATATCACATAAGCTACAATCTTCTATATATACATTTTAGAGTGCTTCCATTCTCACGCACGAATACTTGTCTCTCTGGCATGTGTATGTATACGCCCTTAGTTGTCCTCAATTTTCACGAACTGAAACATACTTAAATCTATGCTAAACATAAACAGCAGCAGCACAATGCTGGCGGGCTGTTTGGAACAACCCGAAGGGTGGTCAAATCTTTTACCTGCTCTGGGAAGAGCTTAACCACGTAGTGGCGGGATGTGGATGTTGCAGAATGACGGGTGTATTTTAAGTGGGGTTAGTATAGGGAGGTAGCTTTTTGCTCCTCAGGGAATGATGAACCGGGTGCAACGGACAGCGAGCACCGCTGGTGGGTTAGTTAATAAACTAGGAAGAAGGTATGTATAATTTTGAATATTCCATAATAACAATTTTGGATTAGCTGAAATTTAATTTAGGCTGGAATGGAGATCATGTGGTTACCGGTAGTGATCTCAAGACATGCGGGGTAACCGGTATCGCTTTAAGCGACGCTCACGAGGAACATAATCCCCAAGGGATCTGACGAGGGCGCTCTGATGTTGTGGCAAACCCTCGAAGAATTTTGTCGCCCGGCGCCTAAATTCATCCTCCACATATCGGAGGGATGAAGCCTCGTGAAGTAATCTCACGGGGAACCTTGTACAAACAGAATAAATAATCCGAAGACATTTATTCTGTGCACGTTGGAGCAGAACTAGATGTGAGCCTGCGGCCATACCCCAGACTTCGCACGCATAGAGCATGATAGGGAGGACCAGAGCCATAAAGAGGCGCAACTTTAGGGCAACAGACATCGCAGACCGAAGCACAGGGTATAGTGATGCCACGGCACCACACGACCGATGAGCTTGCTCCTGGATGTGCTCCCGAAAAGTTAGGCCCCTGTCCAGCTTGACTCCCAAGTATTTGATTGAATTCTCCCACCTGATCCCTTGCCCGAAGTAGGTAAATTGGGGGAAGTTTGCGGGAAAGCGGCGCTTGGTGAACAATATCGCTTGGCTTTTCTCCGTATTAATGGACAATCGCCAAAGCGTGCACCATTCCTGGAGGAGGATTAGGTAACGTTGGATGCGGTTGAAGGTTCTGCGTGGGTGTCTATTTGTTGAGAATGGCAGCACGTCGTCAGCATATTGTGCTATGTTGACGTGCTGTTCAGTGGGAAGGTCAGCCACATAGACGCTGTACAGCGTCGGGGATAACACAGAACCTTCGGGGATTCCGCCGCGGATAGACCTTCGTGTAGATGTTTTTCCCGCCACTGTGACAGTGAAGAATCTATGTTTTAGGAAAGAGTGAAGAAGGTGTATGACTTGAGTGGGTAGCTCCAGTTGGATGAATTTCTACAGAAGACCCGCGTGCCAGGTCGTAGAGAAAGCCTTTTCCACGTCCAGAGAAACCGCCGAGGTGAATGCCTTGTCCTGGAAACCCAGGGCTGCAGCCTCCACCACGCGCAGCAACTGCTGTGACGTAGAATGCCCAGGACGAAAGCCAAACTGGTGAGGAGGGATGGCTTGTATGTCACCCAGAAGGGGGGACATGCGGGCTAAGAAAAGTCTCTCGAAAACCTTCGAGAGAACAGAAAGGAGGCTGATGGAGCGGTAGTTGGCAGGATTAACCGGGTCTTTTCCTGGCTTCAAGATGCATATCACCGGAGCCTCTCTCCAACTACGTGGAAAGTGACTCAGGGAGAGACACATATTGAAGACTTTGGTAAGAAATAACACGGCCCTGAAAGGAAGGTGGCGGAGCATAAGTGGCGTTATGCCATCAGGTCCCGCTGCCTTTTTTGGTTTGAGGCGCCGGAGTACGCCCTGAAGCTCACTGGGCCTTATTACTGGGAGTCTGTCCGCCTCAGCCGGGGTTCGCCGAAGGTATCGACGAACCTCCTGCCTAACGCGGTCAGAGAAGGCAGGGTCCTGGGGGTCTTCTCTAGGCCTCATGGTCCTCTCAAGGTAGTCGGCGAACACCGTAGCCTTGGCCTGTGGTTCGTAGGACAGGCCTTGGGTACCCTGGAGTGGGGAGTTTGGTGTCCCTTGGCGGTTCCGAAGTCTTTTAATGACCCTCCACACGTCTCCGTCCTCGAGATTCATACGAGACATCGTGTCCTCCCACGCGCGCTCTCTGTGCTCACGGAGGCGGGCACGAACTTCTCGGCACAGTCGCCGATGAAGCCCTCGATTATGAGGCGTGCGGTGTCTCTGGTAGAGCCGCCTTGCTGCCCATGAACGGCGAATGAGAAGTAGGATGTCTAGGGGAAGAGCATCCGGATGAAGAGGGGCGGGGGTGATAACTGTAAGGTTGCGGACCGTTCGCTTCACGACTGAGGTGAAGGACGGGACCGCAGCCTCAAGGGAGGGAATGTCGGTTATGTTGGGGTTGGGGGGAATGGAGCCATTCAGGCAGATTTTGACGCAATCCCAGTCCACATCCCGGTTTTGAACCGAGACGTCATGGTTGGCAATCCGTGTATTGACCTCAGCAAGTACTGGGTTGTGATCTGAATGTAATGCGTTAAGCGAAGTGAGTGAGAAATGAAATGGAAAGCGTTTGATGATAGCGAAGTCGCTGTGAGATGGGCGACCCCGACCACGCGGGTAATGAGTGGGTTGCCATGGGCCCTCTACTCGAAGGTGAGGGTCCGCATCTACCATGCGGATAATGTCACTGCCTGTCCTATCCGCTCGGGGACCATGATGCCAACGCTGATGTTTGGCATTGAAGTCCCGGGCCATAATGGCATTAGGATGTAAGGAAAGAATGGAGTGGTAGTCATTGGCTACGTACTGTGAGCGGGGAGTATGGTAGGCTGATACTACCAGGACTTCAGAACCGCCAAGGTTCACGCAGGCTGCCGTGGCTTCTAATGTCTGGAGTTGTGGAAGCTGGACAGCTCGATGGACCACACTTCTCCTCACCAGGATCGCTGTGCCGCCTCCACGGCGACCAGCACGATCCGTTCGGAGACAATGATACCCCGAGAGATGGAAGGGGATCTGGGGGCGGAGATGGGTTTCCGACACCAAGATGAGGTCCAAAACATTGGATCTTGCAAAATGTAGGAGCACGTCCCGTTGAACCGCCACTCCAGCCGCGTTCCAGAACGCGAACCTGAACGAGGTACTAGACCTAGTTCGTGCTGCCATTCTGTGCCGGGTCGGTAGAGGAGGTCAGTAGGGCAAGCCCCTCCATGGCTGTCACCATGCGGGTTGCGGGGTCTGTAGTGGAGGTATACCGCACCAGCAGTTCACAGAGTCGCTCACCGTGGGACTGTAACAGCTGATACAGCCACGTCAGCAACTCCGACCGTGGTGAGGAGGAGGGAGTAGTGTGTGAAGTTTGGGACTTCGAAGGTGAGGAGTGTCTTGGGGCTGGCCTACCTTTGGCTTTCTTGTCCCTAATCTGTCGAGCAGGCTTGGGTTCACCAGACCCGCTCCCAGCCTCGGAATCCGAGTGCGCCCTTTTGGTCGCCTCACGACCCTCCTCCCTTCTGGGAATGGCTCTAGGTGGGGCTGGAGCTTTGTGTTGTTTTTTGTGTTTGGCTGTGCGGAGGTGTGTATCCTTGGGGGGTTGTGTCTTGCCCCGCAAAGTCGTCGAGTCACCGGCTGGTTTGCGCACCACCTCAGCAAAGGATGGGGCACTATTGGAGCTAGGCAACTGTTGCCGTGGTGCTAGGGAAGAGGTTGCCCTCTCCGCTACTGGCTCAGAACGGATTTTCTGGGTTATTGTCCCTGGAGCTGGTCTCCTAGAGGCAATAACCGCCTTCCTGGTAGGGCAACCTCCATAGCATGCTATGTGCCCTCCTTTGCAGTTGGCGCAGGTTGGAACTTCCGTGATGGCACGGGGGCAGTCCTCTCAGAGGTGGGTGCCACCGTACCTCAAGCAGCGAGGATTACGGTGGCAGAAGAGGCTGGAATGATTAAATCCCAGACATCTGTAGCACTGTGGGGGCCCGCCAGAGCCTTTGGCTGGTTCCAGAGTGACCCGGAGGTAGCAGATGGTGCGAACATCATCCAACTTAACCTCGGGGTCGTTTACCCGCTCCACCACTACTAGGAACAGGGGAAGGGGAGCTTTAGTTCCCTGGCGATCTAAAGCAGGTCGAGTGAGCTGCTTCACTATTCTAGGGATGATACCCTGGCGGGTGAGGTCTGCCCTTATGTCATCCACGGAAGTGTCCGCGGGTAACCCTCGGATGACTCGGCGTACATCACGGGCCTTATTCAGGCCAAAGGTAAAGTGAGGAATTTTCCTCTGCTTGAGTTGCAATAGAATCTTGGTATAGCCCCCTCATTCTTTGCGTGGAAGACAAATCGGCTCTTGTTCCTTTTCACCGAACACTCGTTCTCGAGGGTCGGCATAACCTCCTTAAGGAAGCCTACGGCCCACAAGAAGTTGTCCACGATGATAGGCGGTATGTGCCGCCTTTGACTTCCAGCCTGGTTCTGACCGGAGGTGGGTCGAGAAGACTGGCCAGAGGGCACGCCCTCTGCAGCCAGTCTTGCTGCCCGCTTGGTTCTCCGTGATCTTACCTCACGGAACTCCTCACCCTCGCCATCCGACGAGAGGTCCGATGAGCTGAGCTCCCGGCCTCCCTCAGATGCCGAGGAGTAAGCAGAGTTGCAGGAGAGCACGGATGTCCTCCCACTCCTGGATTGAAAACTGCGCACACTAGTGCGCTCGTCGTCGGAGTCGGACTCCGCAATTTTGTCTACACGAGAAACAGCTTCCCGCAAGACGCCCTGGTCAGAAGGTTGTTCAAGAAGGACTACCTTGCCCTTTCCGCCGTGGCATTGTTGGCAAGTTTTCCTCTTCCTTAATCCTCCAGTGGAGGTGCTTGGGTTGGCCGTAGCAGCCGGTTCATCAGACCCTGTACGGGTCGAGGTGGAAGGAATATCACTGGCTTCTGCCATTGGAAAAATTGGAAGTGACAAAAAGAAAGAAAGAAAGAAAGAAAAACTAGTGAAGGAGGTACTGAGCAGGTACACTAACAGCCCTGCACCCGAAGGTGCAGTGCAATCAACCGCCCTACGGGTGTACTTACCTCTAGGCAGCGGGTGCTGAACAGCTTGCAACTCAGAGGACCGGACACCTGTTTTCACAGAATGCGCCTCACCCTAGTCACAAGGACTGGATGGCTCAGGTCTTGAGTCGCCCCGCTACCTGTGTAGATTTTCCTTCTCTAGGATGGTGAAGAAGGCAGCTGAGTGTTGTCCCTCAGAAGAAGGCAGCGTTTTCTGCGACGTCGGTAGAGTAGCGCAATTGCCGGGAGCTTCCCTAAGGTCCCTCCCGATGGTGGCAATCCGCTTACTCTGACGCTGCGTAGTCCCAAGCTGGTCTCTCTGGAGAGGCGATGTTGACTGCTCGACGTCTCGAGGAGAAGTCCTCCCAGTCCTAAACATAAGGAACACAGTTACATATCTTATAAATCTTCTTAGATGATTGCAATTCGTCTTTTCTTGTATACGATATTAGCGGTAGTGCCATCTGTGGACAGCAACTGGAGCTTCTGTTGTTTCGGAGCCAACATGTTTTTCCTGGCAGATATCCGTGTACTAAAATATTGTCTGGCATGTGAGTAACTTAACGTATTTAATATCACACTACAATCTCAAATCACTCATTCACAACGATTTAACTTCCCAAGTATTCCAAATTTAGCATACCACTTCACAGACGTAGCCTCACTGCCGATTTCGTTGTAGTTGCTACAAGGATAGAGGATATTTAAAAATTCGCACACTACGGTTCTCCTCTCTGGATACAAAATAATAAGTCACGTCATGTTCATCAGAGCTAACAGTTATCGGCAAATATAACAAGACAAACAAAATGGCAGCACTGTATCTTAACTCTGAAAATCGTGATTTTACAATTTCGTTCTACTTGTCTATACCTATGGTGACGTTCTTTAGGCGCGTCGATAGTTCTTTGTGGTATGACAAAAGTGGGTTCTAGCATGAGTATGTGGCAGGTAAAAGGAAAGCAGAAAGCATATCAGAAAGTAGAAAATTGTGAATGTAAAGGAATACTTCAATTCATAATTACTTGTACCTCATAGTATGTTTAAAGAAATATTAAGAGTTGATGGTTCTACACTCTTGGAGCAATCAGGTTTGCTTAACCAGACAGTAGTACAAGAAGGGTAATTTAAGCATTAGAGTTTACTGTAAAAAGGCAATTCATTAGCTGCTTTCACGTAAAAGTGATAGTTCGCTGTACGGAAGGTGCAGTTTGTATATATCTTAAATTTCCATAACCATTTGCTTTGAACAAGTTGTATACGAAATCGTTAAGGAAATTATTCTTAAGTGCAACAGTAGTTGAGATGTTTAAGAAATTGGAAAGCCGCACTAGAATCACAAACTACACTAAGAATTTTCCAACCTGCTGTTGATATTTAGTGATTATACACAAACCCGACGAACTCGTAAATGTGAGAGAGCGTATTGCTAAGCAGTATAACACAAGGGGCGTCCGGAAAGTAAGTTCCGTTTCAATTTATGTCCGCTGCAGCGCTGCGATCGAAGTTCCGCACATGCACGGTAAACGCTCTGTATCAAGGAGAAGAAACGTGCGCCTTGTGAGTTCGCTGCCAGCTACGTACGCTTTGTTGTGCTTGTTTACAATGTCAGTGATGATTGAAAATCCCGCCGCTTGTGAAAACAGAGATGTGATTCGTTTTCTGAAAGCAAGGAAACTGAAACCACCTGAAATTTATCGGCAAACTTGCGATGTCATAAGGTTTTGTGTTCCTTCACGAAACGTACGACTACACACTCGCAAATGCGACGAAAAACATCCTACAGGGATTTGACTGGGATGTGTTGGAACACCCCCATACAGCCGTGACCTACCTCCAAGCGACTTTCATTTGTTTTTGCATCTTAAATTCTTCCTTGGCGGTCAACACTTCAACAATAACGAAGAGGTGAAAGAAAATGTTGACAACTGGTTGAAGACACAGGTGACAAACTTCTATGAAGAAGGCATACAAAAACTTGTGCCTTGCTATGACAAATACCTGAAAAATTTCGGAAGTTATATAGAAAAGTAGTTTAGGAGTTGTAGCATTTCGTGCAATACATAATTTTTTTGTATCTGTACACAATTTAATTTTATTACCAAACAGAACTTAGTTTCTGGACCTACCTCATAATATAAGGTTTTCAGTATCGCTGCTAAATATACTTGCAACGTAAATACTCCACATACATGAAATCGTAGAAAGCTAAGACAATGACTGTTCTACAGATTCTTATCAAAATAATTTTGATTTTTCTGGAAAGTGTATGTCAATATTTTTGCGTAAGATAACATTTCAGCAAAAACCATTGATTTTATTTTAGAGAATCTAAAATAATAGTACAAAAATATACCGTAGTATATAATGTCATTGATAAGAGTCCATATTTTCTGACCTATAGGAAGTCGAACCTAAACGGGATATATAATTATAAACTAGTTTCATATGAATTGGGCATTTTTGTGAAGCGGACACACATATTACAATGTTGCTTCCTGCCGTCACCTAATGCTTCAAAATGGAAAATTACAAGAAAATACTATATATTAACAACAGAACCCTTGCTGCCTTCCCCGCAATACGTTAGCTCTAGAGGATTTGTCCTCCTGCTGCCTCCGTAGTCGATGTCATACATTGGTCGATCTCTCTATTATGCTACATCGCTATACCTGCCCCCACGGTTTCCCTTATCATCTCTCTCTCTCTCTCCCTCTCTTTCTCTGACATACACACTTTCTGTTCGTTTTCAGTTACCATCTGTTTATGCAAGTATGATGTAAAGTGAGGTTTTTAAATCAGCTTCTTTTGAAGGCAACTGGTTTATGTACACGATTAGTAGAGTTGAAAAATTCTTATACTCCTTTAGACATTCAACTTAATTGGGTTTTATGGATATCAAGGCTTCTGTGGAATATCAATGTTATGTCATTTTAATGCAACACTGTGAAACGAAGCAGAAAAGAATATATGATTTATTGTTGTTCATTACTTTTTCTCCGACGTACCAAACGAGATGTCTCTATGATAATTTGTGAGGTCCGTACTAGGAAGGTACCAGAATGCTTCTTGGGACCGGCCATTCCGATAATGTATTTTACGCAGTCCTCCCTGGTTGCCTAGACGAATGCTAGGATGGTTTTCTTTTATCCTAAAATTTATTTAATCCTTTTCTTACCATTTCAGGCCAAGTTGGAGCCTATGGTCAGTCTCTGACATTGGGGCCTCTACTGAGTCACCTAACGTGGTCCGAGTTCCCCTCCTGTCACCCAAGCTCTAGGACTCTGCCTCCCCGATCTGGTTTTCGCCGCGTTTACGCAACCGTGGTTTTGCTGTTTCTGTTTCCTGTTATTTAACACGTATACACAATACACACAAACACCCAGGCTTAAGGCGGGATTTGAAAAAGTGACCCTCCATACTGCCGAGCGATAAACATACACTCAGATCAGTGACTGGTAACACTAAGCTCTATGTACCCTGTACTCACTTGAGTATTAATTCATTCATTGTTCGATATGACTTAATGCTGGAGGATGTCCCTCACTCCGATAGATGAATGACTCGTGTCTCTAAGCTCTATGTACCCTGTTCTCATTTTAACATGATTTCTTCCATCGTCCGATATGACTTAATGCTACAGGTTTTATTTTATTCTGAAGGACGAATGTCTAGCAACATTAAGCTCTATGTACCCTGTACTCATTTGAACATTATTTCATTAATTGTCCGAGATGACGTAATGCTGGAGGTTTTTCCTTCATTGTGAAAGATGAATGACTTCTGACTCTAAGCTCTATGTACCCTGTTCTCATTTGAACACGATTACATCCATCGTTCGATATTTTTAATGCTGGTCAATGACTCGTAGCTCTAAGCTCTAAGTACCCTGTAGTCATTTGAACATGATTTCTTTCATCGTCCAATATTACTTAATGCTGGAGATTTTCTCCTATCCTGAAAGATGAATATCTGGTGACTATAAGCCCTATGTAACCTGGACTCATTTCTGGATCATTTCAGTCATCGTCCAATATGACTTTATCATAGAGGGTTTCCTTTAATCTTAAAGATCAATGACTGCCAACCCTAAAACCTATGTACCCTGTAATCACTTGAACACCATTCCTTCATCGTCAGGTATGAACTAACTGGAAGCCTTCTTTTATCCTGAAAGGTGTATGTCTGGTCATTCTAATCCCCATGTACCCTGGATTCATTTGAAGAATATTTCATTCGTCCCCCGATATGCCTTTATGCTGGCCGTTTTCCTTTATTCCCAATGACTGCTAACACTAAGCTTTATGTACCCTGTACTCATTTGAACACCAATCCATTCATCCTGGGATATGACTTAACTTTTCTAGGTTTTCCCTAATTCTGAAGGATGCATGTCCGGTAATTCTAAGGCCTGTACTCATTTCCACATCAATCTATTCATCGTCGGATATAACTAAACGTTGGAGGTTTTACCTTATACTGAAAGATGAATGTGTGAAAAATTCTAAGCTCCATGTACCCTGTACTCATTTGAACATCAATCCATTCATCGTCGGATGTGACTAAATGCTAGAGGTTTTCCTTTATTCTGAAAGATGAATGTTTGGTGACTCTAAGACATATGTATCCTGTACTCATTTGAACATCAACCCATTCATCGTCGGATATGACTTAGCATTGAAGGTTTTACCTTATACTGAAAGATGAATGTTTGGTTACTGTAAGCTCTATGTACCCTGTACTTATTTTAACATCAATCCTTTCATCGTCCCTTATGCTGATAGATGAATGTCTGGTAAATATAAGCTATACGTAACTTGGACTTATTTCGGCATTTATTCATTCATCGTCAGATATGACTTAACTTTGGATCTTTTACTTAATCCTGAAAGATGAACGTCAGGTAACTGTAAGCTCTATGTAACCAGTACTCATTTAGACAACACGTCGTTCAACATCTGATATGACATAACACTGGAGTCTTCCTCTTTTTCTTAAAGATAAATGTCTGGTCGCTTAAAGCTCTATGTACCCTGTACTCATTAGAACACAATTTCAATTATCTCATGATATGACTTATCTTAGTGCTGGAGGTTTTCCTTTACTCTGAAACATGAATGACCAGTGAACCTAAGCTCTATGTACCTCCTTCTCATTTGAAAATGATTTCATCCATCGTCCGATATGACATAATACTGGAGGTTTTTCTTTATTCTGAAGGATGAATGACTGGTAGCTCTAAGCTGTATGTACCATGTATTCATTTAAACATTATTTCATCCATCGTCATATTTGATATAATGCTGTAGGATTTTCTTTATCCTGAAAGGTGAATGACTGGTAACTCTAAGCTCTTTGTACCGTGTACTCATTTGAACCTCATTTCTTTCATCGTTCGGTATTTCTTAACGCTGGAAGTTTTTCTCAATTCCTGAAAGGTTAATGTCTGGTAACTATAAGGTCTGTGTAACCTGGACTCATTTTTTGCATCACTTCTCTCATCGTCCGATATGATATAACGTTAAGGATATTATCTTATTCTGAAGCTGAATGTCTAATAACTCTCAGCTATATGTATCCTGTTCTCATTTAGACAACATTTCATTGTGCTTCCCATATCACTTAGCACTGGAGGTTTTCGCTTCTCCTTGGGGCAGGTCGAGGTGTCAGGTGAGTATTGCCGCGCAGTTTAGCTCAATTATTTGGCAGGGGATTGAGTCCTAGGGTTGTCAGCATCGCTAACAAAATTTGAAGAATATCGATGTCCTCGGCTGCTTACGGAGTTGTCCTAATATTTATGAATATAGGATCAGTCTCAAGGATCTCTTGATACAGGGCGTTCTGGGAGGATCAATTAGGGTACTTGGAAAGAAAGACAGATTAATTCTCTTATGACGATCGGTTGTATTTCAATTACTCTCGAAATACATGTTAATTAGGCGAAATCTGAATGGTAGTTTTCGCGTTTGCGTGGTAGCACCCCCGTGTATATAACACGATTCGTCGGTTTAGCACCCCGCCATTAACTAGCTTTAATTGAACGTGATCTCTTTAGCATAGTCTTCGGTTCCTTAAAGAACGTGATTTCTGCCTTCGTGCCGTTATTTAATGAACGCTATTTATGTCCGCGTGCGTTAGCACGACGAACTAGCTTGACCCCCAGCTAGCGACTGATTTAATAAATGCGATTTCTGTCAGCGCGCGTAAGCACGACGATCTCGGTCGACTCTCAGCAAGCGACTGGACTTTGTATATATATTTGTTCCAGGCTATCCATATGACACTCGCTTCCCCTTCAGCTCATTAATTTTAATTAGTTGTTTGATAGAACACATATGGAGTCCCAGTTACGAGAATCTCACTTTAGACCACCTAAGATGTCCCCTTCCTGTCAAACTATGTTTGGAAGGAAGCGCCAGCTGTGACCTTTCAAATTTATTGTTGCGGTCAGATTTCCTAGGGGAGGAAGAATCCTACCTTTCAGAGCTCGTAACAATCTCTATACTGCACACACAAGATATTTGCTCCAATAAACGTATACATTCCTTTAACATACAATTAATCTTCGATACATTCCTTAACAGCCAATAACGCAACTCCACGAAGAGGGTACCAATTTATCCTGAAAAAAGAATGTTAGGTAACTCTAAGCTCTATGTACACTGTAGTCATTTGAACATTATTTCGTTCATCGTTTGATATAAGTTGTTGGAGGCGGTTTCCCTTTATTCTGAAACTGGATGACTGCTAACCCTGGGCTCCATGTAAAATGAACTCATTTGAGTTTTATTTCATTCATCGTCAGATATGACCTAATGCTGGATGTGTTCGTTTAAACTGACAGATGAGTGACTGGTAACTCTAAAGCTCTATGTAACATGTACTCATTTTAACATCCTTTCGTTCATCGTCCGATATGACTTAATGCTGAAGGTTTATCCTTCATTCTGCAAGATGGATGACTTGTAACACTAAGCTCTTTGTACCGTGTACTCATTTGAACCTGATTTCTTTCATCGTTCGATATTTCTTAACGCTGGAAGTTTTCCCAATTCCTGACAGGTTATTGTCTTCTAAGTATAAGGTCTATGTAACCTGAACTCATTTTTTGCATCATTTCTCTCATCGTCCGATATCATATATCGTTAGGGACATTATCTTATTATGAAGCTGAAATTCTAATAACTCTCAGCTATATGTATCCTGTTCTCATTTAGACAACATTTCATTCATCGTGTAGTATGGATTAACATTGCAGATTTTCGCCTATCCCAAAGATGAACTTCTGGTAAACCTAAGTTCTATGTGCTCTGTACTCATTCAGACTTTTCATTCATCGTCCGGTATAACCTAACATTGGAGGTTCTCCTTTATCCTGAAAGATCAATGACTGGTAAATCTAAGCTCTAGGTACCCTGTTCTCATTTGAACATGATTTCTTCCATCGTCCGATATGACATAATGCCAGAGGTTTTCTTTTATTCTTAAGGATGAATGCCTGGCAACACTAAGCTCTATGTACATGATTTCTTCCATCGTCCGATATGACTTAATGCTAGAAGCTTTCTTTTATTCTGAAGAATGAATGACTGTTAACTCTACGCTCTGTGTATTCTGTACTCATTTGAACATTATTTACTTCATCGTCCGATGTAACCTGTTTCTTTCCTGCTGGTGGTTTTCCCTTATCATGAAACATGAACGGCTGGTAACTCCTAGCTTTATGTATCCTGTACTCATTTATCCAACATTACATTCATTATTCCATATGACTTATCATTGGGGTTTTCCTCTAATTCTTAAAGTTGTATGTCTGGTCACTTTATGCTCTATGTACTCTGTACTCATTTGAACATTATTATAATCATCGCCCGATATGACATAATGCTGGAGGTTTTCCTTTATTCTGAAGGACCAATGACTAGTAACACTAAGCTCTATGTACCCTGTTCTTATTTGAACATGATTTCATCCATCGTTCGATAGTTTTTAATGCTAGTGGTTTTCCTTTATTCTGAAAGATCAATGACTCGTAACTCTAAACTCTTTGTACCCTGTAGTCATTTGAACATAATTTCCTTCATCGTCCAATATTACTTAATTTTGGTATTTTTCTCCTATCTTGAAAGATGAATGTCTGGTAACTATAAGCTCTATGTAACCTGGAGTCATTTCTGCATGATTTCATTCATCGACTGATATGACTTTATGCTAGAGGGTTTCCTTTATTCTTAAAGATTAACGACTGCTAACCCTAAACTCAATTACACTGTACTTATTTGAATAGTATTACTTCATCGTCAGGTATGAACTAACTGGAAGCCTTCTTTTATCCTGAAAGCTGTATGTCTGGTCATTCTAAGCCCCATGTAATCTGTACTCATTTGAAGAAAATTTCATTCGACGCCCGATATGCCTTTATGCAGGAGGTTTTCCTTTATTCTCAATGACTGCTCAAGATCTTTTCAAGATCAATGAGTGCTAACACTAAGATTTATGTACCCTGTGCTCATTTGAACACCAATCCATTCATCGTCGTATATGAGTAAACGTTTCTGGGGTTTCCCTTATTCTAAAAGATGAATGTCCGCTAACTCGAAGCTCTATGTACCCTGTACTCTTACGAGCATCAATCCATTAATCGTCGCATATGACTTCATGCTGGAGGTTTTCCTTTATTCAGAAAGATGAATGTCTGGTGACTCTAAGGCCTATGTAACCTGTACTCGTTTGAAGATCAATCCATTCATCGTCGGATATGACTTAAGGCTGGAAGCTTTCTTTTATCCTGAAAGATGAATGTCTGGTACCTATCAGCTCTATGCAACCTGGACGCATTTCTGTCTCATTTCATTCATCGACCAATATGATATAACTTTAGGGATATTATCTTATTCTGAAGCCGAATTTCAAATAA
Organism: Mantis religiosa; assembly: GCA_030765055.1. Lineage (NCBI taxonomy): Eukaryota > Metazoa > Arthropoda > Insecta > Mantodea > Mantidae > Mantis > Mantis religiosa. The sequence goes on along the minus strand of JAUKNK010000077.1, from coordinate 1,167,090 downwards.
CTCTCAGCTATATGTATCCTGTTCTCATTTAGACAACATTTCATTCATCGTGCAATACGACTTAACATTGCAGGTTTTCGCCTATCCCAAAGATGAACTTCTGGAAAATCTAAGTTCTATGCGTTCTGTGCTCATTTAGACCTTTCATTCTTCGTCCGATACAACCTAACTTTGAAAGTTCTTCTTTATTCCGAAAGATCAACGACTGGTAACTATAAGCACTATGTACCCTGTACTTATTTGAACATAATTACTTCCGTCGTCCGATATGACATAATGCTAGAGGTTTTCTTTTATTCTGAAGGATGAATGTCGGGAAACACTAAGCTCTGTGTACCCTGTACTCATTTGAACATGATTTATTCCATTGTCCGTTATGACTCAATGCTAGAGGTTTTCTTTTAATCTGAAGGATGAATGACTGTTAACTCTACACTCTATGTATCCTGTACTCATTTGAACATTATTTCCTTCATCGTCCGATGTAACTTGTTTCTTCCCTCCTGGTGGTTTTCTCATACCCTGAAACATGAACGGCTGGTAACTCCTAGCTTTATGTATCCTGTACTCATTTAGACAACATTTCATTTATCATCCGATATGACTGAACATTGGGGTTTTCCTCTTATCCTTAAAGTTGGAGTCTGGTCACTTTATTCTCTATGTACCCTGTACTCATTGGAACATTATTTCATTCATCGCCCGATATGACATAATGCTGGAGGTTTGCCTTTATTCTGAAAGATCAATGACTTGTAGCACAATGCTCTGTGTACCCTGTACTCACTTGAACATTATTTCATCTATCGTCCGAGATGACTGAGTCCTGGAGATTTTTCCTTCATTGTGAAAGATGAATGACTTGTGACTCTAAGCCCTATGTACCCTGTTCTCATTTGAACATTATTACATCCATCCTTCGATAGTCTTTAATGCTGGTGGTTTTCCTTTATTCTGAAAGATCAATGACTCCTAGCTCTAAGCTCCTTGTACCCTGTAGTCATTTGAACATGATTTCTTTCATCGTCCAATATAACTTAATACTGGAGATTTTCTCCTATCCTGAAAGATGAATGTCTGGTAACTATAAGCTCTATGTAACCTGGACTCATTTCTGCATGATTTCTATCATCGTCTGATATGACCTTATGCTACAGGGTTTCCATTATTCTTAAAGATCAACGACTGCTAACCCTAAACTCTATGTACCCTGTACTCATTTGAACATTATTATTTCATCGTCAGGTATGAACTAACTGGAAGCCTTCTGTTATCCTGAAAGGTGTATGTCTGGTCATTCTAAGCCCCATGTACCCTGTCCGCATTTGAAGAATATTTCATTTGACGCCCGATATGCCTTTATGCTGGAGGTTTTCGATTATTCTCAATGCCTGCTCAAGATCTCTTCAGGATCAATGACTGCTAACATTAAGATATATGTACCCTGTACTCATTTGAAAATCAATGCATTCAGTGTCGGAGTTGAGTACAAGCTGGATGTTTTCCTTTATTCTGAAAGATGAATGTCTGGTGACTCTAAGATCTATGTAACCTGTACTCGTTTCAACATCAATCCTTTCATCGTCGGATGTGCCAGCCTTGAAGGTTTTACCTTATACTGAAAGATGAATGCTTAGTTACGCTAAGCTCAATGTACACTGTACTCATTTGAGCATCAATCCATTCATTGTCGGATATCACTAAATGCTAGGGGTTTTCCCTTATGCTGATAGATGAATGTCTGGTAAATATAAGCTATACGTAACTTGGACTCATTTCTGCATCTATTTATTCATCGTCCGATATGACTTAAAGTTGTATCTCTTACCTAATCCTGAAAGATGAACGTCAGGTAACTGTAAGCTCTAAGTAACCTCTATTCATTTAGACAAGATGTCGTTCAACATGTGATATGACATAACACTGGAGGCTGCCTCTTTTTCTTAAAGGTAAATGTCTGGTCGCTTAAAGCTATCTGTACACTGTACCAATTTGAACACTATTTCAATCATCCCATGATATGACTTATCTTAGTGCTGGGAGATTTAATTTATCCTGAAAGATGAATGAATTGTTACCCTAAGCTCGATGTACACCCTTCTCATTTGAACATGATTTCATGCATCGTCCGTTATGACATAATGCTGGAGGTTTTCCTTTATTCTGAAAGATGAGTGACTGGTAACTCTAAGCCATGCACCCATTTCAACATTATTTCATTCATCCTCCGATATGACTTTATGCTGGACGTTCGTCCTTCCATCTGAAAGATGAATGACTTGTAACTCTAAGCTCTATGTACCCTGTACTCTTTTGAACATTATCTATTTCATCGTCCGATATTGCTTAATGCTGGAGGTTTTTCCATATACTGAAAGATGAATGTCTGGTAACTATAAGCTCTATGTAACTTGGACTCATTTCTGCATTATACCATTCATCGTCTGATATGACTTTATGCTGGAGGTTTTCCCACATTCTGCAAGATGAAAGACTTGGAACTCTAAGCACTATGTACCCTGTACTCATTTAACATGATTTCTTTCTTCCTCCGATATTACTTAATGCTGGAGATTTTACCATATCCTGAAAGATGAATGTCTGGTAACTATCAGCTCTAAGTAACTTGCTTTCATTTATGCATCATTTCATTCATCGTCCGATATGACTTAACTTTGGAGGTTGTACCTAATCCTGAAAGATGATCGTCTGGTAACTGTAAGCTCCATGTACCTTGTACTCAGACAACATTTCGACATCATCCGATACGACTTAACAATGGAGGTTTCCTATTCTCCTTTAAGATGAATGTCTGGATGTTTTCCATTATTCTGAAGGATCAATGACTAGTAACGCTAAGCCCTATGTATCCTGTACTCATTTGAACATTATTGCCATCATCGTCGTATATGACTTAATGCTGTAGGTTTTACTTGTATCTAAAAGATTAATAATGAGTAACTCTAAGCTCTATACACCCTGTACTCATTTGAGCATAATGTCGTTCATCGTAGGATATGACCTAATGCTGGAAGTTTTCCCTTATTCTGAAAGATGAATGTCTGGTAACTATAAGCTCTATGAAGCCTTGGTGATTTCTGGATCTTTTCATTCATTGTCCGATATGACTTAACGTTGAGGATATTACGTTATCCTGAAAGATGAACGTCTGGTAACTCAGCTATATATACCCTGTTCTTATTTAGACAACATTTCAATCTTCCTCCGATATGACTTAGCACTGGAGGTTTTCTTTTATTCTGAAGGATGAATGTCTGGTAACTCTAAGCTCTATGGCCCCTGTACTCTTTTGAACATGATTTCTTCCATCGTCCGACATGACTTAATGCTAGAGGTTTTCTTTTATTCTGAAATATGAATGACTGGTAACTCTAAGGTCTTTGTACCCTGTACTCCTTTGAACCTGATTTCTTTTATCGTCCGATATTACTTAACGCTGGAAGTTTCCTTAATTCCTAAAAAGTTAATGTCTGGTAACTATAAGCTCTATGCAACCTGGACTCGTTTCTGCATCATTTCACTTATCTTCCGATAGGACTTAACGTTTGAGGTTGTACCGAATCCTGAAAAATGAACGACTTGCAACTGTAAGCTCGATGTACCCTGGACTTATTTATACCACGTTTCATTCATCATCCGATATTATTAGAGGGATTATGTTCCCTCTGGATACAAGACGTCGCGACGCCGACGTCGGTGGGAGGGGGGAGGGGAGGGGGGTGAGGACCACCCAAGATGTTGCAGGTGGTATGGAAGGGACAGACATGTATCGGCGCGCATTCCCAGTGCTTTTTTTAATGGAAGCCATAAATTATTGTATATGTACGTTCTAGATACTAGACGTCGTGACATCTGGCGTCTGTGGAAGGGGAAATGAGATCGGCCACCTGTTACTTGACAAAGATTATGTGTTATGGAAGGGGCATACATGTCTCGAGAGGTTTCTGTGATATGTTGGATTGAACATCTGTTAAGGGTTAACCGACGTCGATGTTATGTGAAAGGATGCAGCCATGTTTAATGACCCTCATAAATAAGGGGCCTGAGATTGCCCTCCTGTTCCGCGACAAAGAGTATGTGTTCCCAGAGTTTTTTAAGGGAAGTCATAAATTATTTTTTTCCGCCAAACACTTTCCCCACCTCTGAATTCCCCCACCACTATTGAAAGAGTATATAAGACTCTCCAGCTTGGAGCGCTAAATTAGTTCGTGGATTCTCTCAGCGTTCTTATTTGCTATGTCTGATATGTGAACTCTTGGGAGTGAGTGTGCAGCGGAGGCGCATCATTACGCGTATTACTACAAAGAGTTATGCAACGGTCTTATGCATTCAATCGTTTGTAACAGACCTTCATACCATGATCAGATGTCTTCTCGGGAAGTATGCACAGAAAACTGCCCAGTCTACAGAAAGCGATACATGTAAGTATAATAGCAATTATTCTTTTTTTCTAGAGAATTTAATGCCGTTTTATATTTAAGTAGAAAAAGTAATTTGAAACCTATTCGTTATTCCAGGCAAGAGCCGGTTCATGAGCAAGAACAAAGCGGAGTTGATGAAGTTGATAGATTCGCTTCAAGTCACGAGGCCATACACCACTCTGAATTTTGTAACGGTGATACGCATGCAACCCTGTGTACGCAGCCCGAGGCTCATGAACATATGTACTCTTACTTCCTCTGCAATGAGAAGTGTAGCGTGTACCAGCTCAGACAGAGACAATCAAAGTAAGTGAAATTAAAGAAATTCACGACTCTTTCCTTACAGAATCGTTGAAATATATAATTCCATGTACAAAAAATACCATTGTTACAGGCTTCGAATGACAGTTCGAGATCCTAGGCCTGTTATTGATTGCGATACCTCCAGCGATGAGGCTGAAAAGGATGCTGTTACGGAGCGATCTACACAGCTTGTAGACGACTTCCTGCCAGATCAGGGCGATGAAATTACTGAGAATGTTACTCCCGAGCGTACCCCGAGCATACAATCCGAACGTCGCAAAACATCAATGTAAGTATTGCTATCATACAACTTAAAAAAAGAAACTCTTGCGCCTCTTAAGTGCTATTCTCTCAGGAGACAATCTATTTTTTTCTCTCTTGCTAACACACATGTTATGTGCTCTGTTTCAGGACAGCTATAAGGAAACCTCGAAAAAAGGTACTTAAAAATAGCTTTGCGGATCTCCAAAGGCGGCTGACACTCTTAGAAGAGCGAATGACGTCTGCTGCTGCTACCCCAAAGAGGCATGCAAGTAGTTCGCGTGTACCAAGGCGCCTGAACCTCTGAAAGAATTAGAGGGAACAGATTCGGGCTTCTTCATTAAAAAAACGGGAAACATGACATCGGCTACCATGCTCCACGACGTTCAAATATCCAAAAGTTACAGTGTTAACGTAGGACTAATCTTTCGTATTCCAGCTGTAATCATAAAGAATAGACCCGCTGACAATTTTGTGTATATGCCAGTGTATGACTGGGAAATTATTAAAAGTAGGCTTCATGTATTTGAAACATTCCTCAAAGAGAGAAACTACGTGTGCTGTGATTACAGTGAGAACATTGTATATTCCTTTAATGTCATTGTGTATATGGAAGATGAGAGGATCAGATTTCTGAATACAGTTCTAAACAGAGGTGAAATACTTTTAAATTGTAGTGAATTTTGTCAGTTAAAGAGGTTGGAAGGATATATACAGAGACACTTAACGAATCTAACTCTCTGTAATGAAATATCATATGTAGGGACAAGGAGCTGGAGAAGGGCGGCATTGGAAATGTACAATGATATGAAATAAAACTAAATTACTTTTCATATTATATATCTTTTTTATTCACTTGAAATCCTTGTTACATGCATCCTATATCCTGTATATCCTTCATTACAAGAATCCTTGATGAAATTAAATTAATGACTGCATCACATGAGTCAGAGGCTTGTATGTGAAAACTCTGTCATGTATTACCAGACAATACAAAGTAGTCTGTGCGGGTATATTTGCACTAGTTTCAATTTCAAGTCTGATATTGACAGCGCCATTTATAATTTCCTCAGGCTGATGCGAGCAGTCTATGATGAACAATGGTGCATGCTTGAGAAAATCTTTTCTCTTCAATAGAGGGTTGTTTTCTTTCCCGTAATAAGAGTTTTGGAACTTTGAATACATTTCATATAAAGCTGCAAATCTAGAGTTCCCAAAGTCCAAGTTCATATCGTGATTGGGATAACACTCACTATTGAGATAAAGCCGCAAATTTGTTATGTTACAATGATCAAACTCGGAACAGTCCTTTGATGCATTATTTGTTCTTGATGTCTGGGCTCCCACTATAACAAATCTCGGCTTCTCCGGTTTCGAAGTTGTTGCGACGTTCCATGTAAATGATCTAGTTTGCGGAACAGCCGGCTGGGTATGTATATCCATTGTTCTAAATGCGATATGCAGTGGTCTGTCTGCCTTGACGATCTTGAGGATTTCTACCTTTTCAGTGTCAGAAAGGCGGATTACAGGCATCCTCCATTCGATGCGAGCAAGTTTAACGATACCATTTCCTTCTCCTTCGGGTGCCAGAATGCAGTTCTTAGAGTCCTTAGATCGAATGAGCACCAACTCAAACTTGCTATTGAGAACGAGGTCCTTGTGGTCATCTGCAAATCCCAGAAGCATTGACAGGGGCACTACGGCATTGAATGCTCCGCTTGTTGAGTGCACAATATCCACATCTTCTCCAGGATAGCACCATCCGGCATTGATCAAACGATTCGATTCCATGGGATTGAGAGCAGCATAGTTGCGCATAGTCGATGTAATGCCAGGATTCCTTGTTCTATCTATACATGTTCCATTCATGTCCAGCTGAATCTCATCAAACATAAATGCCAGGGCATTGTTAGTCAACTTCGCCAACGTAGCTGTTCCATTAGGCTTAGAAACAGATCCCTCAATGTAGAGATAACTCCGGTTAGGCAGAGTATATAAATCTTCCGCTTGACAAGGTATCCTAATCTCGTCATTAGCGTCCAGAGCTGATGTATTATACGGGAGAAACACATGTTCCTCTTCTTTAGCAATCTTATCCTCAAATGAAGGCGTTTCGGTCACGTTAAAGATGTCCATTACAGAATTCTGAAGCCCAAAGCTACGAGGAACTTCTTGCTGCTCGATGTTAACACTCTAAGAGTCAAAGGGTGAGTACGGAGATTATGTGATTGTACTGTATTATATGCTTTGCGTTGGTTTCTCCTTCTAAAATCTATCCCCATTTCGTCGAATATGAAGACGTATGCTTATATCCTCGTTTCTAAAGTTGATGCTATCTCCGTTCTGATCGACCACACGAAGGGTGATTTGATCGATAAGATTAGTGTCTATTATAGGCAGGTAAATAGGGTTCGGAGACTCTTGAGAAATGTGATATCCAGGCGGGACAGAAGGGAAAAATTCATAGATCGAGTGTCCTCTTTTACCATCGATGAAAGAGCCTGTCGCAATACTGCATTCGATTCGAATGATGCTCACCTTAAATATGTTTACTAGGAAATCAGATTCAGTCACCTGATTAGGAGCAATAACTTTGTTTTCATTGAATCCTAAAAGAGATCCAATAGAACGTCCCCTAGAAAAATCAATAGAAAAGGGGCACTTGATTTCAGCCTTCATTGTGTTATTATTAGGACGAATGAAGAAGTCGTTTTCATCGAATTTAAGCTTATCTTTGAGGTAAGTATTAATATCAGCAATTTCGTAGGTCCCAGGCGGAATATCGATGACCTTAAGAGTGTCATTGGAAATGTAATGGAAGAGATTATTGCTCTCGTCCACATTGGGAATGGAATAGAAGGTTTCAAAATTCAGAAGAGCAATTTCATAATACCCTCGAGGATCAATCCTCAGAGGGGGATTCAGGTAGGTAGTAAGATCAGAATCATTCCCGCTAACAGCAATAGTGTAACTCATTGTGATAGAAATTGCAAGCACAGGTGTCCACAGATAACTGAGCTAAAACTGTGAAATCTTCTTGTATTATACATCAGCTTAACTCCTTTGAGATAGCTTTCTACCTCTTTCGGAGGTTTCAAGTGTCCAAAGCTATCGAAATAAAACGCGATATCACCTTCCTTCTTTATAGCTACCCAATGAGTTCCTTCATTATCAGAGTAATCGAGATCGACAATAATCCTCTCTCGTTGATATGGCTTTGAAGGTAGCTTATCGAGCATATATACACCTCTAAAATAGGGAATTCTTAAACGACGAGCGTATAATGCAAGCTCATTGTTACTTAGGGCTTTTTCCGGGACAAGTATAGCCCCTGACCGGAGTTTTTTGAAGGATGCTTATTCAGGGACTGCTTCCTCCTCTTCAGACCATTTCCTTTAGTAGACCTATTTGCTTTTATGGCTCTGGCAATTTTGGAAGCAAGAGCTAAAGATGCGCCGAGTGGTAGCATTGGGAGAAAACTACCAGTTCTCTTCTTGTTAATCTTTTTATTACTTTTTCTCCCTCGGAGACCTTTTCCTTTTGCTTCCATCTCCCTGTTATGTCGCGTCATTTCTGCAAGCTGTTTATCTGCAGCTTTCTTCTTATTCACTGCTGCTGCAATTTGAGCTGCACCTCCGGCTGCAGCCCCTAAGGCTGCAATAATTCGTATGAGAGGCAGAAATGCACCATGCTTCTTTTTCCGGGATCCTGCACCAATAGCTACCTTGCCCTTCATAATTGATGTTACCAGCCTTGCAGCCAACTTTTCCCCTAGGCTAGCATCTGATGATTGAACTCTTTTCCAGGCCTTCTCTGCTAGTATTTTATCAGCAATATTTCGCGAGGCGGAGTCCTTGCGCTCTGCGTAGGCGATGTCGTGAAATTTACAAGCTTCGTCCAAAGAATTAATTCCAGGATCTCCTCTCTTGAGGCGTTTTTCTAGTTTTGTCCCTGGACCGCAATATCTGTAACCGGGTAAGTGTACTTCAAATGGCAGGTGATTAATAAGGGAGTTAAGTATCCCTGATCCTCTGGAGGTCTTACTCCTCCTATGTACCATCATAAACTACTCTATTTTATGATTTGCCATCATATTTTATACAATTTCGAATCTAGCGTCTCCTGTTGAAGAATTTCACATCCATTAAGATACCACATTTTCGCAAGTGTATATATAAACACTAGTAATGCACTTAAAATTCAGTCGTTAGGATGGAGCTTGTGAAGCAAGATTGCTCCCTACCTATTCAGGTGCTAGACTTTGAAAGTGATTTCAGGCGCGAACGACACGGGAAGCTATTTCCTTCTAACGTCAGAGCTCTTATTCTAGGAAGTTCCAGTGCAGGAAAAACCAATGTACTTCTGAATTGGCTGCTTCATGAGAATGGCTTGCGCTTTGAAAATGTGCACATATACTCAAAGTCCCTTTATCAACCAAAGTATCAATATCTCATAAACCTACTCGGAAACATTGATGGCATCGAAATAAAAACCTATGAGGATGGAGAAAGCGTATTACATCTCACCGACGTTAAAGAAAACTCAATATTTATATTTGATGATGTCATCACTGAAAAGCAAGGAAAGATTGCCTCCTTTTACAGCATGGGAAGACATCGAAACGTCGACTCAATATATTTAGCACAGTCCTATGCGAAAATCCCGAAACATTTAATTCGCGATAATACCAATATGAGTATTCTATTTAGACAAGATAATTTAAATCTGAAACACATATATGAAGATTATGTAAACACTGACATGACATATACAGAATTTAAAGACTTGTGCAAAGGCATCTGGGAGAGTGGATCAGAAGGAAGACCATTCGTGACAATTGTTCCTGAATTCTCTATCAATGGCGGTCGATATTGGAATGGGTTTGATGTATATATTAAAGTAGAAAATAAGGAAAATGTCATTTGAAGTTCATCATGAGTATTGACAGGTTCGGAGCACGGAGAGCTCCCCCAACCAAAAGATCACTTCAGCACTTTATCATTAACAGAGATGGGAAAGGCAATTATCAATTTAAGAATAAGAGGCTATGTATTGTCCAGGATCCTGAAGAAGATAATGACGCGAGCACTAAACGATATGTGGATGCACTCGAAAATAGGATGATTGTTTTCTCGCAGCAGAATACTGGGAGAATTGAGACAAACGTCAAGGTCATGATCAAGGATTTGGTTTCAAAGTATATTTTCAAAAGAGATCAAGAGAATAACATAGTGATTGATAATACCAGATTAAAAGTATTATTAGATCCTATTCATGATAATGATGTGGTAAATAGAAAGTTCTTTACTGAGTATATGAACTCTCGCATTCAGCCGCGAGATAATAATGGCAACATCATATTTAGCAAAAAGCGAATCATTGATATAGCAGATCCTGTGGGAGATCTGGACGCTGTAAATAAAAGATTTCTCCGAAGCATGATTATTCAAAAGGCAAACGAGACATGGAATAACTTAAACAAATTTGTTATAAGGGAAATTGAAAAACTGATAGACAAGAACCTGAAAACAATTAGAGAATATTTGAACAAGACAAACAATGCGATGGATGCACTGACGCAGTCTACAAAAGAAACTGAGGATTCGCTGAAGAATTCTATTACTCAAGCGAAAGAGGTCCATCAAACACTAGAAAATAGATGTAATATGCTCTCAAGTGAAATGAGCAGGCAGAGCAAAGAGTTTGGCACCAATTTTGAACGTGCAAAGGCAGTTACCGAACAGATTGCTAAAACAGTGGATACATTGAAAACGAGGCTATCATTAATGAGAGGACACCTTGTTATTCAACTACAAGCGTTTCCTCCCAGGACTGGTAACGGTGCGTACATACTTTCTACAGCTGACAGATACTATTCATTTACAATAGATGCAAATCTCTTATCGTGCACTATTGTAGTGCCAGAACAAGAATTGAGGAGCAGCGAACGTATACTTGCTTATCGCAAAACCGACATTACAATCTCAATACACAATCATACCATTAAGACCTTTCCTGTAATCGTTAAAAAGGACGATCGCATATCATTCACTCCACTTACTAATCGTGCATTCGATCGAGGTGCTTTACACATCGAGTTAGTGCTTGAATATAAACTCTTACCAACACCGATTCTATAAATAAATGCAATCTCTTAGCATGAGACCATTTGCACAATGGACAGTGAAAGCATAAGACTAAAGGAATCTATAGCCAAGCATTCTAAGGCTATACGCGAAAAGTTGAGAGGGTTAAAAGGGCACCAGCTTGATACCCAGAGAGTAATGAGTGAGGCTCTTCAACCAGTAACAGAACCGCTGCGTGATATATTACAACTCCAGAAAAACAATACACCTACAACACCGGCGGAGGAAAGCAAGATAAAAAATAATGTGCCAGTTGAGGATGAGAAAAGAGAAAAAATAATTAGCTATCTCCAGAAAGTTCGAAAGAAGGACAGAAATGAATTAGGTGCATCATATGGTATAAGATACGAAGATGGTAGCCACATGCTGGGAAACAAGATCATTGACTTTATTAATAATCGAATTCGAGTAGGTGAAGAAGCGTATGAGGTTACACCTGGATTAAGTGAACTCATTTTTAAGAGGATCCCTGAAATGCATGCATATACAGAAGAGGATCTGGATACTTATGGAAAAATACTGAGATCAACTCTAGTGCATCGGCGAAACTATAGCAAGCATGGACAGCTGAGGGCGGGCAATTCATACAAGTATAAAAGTGTTATACGTCCATTAGTGAAGAAACACAAAGGTTTAGGATTGGAGTGGAAGGAGCATCGTCCTGGCGCAGAGCAAGACTACATCTATTGGAACGACCCCAACGACCTGGTAAATCGCCTCAGGCTTCTAGTTGCATCTAGGGACGCAGGAAATAACAATCATACCCAAGAAATTAGGGAGATAATTCAAGAACTGAAATCGGCTAAAATTATAGCATGACCCAAGTAAAGCAACATATAGCTAGTGAACTTCATGCTCCTGCACGGAGGAATTTTTTACGACGCAAGATCATCAGTAAAGGACTACATGATCTGGTGCAGATCGATCTGGTGGAGATGATACCGCATGCAAGAATAAATAAGAACTTCAAATATATCCTTATTGCAGTCAACTTCTACTCTAAAATGGCGTATGCCAAGCCATTAAAGACCAAGTCGGGGCTCCAAGTTTCAAAGGCTATGGAGGATATATTACATGACATGAAAACACCTCCCAGACATATACAGAGTGATAACGGGAAAGAATTTTATAACAAACACTTCAAGAATTTAATGGAGAAGTATAATATCAATCACTACAGTACTTATACACATGTCAAGGCTGCAGCCGTGGTACGGTTAATAAGAACATTAAAGAATATGATGTATCGAGAGTTTCTAGCCCAAGGTTCCTACAAGTGGCTAGATCTCTTACCTAGAATCATTGCAAAATACAATGACACTTACCACACCACTATCCGAATGAAGCCTCGTGAAGTGCAGAACAATGATCTTCTTTTGTCTGTTTACAACTATGATGAGCCGCCAATAGAGAAGAGGAGTGCCAGAAAGTTTAGTGTTGGTGATTATGTGAGGATATCAAAACATAAAGGACATTTTGAAAAGGGGTTTGAACCAAACTGGAGCGTTGAAATCTTCAAAGTGGCTAAGGTGAAGCAAACCAATCCTGTCACATACCTTCTAAAGGATAAGGACGGCGAGGAAATAAAGGGAGCTTTCTACGGTCATGAACTTCACTCAACATTATTTCCCAACACTTATTTGGTTGAGAAGATCTTGAGGCACCAAGGAAACAGGATTCTTGTGAAGTGGTATGGATTCCGTAATAGCCAGTGGATTGACAGGAAGGATTTATTGTAAAAAAACAATCATAGTGAAATAAAGAACACTGCATCTCAAAACATATATGTATTTTTTTATTTTCTGAAAAGTTCCTATCCTTTTAACAATAGTATTTACAATAAAATAATAATAAATAAATAAAAAAGTATACATTTATACATATATACATATGTACACTGAGATGGAGATGGGGCATCCGAGTTATGGTGAAATGTCTCATGAAGACCTGAGGGAATAATGGCCCCACGCAAGTGTTGCATGGGAGCCATCAATAAGCTTACGCTTAGTGTCTCCTCCGTGCAATGCAATTTTATTAATTTCGACCGTCGAAACTTTATGTTTGGTGCTTCTGAAGCAAATTTGTTTAGCCAAAAATTTTTTATTCAAATCCAGCAGACACTCGAAATATTTCTCAAAGGTGATTGTTCGCATTCCACCTTTGGTAATCCCCTTCGCCTTCATAACCGTTTGTTTGTCATATTTATAGCTGTAGAGCTTTGCTCTGAGACCAACATATTCGGTCATCACCCTTCCACCCAATTCATCTTTAAACAACCCAATCTTTTTCTTATTGGCCGGCTTTATCCCATATACATAATCGGGTGCATAATTTGAATTATCAAAAAGGTGGGGATGCATCTTCATGAAGTGGTATATATCGGAACTTGTTTCCAGAATGAATGAATCTGTGTCCATATAATCCAGGACAAGATCATTCAGATGGGGTTTCATTACATGATAAAAAAAATCATACATAATAAATTTTGAGATGTCTAAAATCGCCTGACCAATATAGATTGCCTTGTTCATGAGGATCTCCTCTCTAGCCAACTCTATGCCAACCAAGTTTTCATGGAAAAGAATGCTCCTTATATACGTTGGACGTGCCGTATATTTCTGCGCTTGCTTCCAGGTAGTTACTATACAGAAATTACGGTGGTTACGCACGTTTTCCATAAACTTGCCGTACACAGCGTTGTTCATTTTCTTCCAGAGGTTTTGACCAAACTTAGAAGTTTCCCTGGCTCGCTTATTGGCATTAAGGTCAATATAAACCTTAAGCCATTTAGCTTGGTCATACGACACCACCCGATGAATATGTCTCAATATCAGCCCTAATTCTAAGCACTGCTGCAAGGTTTTATAATGCAAGACATATTTGCTTTTGTCAGTGAGACTTGCAATCAGTTTCTTGTATTGGCTGCCGGGTGGTATCTCACTCTGGGGGCAGAGAGGAAGATCATTATGGGCGTCGTGGAGAAGGTCAGGATACTCTAGATCTACTTCTAGAACATATCCTGTCTTGGAGTTCTCGGGGATCCTGGCGAAGTTTATGCTCTCTATTTCATTCCTCTCAAGCCATCTCAGGTTGCCATGCGGTAAAGTTCTGGCCATGGAACAGCCATATAAGTTATTAGCATCCAAGTATGCTAGAAAGTTCCTTTTTTGATCAGGCTTATAGTCTGGCATATATTCATGGTTGGCTTTGGAGTAGCGCTTTGATGCTGTGCAAAGACCCCCACGAATACCTTTCTCGAAAAAGTCTAGCATACCGGGATCCGATAGTAACTCTAATTCGACTCCAGTTGTTTTCAGCATGGCGTCGAAAGCTAGCGATGGTAAGGTGTAGTACCATGCTGGGTCCAGATGATACATCTCCAGTGACAAGTCTCTAAACTTTTCAAAAGCATCCGCTAAAAGAAGCGTATCTGTCTTC